>JAJTJO010000057.1:0-421539 GCA_024550625.1 Dendroctonus valens | reverse complement strand
GACTGTACATTTTTTCCAACTGAACTTCATTTTCACCAATGCATCTCTTAACGAACCAAATGATATTTTAATGGTATCAATGCATTGTAGCTTTGACTGCAATAAACGCAGAGTGACATTCTCTCCTAAATAACATAAGATGAAATCCGTTGATAAGAGACTGAACTCTTTATTTATTGTATTCTTACCTGCAGCGTACATTGCGTAAATTCGACTTCTGATAATGTGTTCATGTATTTGATGTAGTGATGGACCTAGGGATAACATTCTGTTAGTGTTCACGGACTCCTTGAACTCATTATCCCTTTGGACACCATTCTTTGCTAGCTTGTATACAGTAGATGGTGATACTTCCAGAGCATCACATACTCTCTTTAAAATAGTTTATTATGGTTATACAATTTTGAATAAATAATTAACATAAAAGTAAGGCTATATTTACATTGTACACTGAATCCACATGTAAAGGGGTTTTCCTGCTGCTTTTTCAAGCTGAAAATAATTTATCAGTTTAATAATTAAACGCTGTTCGCATTCACTGTATCGTTTCGGCATTGTTAATAACAAATGTTATTAATTTAGTTAAATATATATGTTAGTGTCAATGACAATAAACATATAAACTTCCTCTTCGTCTTTTGGCGCTGATAAAACAATACGGAATTAGCTACGACGTGCCCATTGGTTAACACTCATTATCGGACAAAGCGCGACAAGCTGACGTCATCTTGCAATGAGATTGATCAGACAGTACGTTGATGTTAGAGGCTGAGCCCCAAACCTGAATTCCGTAGGTCCACATTGGCTTAATAATAGTCTTGTATAGTAATAGTTTGTTTTCTGATGAGAGCTGTAAATTGCCACCCATTAACCGGTACATCTTACTGTACTTTAAGCCTAGTTGTTGGCGTTTGGTCCATATGTGCTTTTTCCAAGTCAGTCGCTTGTCTAGATGTATTTGGCATCTTCAGATTCCGTAAGTTGGATATTGTTTAGAGTGACAGGTGGACAAGTATCTCGTCGAATAGTAAAGGTAACATGCACTGACTTGCTTTCGTTAGCTATATATTTCTCAGTTTTTGCAAGGTGCGTCTGTAGATGGTTTCTATAACAGATTTTAGTTTTGTTAAGGGGAGCTTTCCGAAGACTAATGGGTCTATATGATTTAAGTTCGGTTGGTGATTTGGTAGGAGACCTAGAAACAGCGTCGTTCTCCATATTAGGAGTGGCTGGAAGATTCGCCAACCCGTCTGGTAACTCCCATACCCCCTTTAGGGGTCTACCTCCAGGATTCTTGGGAAGGCTGAATATAGTATCAAAATTATACAGGTTTATACCCTAAGGCCATCTCACACAGATGAAGAAATTGACATTTTCTATGAAGAAGTAACTTCGGCACTGAACAACATAAAGACACGGTTCACCATTCTCTGCGGCGACTTCAATGCAAAAATAAGTCTAAAAGTTGATAAATCAGAGACATGCCTGGGAAATTTCGGGTCTGAAGGAAGAAACAAGTCCAGATGGCATAGTCACAGACAAACTGCAAATCGTGGAAGACGTGACAGTACTTAACAAGTGTAGACCACTTGTAGACCACCACACTGTAGAACAGGAAGCGACCACAGAATGGTTGTTGCAAGATCCGTATAGAACTCGACAGAGAGCGGTATAACTTGATAAGGAAACCATTCAAACGAATACGAACAGGTCCAATAGATACCCAAAGATTTGCGGCTCACATAACAAATTCACTGGAAAGCAATGTCCAACAAAATACATATATTAACGGCTTGAACTGGGAAATAACCGAGGCTTTAATAAAAAGCCAAGACTTATTTTTCCCAAGAAACGAAAAAGAAGAGACAATCAGTCAAACTACAAAGGACCTCGAACGAAACCAAATGAGATAATCTAGAAACACCACCAGTATAGAGATGAGAGAAAGAAATCAGGACATCTCTAAAGCAATCAGACGCGACATCAGAAACTACCACAGCAGAAAAACTCAAGAAACATTAGAGAAAAATAGAAGTATGAAAGTACTGCGCAACAATCTCGCCGAAGGTAAATCCGATATAATTAATCCAAATACATTCCTGGGTTTCAGTCAATTTTATTGTTTTTTATTATTTAAAATGTTACAAATACGTTTCGGTGTCTTTCTCCACCATCATCAGTTTGTGCGTATAGTTGTTTCTACCTTAACATTCAACTGGTCACTGAGAGTATAGTGAGACTGAGAGGAATGTAGTTGGAGTCAATTGAAGTACAGTCAGGAAAATATACGAAACCATATAATTAATCTAAGAAATAAACATGGCAACATCACTTCAAATGGAGATGAAATCCTGAGCATCGTGGAAGAACCCCTAAATTTAAACATGGTTACACAAGAACGAGGTGTCATAAATCAAGGATCGGAAGAAATGCCAGACATCATGATCGAGGAAATGAAGGGAGCGCAATCAAAGATGAAAAACAATAAAGCAGCCGGAGAGGATTAGGTGATTGCAGAAGCAATAAAAGCTGGAGGTCCTCTCTTACTGGAGAGGGTGCGAATGCTTTTCGACCCATGCCTACAACAAAGCACTATCCCGGATCAGTGGCACGAAGCGACCACCATACTACTTCATAAACGGGAGATAAAATAAACCTGGAAAATTACCTCCCAATAACCCTCCTCAGCCATCTACACAAATTGTTTTCCAGAATCATAACATCAAAGCTGGAAGGCAAACTCGAGCTTTACCTGCCAAGAGATCAAGCGGGCTTCCGATCAGGCTTCGGCACATATGATCACCTACAGAGTATAAAGACACTCATTGAAAAAGCCATCGAATACAATAGGCCGCTGGTTCTCCTATTCATAGACTTCCACAAAGCTTTTGACACTATAGATATGAAAGCCATACTAGACGCCCTGAGAGAATGCCGAGTAGATTACAGATATTCGCAACTTATCTTCAATATATACAAGAACGCTTTTAACGTTTTAGAAAACTATTAGACTACATGAAGCTACCAACCATATCAAAATCGGAAGAGGTGTGAGGCAATGAGACACCATGTCTTCTAAATTTAGAAGACCTCTCCTAAATCGTCAGTTGTTACGACTAAAGCTTCTGTCCGTCTATGTTTATTCCTTTTGTATCCCAAACAAGTTTTTTGAAGACATGTTCCAGAACTGTGATGATTATTCATAACAACTGACGATTTAGGAGAGGCGAAACAAATGCTCCATGAATTAGAAGTGGCATGCTCCGGTGTCGGTCTGAAAATGAACCTTTCCATAACAAAGATTATGACAAATCTTGTCGTGAGCGAAGGCATAAACATCAATAATACTGATATCAAATGGGTCGAAAAATACACGTACTTGGGCCATAAGATTAGAATATTTAGAGATAATCAGACATGTGAGATGCACAGAAGGATCAGCCTTGGATGGGCCGCCTACGGAAGGTTAAAACACGTCTTCAAGCGTGACCTACCCATCTGTCAAAAAAGAAAAGTTTTCGATCAATGCGTTCTACCAGTGCTCACCTACGGCGCGGAAACACTCACCTTAACAATGACATCCGCAAAAAACCTGAAAGTTGCACAACGTAAAATGGAAAGGTTTAACTGGATTGAGTTTGAGATACCATGTTACGAACCAGGACCTGCGGAGAAAAACCGGCGTAAAGGAGATCGTCGAACGAATGACCACGTTAAAGTGGAATTGGGCAGGACATGCCGCCAGAATGAGCGGCGACAGATGGACAAAGAGGTTGTTAGAATGGAGACCACGCATCGATAAGCGAAATAGAGGAAGACCACCTACACGATGGACCGATGACCTGAAGAGAATTGCAAACAACTGCATCCAGGCAGGTCAAAATAGAGTCAGGTGACAAGCCATGAGGGAGGCCTATGTCCAGCAGTGGTCGTTATGAGGGCTGATTGATGATGATGATGATGAAAGCTTCTCATTGGAGGTTCTAACTGACCTGGATGGCTAAGAAATTCGTAAATTCCTTGTTCCTCTTCTACTGTATTTTCTGATGGAAAGGGTTCCAATACGCTTTTTAGGTGATTTACGAAAAGGTTGGCTTTTTCTTTGTCACTCTTGCCGCAGATACCATCTTCCTTCCGAATGGGAGGCATGCTGATTTGTGATTGATTTCCAGTAGCAGAAGTAGGAATAAGGTTTTGTAAGTACTGAGTAATTCGCTGGTTCTTACAGTCGTTCAGTATTTTTGTAAGTTCTTTAGTTGCTTTGTTGAGTCTCCGTTTGTTTTCTGGGGACCTGTGTATTTGCCATTGCTTCCGTAACCGTCTTTTATCAGCAATTTTCGATTTAATTTCGGCCGGGTATGAAGTAGTGGAGTCGGTTTCCTTAGTTTCTGTTGTGGAGCTCCTACAGCATGTTGGATAGCTGTGGTTAGATTTTCGACAACAGTTTCTATATCAATCTTACTTTTCAAGCGAATTTGATCTAAAAGTGTTCTGTAGTAGTTCCAGTCGGTTGCTTTACTGCATAGTGCCGCTTGTTTAGGTTTGTTAATTCCCTACGTAGATATTGTTACGATAATAGGTGTATGATCCGAGGAGAATTCCAGGCTTGATGCTGCTTTCAGACATTGATTTGGCATGCCTTTGGTTACGCAAAAATCAACAAGGTCTGGGACTTTAGTTATATCTTTGGGCCAATATGTAGGTTCCCCAGTCGACAGGTTTTGGAGGTTATTTGATTGTAATGCTTTTAATAATTCCCGTCCATCAGTTCTTGTTAGTCTTGAGCCCCATTGAACATATTTTGCATGATAGTCGCCTCCCGCTATAAATCGGTTCCCGAGAGTTGTGAAGAAGGTTTCGAATTGTTCTTTTTTATTTTATGCTTAGGTGGGCGGTATATTTCAGATATAGTTAGTGGTCCAATCCAGTCCTTAATGGCAAAAGTTGTAGCCTGTAGATAGTATGTTCTGTATTTTTCTTCTAAGTGATGTTTAATGGTGTCTGGTGGCATATATTGGGTATTTTTATGTAACTTTCCTGACCATGTTCATCAGAATTAGACTTGTTATCCGAATGTTTCTTGTCCCAGTACCGAAAATAATTGAATTTATATTTTCGACGTATTATTGAATTTGTTAAACCTAAGAACAATTTATTGTTTATCTCTGCACATTGTCCCTTATCTTTTGAACTTTTCTGTTAGCGGTTTTGCTTGCACAACCGTTTTTGCTCATCGAATATTCAACTTTTTAAACTTTTAAGTATGCACTATACATTGAAAATAAAAGAGGAGCAAACAAAAATTAATATTTCCAAAAAAAAAGCACAGAAAAGTCAACAAAATAATGTTTTATACATATTTAGCATATGCGGCAAATGACTGGAAAAACTAAAAAATAAACATTTTTCGAACATCGCTAACTTTGGAATTGAAGTTTAAGTCATGTTTTGACTGATGACTTGTTCATCATCATCATCAAGCCTTTTATTGCGCCCAGTATTGAGCATAGACCTCCCTTCCTCTCCTCCAGTTCTCTCTGTTTTATGCTGTTCTCGTCCATCCAAATCCTGCCACTCGTGTTATGTCGTCATACCATCGCATAATTCGTCTTCTTCTTCCTATCTTTCCTTCCCATGGTCTCTAGCGTACTATTCGGCTATTCCATCTGTCGTCTGTACTTACTTTTTCGTATCCGGAATAAGTTTCTCGGTCCAGTATTGGGCCACGTCCAATGCTTCAGGTTTTCCTAGCCATAGGTCGTTAAGTTAAACACTGTATGGGGCAGTTTGGGCATGTCAGGAGATGTTCCATTGTCTGTACTGCGCCACAGTCACACTTGTCGTCATTGGCTCAGATAGTCTCCATCTGATCAAGTTTGTTTTTACAGGTGCGACACCAGTTCGAATGCGATTTAGCATCTTCCATGTTTTAAAGCCACTTAAGACAGCACTGGGCGGGTCCTCTAAGAGAGGATAGTTGGCAGGTGGTTCATCCAACGGATCTTTAAGAAAACGGTGTCTGGATTTTAAACTGTGAGATGTTAGGCAGCTGGTGGCAAATAGGGGATGGCGATCATCGAAGGTTTTTAAAATTTTTGGAGAGTATTCGTGAGCTGTTCTTCTTGATTTGAGATCGCTGAAACCTGTGGCTCTGTAGAGATTTCCCAGTTCTGTGGGCTTCATGCATCCCATCACCAGCCTACAGGTCTCATTGAGGATTATGTCGACTTTTTTGGCATGCGCCGATCTAGACCATACAGGACATGCGTACTCCGCTGTGGAGAAACAAAGTGCTTGGGCAGTGGTTCTGAGGACAGTTGGTTTAGCGCCCCATTTGCCATTTGTTAGTTTCCTCAGGATGTTATTTCTTGTGGCCACTTTGTAACGAGTCTTTTCACAGTGATGCCTATATGTAAGTGATCTATCGAGGGTTACTCCGAGATATATTGGCTTCTCGGTATGTTCAAGGGTGACACCATTCCAAACAACGTTAAGCTTTCTTTTAGCCTGGCGTGAGCGAAGGTGGAATGCACAAATCTGAGTTTTAAGGTGATTGGGTTTAAGGGAGTTCTTCTCGTAGTAGGCTGGCATAGTGGCTAAAGTGCCCCCCAGCTTTGCCTCCACCTCCTCAAAGGTCCTTCCCCGCGCTGACGCTGGTGTAGCAGACATCAGCGTATAGAAAAAGTGTCCTGTCTTCAGGTGTGAGTTGGTCGTTTGTGTATATGTTAAATAAGATCGGCGCAAGGACGCTTCCCTGGGCAAGACCATTTTTTTGATTCGTTTTTTTTCCTTCCAGGGTTACATAGAATTGTCGGTTTTGCTGTAAGGACTCTATCATTTTTACTAATTGATAGTCTTTAGTAGTTTCGTAGATCTTGGCCAGTAACTTACGGTGATTTACTGTGTCGTACGCAGCGCTTAGGTCTACCAAGATCAAGCCCAGTAATAAGCTTTTCTTCAAAGCCCTCTTCAATGTGCTCAGTGAGAGCAAGGACTTGATTAGTTCAAGATTTGCCTTGTCTGAAGCCAGTTTGTTGGGGGATAATCCTTGAGTCCACGACGTAGCCGATGCGGTTCAAGATCAACCTCTCGTAGAGCTTGAAGAGGTGACAGCAGGGAGATGGGCCGATAGCTCTTTGGCGAATCAGGGTCTTTTCCTGGTTTCAGAAGCGCCACTACTTTGGCCTTTTTCCATGGTTTAGGTATTTTCAATGTTTTTCGGCAGTCATTAAAGAGTTCCAGCACCCATTCGTTGGCAGCCAAACCGAAGTGTTTCATTTGTTCCACGCACATATCATCGACCCCATCCGCCTTACAGTTTATCAATGAGTTTATACCCGCATTGAGCTCTTTGACTGTGAAGGGGGAGGAAAAGTGGCTGGTTTCTGTATCGATGCTACGCTGCATTTTAACTTTTTGGCTTTTCTTGGTGGGTTTTCCGTTTAGAAGTAGTTGGTGGGCGACTTGGTTGGCTGTTATTTTACCTGGTTCTTTACTCTGCGTTGAATCACAATCAAGTTTTTAATCAGATTCCATACCATTTTGCTGCTTCTTGACATATCCATTCTTTCCAGGGTTTCAAGCCATTTATTTTGCCTTGATTCACTTAGTGCGGTCATGAGATTTGTGCCGCAAGCTATAGTTTGCTCGCTGAAAGGACCTTTTGAGAATAGCTCTTCATATTCGGCTAAGATGTCTTTATCACCCTTGGAAAGTCCTGGAACAAAATTCTGCATGCCGCCTCTTGGGATGTGATTTTTTGAAACCCTCTGAAAAGCAGTTACAAAATTATTGTAGTTGTCGGGTGTAGGAATGTTCACAGTCTCATCTAGTTCTTTGGTGAAATCTGACCATCTAGCTTATTTGAAGCTAAACCTTCTTCGAAAGGGTATTTTGGATGTCCTTACTGCAGGGAAGATTTGCATACCGATGGGCCTGTGGTGGGTTTTGGGGAGAGCTTCGTAGACGTTTTTAACACAGCAATCCTGTATGTTGTCGCTAACAAAACAATTATCGGGTTTGTAGCCGTGTTTCCAAATTTTGCTCATAAAGGAGCGGGGTAGCTTCGAATCGTGGAGGAGAGAGAAGTTGTTTGCCTCCATGCATTCCTCTAGCAGTTGACCGTTGATGTCGGTTTCGTTGTATCCTCAGTTGATACTGTGGCATTTGAAATCGCCGATTGCAAATTGTGTCTTTTGTCTTCCGAAGCTCTCTGGCATGGTGAGGTTCAGGTTTGTGCCCGGGGGGTCATAAACTGACGTTACCGTAAATGTTCCGCATTCTATGGTCAGAATCTCTGTGTCGTCTGACACTGTTTTACTTGTAGAGGTCAGTGACATGTCAGGTTTTATAAAGATTACACTACCATGTTTGTTATGTGGTGCCTCAATGGCCAAGCGCATTCCGGTTATTTCGGGTCTCGAAGACGTCTGGTCTCGGTGTATTTCCTCTATACACAGCACATTCTAATTGTGGGTCTGACATAATTCCGATATAATATCCTGTTTGTTTTTGGTGATTCCCTCAACGTTAAGGCTAGCAAGTGTCAGAGTGGGGTCTGAAAAGTGTCTTTTGTTTTTAGTTTTCTGCATTGGTAATTTCCGGTGGTGGAAGGATTGGCCGTTGTCCTTTTGGACAACGTTCCAGGGGCTGCCGGCATTATCTAATTTTGCATTTTAGAAAATACACTCGTGAAGGCTCCTTTCTTGCTCCCAGTGTCGTCTGTAAGGCACTTCAAGCTTGTGACTCTCTCCACTATATCTACGACCTTTGTTCTCTGTCTGATCCATTCGTTTCTCTTTCTGCCTCTTAGTGTTACGCCTATCATAACTCTTTACATGGCTCCTGGTGTTATCCTCAATTTATTCACCATTGTCTGTGTGAGAGTCCAGGTATGTGCTCCATTTGTTATCACCGGATGACTTATTACAAAACGGAAAAGCACGTTTGGGGTTCCTTCTGTTAAATAACTCTCTTTTTTAGTGAATTAGAGGGAACTAATAATAACGATCATTGGAGTCAGTGATTACGAGTCAATGAGTGAATGTTATTCGGTATCTTATTATAAATCCTACCAATTTTCCACGATAGAACTGGTAATCGTAAATAAACCGCTGCTCGTACAAATATATTCACGGTTTAATTTGAGATCTATTAAAGTGTTCCCGGTGCATTGGGATCTAACCAAACAGCTCAGAATATTCAGACATTTATTCGTATCTAATGCAGACATTTTCCAGGTGTGTGGCAAAGGATTCATGGCCAGAGTTGATTTGCGGATCCACTTGACGGTGCACACGGGAGAAAAAATCATTTGTATGTGAGATGTGCGGCAAAGCATTTGCCCGGCGGGATGCCCTTAAATGTCATAGACGTATGCACACTGGGGAACGGCCCTATTCGTAAGTAAATTCTGTGTAAAAACTGCAATAACATATGTTTAACTTCTGCCTTTTAGTTGTGATATATGTGGCCGTACTTTTACTCAATTCACTCCTATGGCAAACCACAAGCGTAATCATCATAGTGGTGAGTAACTATGCATAATTGATTAGTCACCTAGAAACTTGATTAATGGAAACTTTTTTGTAGTCATTACACTTTTGCTACGTTTGCATCAATTATTTATTCTACATTCCTATTCAAAATTGGCGTCATTCCTCTGGTGGTGTTGTGTTCGGTGGGGAAGTAAAGGAGTGCAGAAAAATGCTTAAAAAATGTATTATTATTTTCGAAAAACGAATGCAGGCCACAGGGACGATTTTATTTTTCAAAACAGAGGAACTGTTTTTCTGCACTTAAGTTTTCCTGGTTTCTTGCATAAGCTCTGCAGCACTTATGGGATCAGCATCAGGCCCATTAGATCATTTTGCTGCTAGAGCTTATTGAGTTACTATATATTGAGTCTCTATACAGTGTGTCCAGTATAAAATGATGTACATGGGGATATTGGAAACCGTTAGAGTTACAGGGTGGACCAAATGGGGAAAAAGTTGCGCAATCAAGTGCCTATAAATAATCTGTCATCAACTTCTTTGAACTCGGAATAGCAACGGATATACAGGGAAAAAAAGAAAAAAGTGCGTTTTATTAAATCCTTTATATCGTGTTTACTATAAAAGATACAATAACGAAATTTTCAGGGTGGGGGTAAGAAAAAAACGTGAATTTGAAAATAAAGTAAAAAATAATCTAGGCCCACTATGTTCAATGAGGCCGAAGTCAACTTTTGTTTTTCTTATGGGCGCTATATTGAATTTCTGCATTTTTAAATTCCGCTTTAAATATGCTCTTCAACCATGTATAACATGTTTATGGTCGGTCAAGATAAAATAATTAAAATTAACAAAATTAAGATTTAATGGTAGTAGGCATTGATATTTCTATTAATTATTACTTTAAATTATTATTGATCATACATCGAACACTGCAAAAGAACAAGTAACATTTTAGGATTAAAGCAGGTGATCAAATAGGCCACCGTTTTCTCGCAAGCACAACATACATCGTCTCATTACTGCTTCACAGGATTTTCTGATCATTTCTGGGGTAATTCTGTTAACAGCTTCTATAACAGCGTGTCTCAGCTCCTCTTCGGTTTCGTATGACCTACAGTATACCACATTTTTTGAGGAAACCCCATGCAAAAAAAACAAGCGGTGTTATGTCAGGGGATCTCGCAGGCCATCTTACTGATTCCGGGTTGCCTATCCACTTGTTGGGAAATTCGTTAGTTAAAAATTCTGTGATGATACGTCCATTATGTGGCGGCGCGCCGTCTTGTTGGAAATACAAGTTTTGCAGGGTAGCTCCTGGAACATCCATAAGTGCTTCCGCTCCGTTAGTTTGTAAGAGGTTCAAATATCTCTCGGAATTTAAGTTCTCATTTAAAAAAAATGGTCCAATCACGTGGGTACCCACAATACCTAACCGGACGTTAAATCCAAACCTAACTTGGTGCCTAACTTGACGAACTAGCCGTGGATTTTCATCTGACCAAAAATCGGTATTTTTACCATTAAATAGTCCACATTTAGTAAATTGGCTCTCATCTGACCAAAGGACTTTTAAGGAAAATTTTGGTATCTCGTTGTTTCTTTGAATAAACCACTGACAAAATGCCATTCTTCTAATCGCATCGCCATTCTTGGGTCCCTGGCAGGGCCGTTCACGATAGAGGTGATATTTATGACGCTTTAAAATACTATTCGCCATTCTCCGCGCAACACCTGTTGTGGCTTCAATTTGACGTAAAGGCGTACGAGGTGTCTCGACCACGCTTTGCATTACCAAATTTTCTTTATTTTCGTCTGGAAGTTTGTTTTTCTTTACCTTAGCAAAACTCCCGTAAGCTACAAGGTTGTCTTTCAGACGCCTAAACATAGTTCTACCAGGTTGTCGCCTTTCTGGATATTTATTTAAATACATTTCTTCAGCTTTCGCTTCATTTCGACGACAGAGAATAAAACTCTCCAACATATCGTATTTTTCATAATTTGAAAAGTGATTCATTTTGAAACACACAATTAATTACAAACACTTGACACTGACAATAAATTCTACTTTGACAGTTACCTAGGTAATTAAAACAGACAACGAACGTCACTATGGGGAAATTGAAGAGAAATATCAATGCCTACTACCATAAAATCTTAATTTTGTTAATTTTAATTATTTCTCTTGACCGAAAATAAATATTTTATACATGGTTGAAGAGCATATTTAAAGGGGAATTTAAAAATGCAAAAATTCAATATGGCGCCCATAAGAAAAACAAAAGTTGACTTCGGCCTCATTGAACATAGTGGGCCTAGATTATTTTTTACTTTATTTTCAAATTCACGCTCATTTCTTACCCCCACTCTGAAGATTTCGTTATTGTATCTTTTATAATAAACACGATATAAAGGATTTAATAAAACGCACTTTTTTCTTTTTTTCCCTGTATATCCGTTGCTATTCTGAGTTCAAAGAAGTTGATGACAGATTATTTATAGGCACTTGATTGCGCAACTTTTTCCCCATTTGGGTCACTCTGTATCTTTAACGGTTTCCAATATCCCCATGTACATCATTTTATACTGGAAACACTGTATACTCTTTTTTGCTATTATTTTATAACCGAATCTGTCGATCTATCCAGAATTATGGGTATGTAGGTTAATTTTTTTCTTAATATCGCCAAATTGTATATAGTAATATGAGTAAAGCGTAATAGTTATATGAGTAAAGCGCCTTAAATAGCAATTTCCAATAGTCTGAGGGTCTCCTTTGCAACCAACTCTGACAGATTGGCATAACCGTTTGTTGTTCCGATATTTGCGAAAGATGGTGTATATTCATTGTTCGGGTAAATGCGTCGGATAAAGGCGCGTACAGACTTGCAACAGCATACAGTAACGTAGCACCGTCACGCATCAAGTCTGGACTGGCAGTCTGCAGCAGCGTAACAGTGTAACAGCGTATCATCGCAGCGTTCCATCAGTCGTCGGTCTTTTGCCTTCGCATCAAAGAAATGTTATATAAATATATGTTCTTATGAGACGGAATAATCAGTCTTGTGCTGTATCATCAATCGTATTTTTAACAGCCACACGTTATGGCAACTTAACGGTTCAGGATAACATTTTCAATAACGCAGCAACAAAGCCGAGGTCTGCTCAATCTCCGAGTTAACTTATGCGTTTCCGACCCAATTATTACACAAACGTTAATAAGGAAAAAAATATAGTAGTAGTAGTAAACATCTTTATTTCTAAAAAAGGCTATCGACCTATCGGTCTTTCTGCCCTTGTTTAATACATGTAGTCTTAATCTAAATAAAAAACAAACATGAAAATTCTGTTATTCTAGGTTAACAATATTATTAAATAAAATTTCAATGACAAGAAAAAATTATTTTATTGTCCACTAGTCAGTTGCGTTTGTAAGTGTTCGAGTAGCGTTGATGTAGGGAAACGGAAGCGGGATTGTCTGGTTGGTCTTGTAAGACAAAGGGGATTCAGTATGGTCCAGTTGTAGGGGTTGTATGTCCATTTTGTCTGTAGATGTATGAGTCTTTCCGAGATCTTTGTCATGTTTGTGCGTTCGTATAGTAGTTGGGTGGGGGGGGTTGTGCAGTGGGTTTTGGGGGTGTCTTATTCGTGTTATTATTCTTAGTGCAATTTGTTCTGTTGTTTGTGTATAAAGTTTTGTCCTTTCTGTTCCGTTGGTCATAAGTATATGTCCAAAGTCTAGCAAGGGTCTACAAATCGCTTTATATATTTTGGTGGCGGTGTTTGTGCTAATTCCTCTGTCTTTGTAGGTTAATGATCGGAAGTGTTTTGTTCTCTTTATTGTTTCTGCCCTGATGTTTCGTATGTGTTTAGTGAATTTAAGTTTGTGGTCAATTGTGATTCCAAGGTATTTGACGTCGTTTTTTGGTTGTGTCGTTTGGCCGTCTGCAGTTATCGTAGGGGAGTCAGCGTTGAGTCTGTGGTTTGTGAGCAGAAGTTGGTTTTTTGACGCGTTTGGTGTTAGTCTCCATTTATAAAACCATGTCATTGTGTTGTTTGTTAGTGTTTGGAGTCTTTGAGCTGCTCTCTCAGTAGTTTTGTCATGTACAATAAGTGCCGTGTCGTCTGCGTATTGTAATATGTATGCCGATCTGTCGATTGATTTTTGTCTAGTAAGTTGTAATTGTATATGTCATGGCAGTATATATTGTAGAGAAACGGTGAGAGCGGGGATCCTTGAGGGAGCCCTTGTTCAGGGGAAAAAGAAAATGACAGTGTTTTGTCAATTCGTACTTGTAGTTGTCTGTTTTCTAGTAAGTTCTTTATGGTGTGTAGTAGATATGTTGGTGTGTGTAGTTTGTATAGTTTGTATAGTAAGCCTCTATGCCAAACACTATCGAAAGCCTTGTTAATGTCCATAAACAGGCAAGCTGTCTTTCTGTCAGTTAGGTGGGTAGTTTGTATATTGTTGGCCAGGAAAAAAATATATAGGATGCATAAAGTGAAATGCCATATACGAAAAGTCTATTAGTTAGAGAGAGTTGAGTATATCCTAAAACCATCGAAGTTTCTAAAGCTTCATATTTGCACGATTTAAGGTATTGCACGTTTAAGAGCATTTACAGACTTTCACTTCCTTTCGTTACTTGTCTTTATCTATGCCCCAAACGGTTTCGATGGAGCATCCATAAACACGGCAAAAAAACAGTGCGAAAACAATTTTAAAGTTTAATAGAGTTTGCGGAGGAACATAGAGTGGATTAGGGCGTCTGGTGATTCTCTGGCATATTGTTTGGTCAAAAATATTGCGTTTCAGGAAAATTTTGCCTTATCCGAAAGTTAATAGATTCCGAGGTACAGAGTGTCAAAGTGCAAATAAAAATTTCGTTTTTTCTTAATAGATTTTTAACCAGTTTTACTAGTACCACAAAAATTTGTGTTTGGGGGTTCTTTAGATCGGCAAATCCAAATTTCCTATTGGTTGGCTTGTAGTTTCTAGAAGGCGCTGGCAGCAATAGTCGAGAACCATTTAAAACATCAGAACTTTTTTGGGTTTTAATATATCGCTTTTTTGTTAACAATATCGGTTTCGCCAATAGGTCCGCAACAAAAAATGTGTGCTTGGTTTAAGTCGATATCTGTCACCGTTTCCGAGATATTTCGCATTGAAATATCTAGTAATGTTTTCAACTAGCTCAAATTAGATCCCTTATATTGTCGTAAATTGGCATTGTTAAAGTGGGGCCATGCACAACATTCATTTTACTGTCAGTTTGGTGTTAGTTAAGTGCTAAAAAATTATTTAAGTTTTACTCTTACATTGCTTTTATTACAAATTCCCCGACGTAACTTTTTAATTTTCGAATGAAGAAATGCGCGATATGGTATGTGTTTATGCGCAAGAAAATTATGTTGGAAGTAGAGTGCATCGCCGATATTTAGAGTTATATCCTGACAGACGGCAACCAAATCAAAAACTATTCCACAATCTGTTTCAACGGCTTGGAGAAACTGGCAGTTTTCGTTCTAAGCGGGACATAGCCGGCCAAAGGCGTGCTATTTCCGTCGATCAAGAAGAAGAAGTCTTAACTCGGGTGCTTGATAATCCAGAAATTAGCAGTAGACAAGTAGCACGAACTACGCGTATGAGCAAAACAAGTGTCCTCGAAATCTTTAAGAGAGATAAGTTTTATCCCTTTCATTTTTCCCCAGTCCAAGACTTATTAGAACCCGATCTTCACGCTAGAATGCAGTTTGCTTTTTTCATGCGTGAACAGGAAACACGTAATCCTGGATTTTGAAAAAATGTTCTGTTTACTGACAAACAACTTTTACCCGTAGAGGGGTATTCAACTATAAAAATAAACATCATTGGGACTCTGAAAATCCACATGCCGTTTCACATCGCCATTTCCAGCATGAATTCAAAATTAATGTTTGGTGTGGAATCATACTGATTATCTAATAGATCCACATGAATTTCGTGGAAATTTGACTAGTCAGTTATACTTAGATTTTGTTCAGAACGAGTTGGAAAATTACCTAAATGACATACCCCTATTGGTTCGACAAAATCTTTGCTTCATGCAAGATGGCGCTCCCGCTCATTTTGGTGTTCAAGTTCGGAACTATCTTGATGAACAATTTCCGAATCAATGTGGCCTGCCAGAAGCCCTGATTTTAACCCAATGGATTTCTGTTTTTGGGGTTATATGAAATCCCTAGTTTATGACAATCCCATTAACAACAGGGAAGAATTGTGGCAGAAAATTTTAAATGCTGCAGAAGTCTTCCGAAGCAAAAACGTTTTTTTTTTAATACGACAATCATTTATTAGAAGGGTTAAGAAATGTATTGAAGTCAGAGGAGATGATTTTGAACAATTATTATGAAATACTAATTTTCACGGATTTTTCTGGGTTCAAAAAGTAATTCTGAACTTGCCTAAATAAATACCGTCTAATGTTTGTTAAGTTAACATTTCTTTTATTTAGAGATCCAATTAGTTCAAAAAATCATTACATATGTTTCAATGGGAAATATCTCGGAAACGGTGACAGATATCGACTTGAACCATTTTTTTACATTTTTTGTTGCGGAACTATTGGAGAACCCGATATTGTTAATAAAAAAGCGATATATTAAAACCCAAAAAAGTTCTGATGTTTTAAATGGCTCCAGACTATTGCAGCTAGCGCCCTCTATTTGCCGATCTGAAAAACCCCCAAACACAAATTTTTGTGGTACTACTAAAACTGATTAAAAATCTATTAAGAAAATACGAAATTTTAATTTGCACTTTGACACCCTGTATCTAAGAACCTATTAACTTTCCGATAAGACAAATTTGCCTGAAACGCAATATTTTTGCCTAAAAAATATGTCAGTGAATTTTTCGACATTAGTTGAGGACCACCCTGTATATCTTATTATCTAAATTACAGGTAATTTATTAACAACTGAACATTTAAACTGCAAAAACTTTCTATTATAATACGCTATTCCAGGACGAATAGGATTGTCTGTATCTGGAGCAACAATGTGCGTGCAATCAATTGCTCAAATTATTCCAGAAAAATTATGTTTGTCATAAAACCTTCAAAGAAAAACATCATTACTCTTTTCCTGCTCTCACTTGATTATGAAACAATACTTACATGTTTTTAATATGATGCCTTTCCGCCTCTGTTTGCGGAAATTGTAATATCTGTTATGATGCTACTTAACCTGGATCGTTCAATGGCTAAATGAAAGTTTTGAGCAATGTTTCGTTGGTAGCTTCCAGATGCAAAAAGTGCACTCAAAACCTACATTTTACATAATCATGAATATCGATATTTACATCTTACATCTTATTAAGTACCTGCAGTGTATTTGATGTGTAAATACTTAACTTGTCGAAAAATTATTATAATAAAAAAACTTACTCTCGTAGCGACTTACTTTTATCTCAATAGGCAAAGCATTGCTTCTTTGATCATGGTTTAGGTGAGGCCGGAGAGTTTCTACTATATATTTTGCAGAATCTCTTGAAAGCCGAAAATTATTTAAAATTTTATTTTTACTTGAAAAACTAATTGAAACGGATCGCTAACATCTCGCAAAATCCGTCGTTGTATTTTCTCTTCACTTCTATAAAAGTTACATCTTTGGTAGAATTTTAAATGTTGACTAAAATAAAAAGAACGTTTACCTTTCAAGACCATTTACCAATTGTTCTAGTAAAGCTAACCTTATAATACCACCTCATAAGAACACAAAACTACGCTCTGATTAAACACAATTGTTTTATTTATTACTTCGAGGGACGCACGTTAAGATCAAAAACGGCATGACAATTGATGATGTTATTCTGAAGCGTTATTTCTAAATATAACGTTCGTCGTAACGTATTGGTACATGGAACACCCGCCCTCTATATGAATCAGGAAAGCTGGACAATGCCATAAAAGAAACTAACACACTATAATTGGATATTTTGGGTATTAGCGAGACGAGACGGCCAGACAGTGGCACGTGTAAAAAGGGCCAAACAACATTCTACTACTCAGAGTGGGATTTATCCTGAGTCAACAAATGAATAGATGTGCTAAGAACGTAATAGCACATTCTGATAGAATTATGCTATTGCAAATAGAAACTAAACCTGTTGATGTCAACTTGATACAGGTAATATGCACCGACTTCAGAAAGACCGGACGTTGCGGCTGAGCAATTCCATGAACAGCTTAGAGAGACGCTCGGAGCAACTAAGGCTAACGAAATAACGGTCGTACTCGGCGACTTCAATAACTCCAAGGTTGGAGACGGACCTACCGCAGGGATAACGGGCTCTTTCGGACTAGGGGAGTGAAACGAGCGTGGAGATTTGCTGATTCGTTTTAGTCAGGAACATCAGCTCGTCGTCAAAAATACATTCTTTAAACTTCATCCACGACGTCTCTACACGTGGAAATCACCAGGAGACAGAGTGAGGAATCAAATAGACTACATACTGAGAAATCGGAGGTACCAGAACGGTATAAAGCAAGTAGTTGCCTATCAAGGTGCGGACATTGGCTCGGACCACAGCCCTATCATCGCAAAGTTTAACTTCAGACTGAAACCATTAAACAGGAAGAAGATACAGCCAAAACCTAATATACGAAGTCTAACTGAATTAAACATGAGAGCCGAACTTCAAAAACTCTGCCTGACAAACAATCCTGATTGCGAAGACGTTCCTGACGAAATATGGAAAAAGCTTAAAACCAATATAAATGTGACTACAAAAACTGTCCTCGGCCCTGAGGAAAGAACAAGTCTAAAACCCTGGATGACTGGATGGAAATATTAGACTTAATGGAACTGAGACGATTAGTGAAAAACCAAACTGATAGATATAAAAAGTATAACCAAATCATAAGAAACAAAATAAAAAATGCTAAGGTGAATTGGACCTATGTGAAGAAGCTGAAAATCTTCACAAACTCCATGACAGCTTTAATTTTCATAAAAAAACTTAAACAAATAAAAGGCACTAACAGGAATAAACCGCTAACATCACTTACAAATGGTCAAGGAAGACTTACTGTAAATCAAGAAGAAATTAAGCAGACTTGGTTAAAATATGCAACAACCCTTTTTCAACGCGAGCGGTCCAACTATCATTAGGTCCGAAGTGGAGCAAGCTGTAGGACTGTTGAAGAACGGTAAAAGTCCAGGACATGATAATATATATGCTGAAGTGCTAAAACAAGTGGACATACACCATTTAACACGTCTATTTAACAGAATATGTTACTCCCACAAAATACCGGAGGATTGGCTTAGATCGACTTTTGTTATCATTCCTAAGAAAAATATTGAATAGATGAGAAGGATACTCAAATCATAAAACAACTATATTGGAACCAGAAGGCCGAGGTGAAGATAAGCGACACAGTATCAACCGAGGCTTTCGATGTCCTACTATTTCAGATTGTTCTCGAAAATGAACCCAGGGGTATCAAGGTCAATGGAAGACCCATCAATAATATCAGATACGCTGACGATATCGTGGTGTTGGCCTCCACCTTGGAGGATCTTCAGCATCTATTAAATAAGATAAATAGCATTGGTCGGCGGTACGGCCTGCATATTAACATCTTCAACACGAAATCCATGGTGATCAGTAGACAAATCAGATAGGTACCTCGGATCTGTTGTTAACAGCGCATAGGACAGTGACGAGGAAATTAAGACTCGAATCGGCATGGCTAAAACGGCATATTGACGACTTCAGGGTGTCCTCCTACAGCAATGCTTACCCCTGGACCTCCGACTAAGAATGATAAAATGCTATATGTGGCCAATCATGTTGTACGGGGCTCAAACATGATCAATCAGAGTAAGATAACTCAATGGCATTGAAGAGTTCGAGATGTGGACTCTCCGCAGATTATTTAAAATCTCATACACTGAACACTTTACAAACGAGGAAGTACTGCGGAGAGCAGGTATAGAGAGACAGCTCCTAAACATAGTTAAAACACGGAAAGTGTCATACCTGGGACACATCTTGAGAGGGCCTCGCTACGCCATCCCAAAGCTGATCCTACAGGGCAAGATGGAGGGCCGAAGGGGACCCGGAAGAAAACAGCACTCGTGGCTCCGAAACATCAGGAATTGGAGCGGGTGCCAGATGTGGCAACCATATTTCGTCGGGTACAAGACAACGCCCTTACAGTAATTTAAGGAATGTGCGGAAGATCCCCAACGTGCAGGATGCATATGGGACCGGAAGAAGAAGAACGTTCATCGATAGCGTGCGCCTGTTATAATATAACGGTTGGACTGATACAACACACGAGTTCGAGTCACATAACGTATTTGACCGATAATATGCACAGGGCTGATTAACTGATGAGCGCTATAGCGAGTTACTAAGACAATTTTTTTGTCGAAGTTAATTTAGCAGAGAGACATGAAATATTCTTTCAACAAGACGGCGCTCCAGCTCATAATATGAGCGAAATTTTACCGTTAATACGGCGATATTTTATTGAAAGAATTATGGCCACCCACGGTCCTCCTATACTTTTTCCGGCATGATCCCCTGATATTACTCCATTAGATTTTTTTTGTGGGATACTATCAAAGGTGAGATGTATAGGAAAGAAGAACGTAGAAGAACGTAGAAGAACTAAAACATCAAAACCTAGAAGAACTAAAACTAAAAGTCCGGCAATTTAGACGGTCGTCAAATTTTTAAAGCATCGAAGTTTGTAAACAGAAATGCTTTAAAATGTATTAATCAGGAAGGGGGACATTTTCATTTTTCTTAATTATTACATATAATGTAATGTAATAATTAATTAATTATTACATACATTAAACATCTTCATTTTTCTTAATTATTACATATTATATAATATATATATCTATATAATATATATATATATATATATATAGAGATACTATCTATATATTATATATATATCTGTATGCTATATATATATATATATATATATATGTATATATATATATATATAATATATATATATATATTATATATATATATATCTATATATATATATATATATATACTACCATAAAATCTTAATTTGTTTAATTTTAATTATTTATCTTGACCGAACATAAAACATGTTATATATATATATATATATATATATCTATATATATATATATATATATATATATATATATATATACTACCATAAAATCTTAATTTTGTTAATTTTAAATTATTATCTTGACCGAACATAACAATGTTATACATGGGTGAAGAGCATATTTAAAGGGGAATCTAAAAATGCAGAAATTCAATATGGCGCCATAAGAAAAACAAAAGTTGACTTCGGCCTCATTGAACATAGTGGGCCTAGATTATTTACTATATATACACACTATCATATATATATATATATATATATATATATATATATATATATTATATATATATATATATATATTATATATATATATATATATATATATATATATATATATATATATATATAATATTATATATACTGTATACAATTACCTCAGTACCATGAGCAGCACTGAGTGATCCGTCTGTTAAATGGGCAAGGATCAACGTGAATTTTAAGGAAATTAATGCTGCACATATTTGCTGCACTAAATGCATACATAGAAGTTTTGTTATGTCCTTAAAGTTATTTGTTAAGATCTATGTTCGTTATACCTTGCTACTCGCGAGAGAGCTTATGGGTACGGTGCACGCACTACCGTTTTTGTCGCTGTTGCTACTCGCGCACTAAGCTTTGGAAGACGTTTCTTAATTTTTTCTTAAACTATTCAGGTATATTATAATAAATATTTAGATTAAAACATTTTACCCCGTCTTTTCGATAGTGTTTTGTAATGCTGTACATACAGTTTCTATTGCCTTTTTATTTGATACCTGATTTATTTTAGATTTGTTTAATTTCAGATCCTGCAGTGGCCCAGAGCATATTAAAAGTTAACTAAACAATCAGTTATCAGTTTGAAACTGAAATGGATCTCTTTGCTTCAACTGTTAATATTGATTTGAGGCAATGAACAAATTGATGTATTCGTGTGTTAAATTAGAATATATTTCAAATAAAAAACACGACTTTTTTTAACTCACTTTCCACCTTAATTGTGTTTTATTTTTCCACAAGTTAAATTCCCATTTTCAAAGATGCACTACTGTAAAATTCTATAGGCGTGCAGGACGAAAACTGCAAGTTTTCAGTTATCAGCGTAATAAATACCTCTGATCATTAAAAGAAAACGTATGATGTAATATTTTATTAAATACGTAATCGAGAAATCAGTTACAACCATTTTTTGTTACTTTCTGGACAAATGTTTGTTCCTGTGATGTACCAGAGTGTTCCCCTACGTCAGGTAGAGGCATCATTTCGCCAAGCATGATCCTAAAACAAAAGAAGTAAACTCAAGAAGCACACATTTTTCTCTTTCAAAACGTCGCACCATTTAATTCAGACTAAATTAACATATTCAAAAATAGGGTGGACATTTTCTGAGAGATAATTGATTTTCTCGACTCTGAAACAGCAATGTGAGTAATGAATTTTTTTGTATTGCTTAAAATTATTTATTTTGTATATTTTCCGGCCTGTATTTCAACTTAATTCAAAAGAAATTCCTGGGTTCCAGTCAATTTTATTGTTTATTATTTAAAATGACCATTTATATAAAAATATTTTATATAAAAGTGACCAGTCAAATGTGAAGTTGGTAGCAACTATATACACAAACTGATGATGGTGGAGAAAGACACCAAAACGTATTTGTAACATTTCAAAAAATAAACAGTAAAATTGACTGAAACCCAGGAATACATTGGAATGAATTATTTAAAATGTTACAAATACGCTTCGATGTCTTTCTCCACCATCATCAGTTTGTCTAAAATATACATTCACAGTCGTCATTAATTTAAAAACAAGAGCTCTGTTAAAATATACATACTAAAATACAAATTACAAACATATTAAAAAGCATATTAAAATTTGTTTGAATCTCTTGGGATCACAGGTGATGGAGTTCACATTCATGGAGTCAGGACAATTATGTTCGGAAAAAGACCAGAATTTATTGTTCAAAGCTTTAAATGGCTGTTTCCACCTTCACGTTTGGCAAGCCATTGAAAAATTTTACTTTGTCAAACATCGAGCGAGAGAATAAAAAAACTGTTTATAATATTTGGCATTCTTTTTCGCATTCTGAGGATATCACTTGGTCTGCATTTTTTCAATATACCAGGTGTTCATATTTTATGTTTTCATTTAATTAGTGTATGATATACAGAGCTAAGATTGTCTGTGTCTGATCTAAAATTCATTGCATTCTGATGTTTTTTAATCTGTATCATTTCATGGATACTTCTCTTATTATAGTTGTTTTCATTGATTAATATTTGTGTGTTATCGAAATCAAAATCATGCAACTTTTGTTGTGCTAATGCTGTTCCATTTTCGTTAACCTTTCTTAAGCTATATTTATGTTCGTATATTCTTTTCTTTAAATATTGTCCTGTTTTTTTGTGTAAAATATTTTTTATTTTTGTGTTAATTTCTGGAATATACGGTAATGATAAAACTTGATCTCACATTTTTTATTATTATTATTTATCTTGTTCCATTTATTGGAATTGTAGATTTTATTTACTCTTCGTTGTATGATCGATTCGAAGAATTATTTGGGATAGTTGTTCATTATTAGTTTTTTTTTTCGAGATTTTTTGCTCTATACTCATAATGTGCCAATTTAATCACTCTATCAGTAAGAGCTGTTACAACACTTTTTTTATATTGTATAGGTGCATATGATTGGTAATTCAAGTATCTACCAGACCATCCAGCACCACGAGATCGTCAAACGGTCGATACGTCTGGAGGAATCCATCGTGGTCATCCAAATGGAGAAGACGGAGATCAGAGTCGGGTCCGTATACGTCAGTCCAAGCTCTACGTTGTGTCCCGAGGATGTTCGAAACCTTTTCCCGGATGACCGGCCAACAATATATGGCGGGGACTTCAATGTGAAAAATGCCAATTGGGGAGTTGCAACTTTACCACCACCAGAGTCCACGTATCGAACGAGGCGAGAACCACAATGTTCGAGATAGCCACACCCCAAGAGCCAACCCACATTGCTTTCAATGGCAGAGAAGACATCCTGGTCATATTCCTGTAAAAAACGCAGGAAGACTGTCCAGCCCCGAAGTACTTCAGGTACTGTCATCGG
The DNA here is from genome assembly GCA_024550625.1 of Dendroctonus valens. Classification (NCBI taxonomy): domain Eukaryota; kingdom Metazoa; phylum Arthropoda; class Insecta; order Coleoptera; family Curculionidae; genus Dendroctonus; species Dendroctonus valens. The sequence goes on along the minus strand of JAJTJO010000057.1, from coordinate 397,798 downwards.
ACCACTTGCCGATACTCCTGCAAATTTGACCAAAACAAGTCAATGATATCACTGCGACTAAAAGGATCACCAACTGGCAGTCTTTCCAGCAGATATTGGAAAGCTCCGGCAGGATCCCTCAGCCCACAACAGAGGACGACCTGGACCAGGCAGTCGAAAAGTTCACCAGGGAAATCAAGAACGCCCTGGCAGCCTCAACAAGTCAATCCGTCGTACCGGTGAACCAAACGGACCAAATACCTCTCTGGTTAAAAGCCAAAATCAGGCAGAAAAACCGAATGCGACACAGAGCCATGCGAACACAAGATCCATACCTAACAATGCACTTCAACCGCCTCCTGGCTGCGATCCAGGAAGACATGAAGGAAGTTTGATCGCAGCACTAGAATGCTCGCATGGTCGAAATAGAGCCTGACGAGTCAAACCAAGAGCTTTGGAAACTGGCCAGGAACCTCAATACAGGATCAAGACACCCAATACCACTCATCCAAGAAAACGGAATCACCACTGTGGACCCCAAAGAAAAAGTGGAGCTCTTTGCCAACCATCTAGAGCTCCAATGCAGAGGAAACCTGGGTGATCACCCAGAGCAAGAAGAGGAAGTGGAAAAGATAGTGGCAGCCCACTTCAAAAATTGGTAGCCCACACAAGTCAGAAAGTCACCAGAGAGATCATCCAGGACATCATCAAGGGGACAAAGAAGAAAATGGCCCCTGGACATGATGGAATATCAAATGAGGTCCTCAAGAAACTACCAGAAACAACAATTGAGAACATCACCACAGTGGCAAATGCAATCTTGGACTTTCAGTACTTCCCGATAACCTGCAAGAACGCAATAGTGGTACTGGCTCCCCAAAAGAGAGCAAACAGGAAGCTGCTTAAGTCCTACAGGCCCATCAGTCTATTACCAACGATGGGCAAAGTTATGGAGAGGTGTATCCTGAACCACATCCAGGATACAATAGATGACAAAAAAGTTCTGCTGGATGAGCAACATGGATTCAGGCCGGGTAATGGCACTGACACACTCACAGCCCGGCTGATAACAAGGATCCAGCATAGGTTAAACCGCCAAAGCGGTCTAGGAGCCGTCTTCCTAGACATGTCAAAGGCGTTTGACAAAGTTTGGCACCAGGCCCTGATAGCCAAGATGATCACAGCAGGTTTTCCGGAGTACCAAACTACGCTCATCAGCAGCTACTTATCTGGACGCAGAGAAACTGGCGGTGATGCAGAAAACTGTTTTTGGGAGTGGTAAACCTTTTTACTGCTTTGTGGCGGTCTAGCAGGTAGCGTTCTAGGGGCTGGCTTCAAGTTATCTTGGCCTTCCTATTTAGATTTCGGGATGTTTACCCAAGTTCAACACTCCAAATAAATTTCCAGTGCCTTTTAGGTTGTCAGTTACACCCTAAAGGTAGATATCAACATTATAATCAGACTTACCGTGTTGTTCTAAACTTGAACTTGCAAATTGCGTTGAGTTTTTAGACGAAAATCAGGTCTTTAGTTAAGTTTAGCGGTCTGGATCGGGTGGTAACTTATGTTGTGGTAGTAGATGGCAACCAAGGTTGTAGTTTCAATTTTACAAAAATTACGCTGCTCGCATGTGTAGCTTTGCGAATTTTAAACAGCGGCTTTTGCATGGTTTATATTGTCGTTTTTGAAGAATTTTAATTATTATTGATGCGAATTTTATATATATTTATATCACCTACTACCTATACATATATGTATATATACAGGGTGATTCAAAAGTGGCGTCATTCCTTTTAAGGGGTTATAGGGGCTCACTTGGAGAGTACGAAATATATTGAAAACATTTTTTCCAAAATTTATAGAAGATATTAACAGTTGAAAATCGAGTTTCAACTTTGTTATTAAGTATTATTTTAAAATAGCCCACTATCCCACACTAACATAGCAGAAGGTGTAAGACCTTACACCATCAAAGGGCTAGAGACACTGGACGATTGGCTCCAGGAATTGACGCAGATTGTGGACGATCTAGAGGTGCTCGGGTTCCAGAGACAGAGGAACAAATATTGGAGATAATTGCAGCAGAGCCTTCCAGGAGTGCTCGGAGCATTGCACAACCACTGACACTTTCCCAGGCACCGTATAATTGTCCCTATAACTCCCCAGACGAAGGGCCACATTCCTACCATGTATGTAAGATACACAGGACACATTAATTCTCTGATCTTCCGAACACCGATACAAATTGAGCAGGAGTTAATTAACCGAATACGAGAAGCTGATCAAAAGGTGAACCCAGACTGCGGCGAAGAGTGCACAATAAAGTGATTGGGGAACAAACATGTCTTGTACTTGTTTATAAATACTACTGTATTGAATTCTGATAATACTTTTCACTCAGTTTTTCAACTCTAAATAATCAGATTTTCCGAAGTCGACTTTTTTCGTCATCAAGAGATAGGCTTTCGCGGTCATTCCTTGAAACTGGTGAGTTTCTCGGGTTTTTAAGCCGTCCTGAATTAGAATTTTTGCATTGTTATAGATGAAGCCATTTATGCCCAAATTTGGCGACATTTACCGTTAATAATTTTATACTCTGAATTCCTGCGCAACGATTAGCATATTTTCTCTTCGATTCCCATTATCTGAGCTATGTTATGAAGAAAACCAGTCTATAATTCTGATATTGCAGGATCAAGAGTTCAAACGCATAACATTGCCAACAAAATTTTATTTCAAGCCAGTCAAGGGACATTTATAAACAAGAACATATTACAAATACCTTATGTACAATTACTAAACGAAAAAATAATAAATAATCGAACTTTGCACAGGGGGGTGTACACAACACGTATTACGATTAATTTTAAGCTAAAAGTTTAACAATTAACACTACAACGTAGGCTAACACCTGAGTTATTTATGATGAAGCAAAGAAACCAAAAGTTTGGTTTCTTTTGCTTTTTAGACACTGGAAACTACATTATAAATACATACACATATGTCAATTGAGTAAATTACATAAATATGTGAGCCAATTCATTCTTTAAAAGAAATCCGTTGTAATAAATTGCACTCTTTCTTAGAATAAGAAAACATTTAATAATTATATTTTAGTAGGTATATTAACAATACTTCGTGTGCTCCACTGACCTACATTGAAACAAAACATAAAAAAATCACAGCCCGCATTCAGTAACGCTCAGTTCCGGCTAAAAACTAAAAGGTTTGCTCAAAAACTCGGCATTTCAGAACACAGAGCAAACCTACGTTGAAAGTCTAAAGTAAATCTGCAAGTCGCACAGCCGCACGTAGTCTTTCAGTCAAATTTCGAACAAGGATTTTTGCGTACGACTTGATTTTTGGGTGACATCGTCGTAGTCCTTCCCTTTAGGTTTTCTTCGGACACGTCCACTAGCAGTTCTCGGTGCACTCAGGCTTTCAGCTTGATCTTTAAAAATAAGCAACATGTGTGACTAGAATTAATTGAGAACTAAAACTAAGCTAGATGCTTTAGAATTTAATTAAGCGGCTGTGCCCCCTGAACTGTGTTAATGTTAAACTTAAACTATCTCAGAGAGATATTATGTTTATTATTGAAAGTTCATGACTTTGTAAAGAAAGAAATTTCGAGTCTAATCACCCAAACTAGTTTCAGGATTGTCGGTTTAATACTATTAGTGGACTTTGGACAGACACCCGAAAAAATCCAAAATTTCTGTGAATTTGGATTGGCTGATGGATTACGTGCATAAGCAGGCATATTATCTGGTTCAAATTTTCAAAAGTACGTTTGCTCATGCTTTCCAATACTTATAGGATATGTTTAGGCAATGATACTTACATGATTCACCAATTGTCTCAGAGACAGCATAGGAAAGAGTGTCTGAAAAAGCAACTTAATTTTAAATTGATTTGAATCAAATCATAAGCAACAAAGCAGGGCGATGTCTTGAACGGTGTCTTTTGATGCAAAATTGTTGACTTCTAAATTAGCAATATGAGTAAAATTACGAAAAATATTGCCAATTGAAATTCGAACGAATGAAGGGAAAAGTTGATGAGCGAAGCAGCATTTAAAGCTGATGTTCGTGGAGCATTTTCATTACTCATTACGTTTCGAATGGCCGACGATATAATCACATGTATTTTTGAATAAAAACTTTTGAATTTTTTTTTTTTAATTTTGAATATAAATGAATTTTATTCTTTATGTTCAATATTATTTTGAATTTTGAATTTAAACATGTATTTTTGAATTTAAAATTAGCTTTGATCAAGGATTGCTAGTTTGTATTTATACGAAAAAATTAAAAATATCCTTTGCATTTGAAAAACTCGTGCGACATCCTCGCTCCGCTAGTTCTCCCAGCCCTCGGCGAGCGCTTGTTTTCAATGTGACATGGGAACCCCTCGTCTCATTCTTGTTTGTCTCTGTTATAAACATGTTCTGAACTGATCCTGCGCTCTAATTATGTTCCGTATTAGTCTAGAACAGATCCTGAATCGCTTCCACGAATAAAGCCATGGACTTTAATAGCGTTATGCATCTCTTTTGTAAACACATGTTCTCATTCTGACTTGATTACCTCGATAAGTTTGAGTATGAAAATGCTTGTTCAATTCAAGTTAAAATATGAATTTACATTTTGTGTATGAGTTTGTTGTTTCAAGTTAAAATATGAATTTACATTTTGTAATTGAGATGCAAACACAATGGTAACTAAACCGGTTAGGTTGTCTATCTATGACTTGAGAATTAACAGAACAGAAGCAACATCTCTGGCAATATATGAATATGCGTGTACGAAGTTCATTAAAGTGTATAAAGCCGTGATAGCTGCAAATAAGCGAAACTTAGCAAAACAAAGTGAAAGATCAGCCCAAAAGTTTACAACTAACACTGAGAAAAAACTCCTGGAAACACTCGGGATAATATTTATGTTATGCCCAGGGATGCCAACTCTTTAATAGCAAATTTAGGTCTAGGAACAGACCTATTTTCTCCCTTTGACGTCGTCCTGGAGCCTACTTTTAAAACGATTCCAGGAGCTAACTAAAAGAAGTGTCGGCCCTTTTTGTCGACACATTAATAGTCACTGCGCAAAAGTGGACGACGCTGGTCATCAGAACCCAGAAACGTAATTTGATTTTCATTTGCAGGAGGGTAAATGAATATCTTCATTTGCTTGTAAATATATAGGTACAATATATGTATAAATGTATGTAGAATATGAATAATATCTTTTATATAAGTATACAAGGCGCGTACAAAGATATTTGGACCTTGTGAGTTTGATAATGTTGGTGTAAAAGTTGGAAATACAACTATTAAATAGTCCCATGGACTTTCAATAAAAATCCGTAGAATTGTACTACTAGCTATCCGTATATCGGAGCATTCAGCTCCAAATCCGTAGAGTTGGCACCGCTGGTCATGCCCCCAGGATGATCATGTCGTTATACAGGGCATTGCCCAAAGTAGGCCAAGAGTAAAATGAATACGGGGAATATATCATTTCTCATTTGAGCCACCGTATTCAATATTAAAGTTTAGATTAAATTCGTAACTGGTTTTACTATTGGCACAGAATTTTGTGCTTGACGCCTTTTCCAGTGCAGAATACAGTATATCGGATACGGTGGATGGACATGGAACCTGCGGTTAACGGACTGGCCTTCCTTTTTCCAACACCCTGTACTATTCGATATTTGTAAGAGTTCATTGAATAAACTTGGATTAATTTTAATAAGCGTATTTCGATACCCTGTAAGAATTCCTCTTTGGATGAGCAAGGGCCTGGCTAACAGGTTGACACTAGCCTGTCGAGGCTGCAGTGCCGCATCTGCAATACCGACGTTGTTGGGATGAACAGAGGTTACAGCGGCGTAGGAAAGGATAGGAATAGATTTTTGGACAGGAAATAGATAGGGCATAGATTAGGTAGATATGAAAAAGAATCGATCGGTTTCATATCGTTGTACATCAAGTAGAGTTAGGAATTAGATAGGGAATAGTTAGCGTTAGGAATGTCAGGGGATAGAAGGATTAGAACAGAAGTCAGGGAGAAGTAAGTAGGGGAGAGAATTCAGGGAGACCGAAGTCGTAAGATGGAGGGATGGGGTTTTGTAAACAATTAGAGATTCGGAAGTACGGAGTCAGAGGTGACACAATTGTAAAGCCAAGAGGTAGATATGGTAGATGATGGATGGGACAACTGTTTTGAGCTTACTGATGCTCCCCATCCCCCCGCTAATTGGTTGGGAGGAAGGTCCAGGGTACGGAGTTTGGGTTCCACATGTTAATGCAACTCGCTGTGAATGTGTGTGAAAGTGAGGAATTCTTGAGTGTGCTAATTTAATATAAGAGATTATAGAAAAAATAAGAATATAATATCTCGCAATTTTTACGTCATTACTCCTGGGGGGTTCAAAGGACAAGGCAATTTTTCTTATGACGTTAAACACTCACTAAACTAACCCTATTTTAATATATTTTTTGCCATTTTTTTTTATAGATTTACACCAATTAATTTTATTTAAAACACTAATTTGGATAATAATTCTCTTTTATGTACTAATGTTTGTTGTTTCAGAGGGCCAGATAGCCAAAAGTATTACCAAATGATTAACAGTAAACTTCCTTATTCCTCTATGCCCTCTTATTAATTTGTACTTTCTATTAGTACGCGCGAACTTCGAAACCCAAAATAAAAGTATCCTATCAAAAAAATACTACCAGCATGCAAAAATAAGCTTTCAAAAAAAAAATCTCACCTGTCTTTCTTTTCTGTCCTTTCTTCTCATTTCGATAATTTCCATTTTGGGTTTTGTGTGGTTGGCCTTAAAATTGATGCTCTTATTACTTTTTCATTATTAACATTGTCACTAAACGTAACATTTTATTAGTTATGTATTATTTAGATTTACTGTTTGTCCTTTTAAAACTTACACCCAATATTTGACATTGATGATAAAATATTCACTAACATTAAAGCACCAATGGTTTAATGCTATAATGTTAGTTAGTTTGCAATATTCTTGTCATGTGAACTTTTATAATAATTTATTAATTATTATAAATGTAATTATTTAAATTTATTTAATTTTAATTCTTATAACGTAAAGTTCAACTTTACGACTAAACGGACTCTGTCAAATATTGAGCGCGACAAAAAATGGTGCATGCATTGGGCATCATTAACTTGAAATATACTCTTTACAGAAAAGGGCAAACTTGATTATCTTTTGAAATAAGTTTAAATTTTTCAATTTTTTCTTCGTGACACTGCTTGAATTCTGTTTAATTTTCTTCATCTTCTTTCTTCTGGTTACAACTTCGTGGTGGAAGTGGCGATGTCAGTTGAGTAATTGTATAAACCAATAAATAACAAAAATGAACTAAAAATAGCAACGATTTACAATAGGAACGGCTCTAAAAATCTCCCAGTCCCTAAAGAGGATTTTTTCGTGGTCTTCCTCGGCCTCTCTTTACACCTGGCGGTTTGGCTACAGTGCTCGGTTTACGGCCTCTTTTAGCTTTTAGCGGGGGTAAAACCGGTAGGTTTGCCTGAATTGGACAATTTTGTTCTAACAACGGGGTCTCTTGCGGTGCAGTGCACTGCCCTTCAGAATCCATAGGGCCCATCATGACCCAAAAATGTTTATCGGAAGGCATATTTAATTTGTGAGAAAAATGCTGAACTCCGGTAATGAAGAAGTTAGTAATGTTGCCGCGCTGGTCTGGACATTGATCCGGGTACTTCTGATAATTAACATTTTGTTCCTCAGTCAAGAGAGGTTTCACCGGTTCCTGATACACCTGCGGTGAAGTTGGGTATTCTTTACGCGCCGCCAGCGTCCTGATTTTGGGATTATCCCTTTGAATTTCCGCAATTGACATCTGTCGTTCTGCTGGGTATGACTTCTGCAATTTTTGACTCTGCTCTGAATCTTCCATGTACTTGGCCGTCACAATTATGTTCAGTTCCTCTTCCTCCGTTAGCTTACGCTTTTTTGGTGGCAGTGCCAGCTTAACCTCTTGCCCAGACTCTCTCCGAACTTGAAACTCGGTTGAAGGTGCAGGAGTTGATTGGTGGATCGGGTATTTGAAAGGAACTTGCGCAGGTTCGTAAGGCTTAAAATTGATTGCCAGGCCGTTATCTTTTATTGCTCCCGCAGGGTCCAATTCCACCAACCCAACGGCCTCCGAAGGACTGGGTGTTTTAGAGCCGTCTCCTAAAAGTACCGGGATGCTTAAATACAGATAGGGATCAACCCCTATTTCGTTTAAGTGAACACTTGCACTTTCATTAAAATTGCTTTGGGAGTAAACTTCTTCGTGCTGGTTTTCCTGTAAAGAAAAATACAGATTAAAACCTCGTACCTTCAACTTGACTTTTAGGATAAAACGGCATGCTCTTGGGCAACACCTGCCGGTCTTTCTTATTTAGCTTATCTCCAAACACCCACAAAAACATGCCAGATTTTTGGCTCAATTGGCGCTCCTTGACTTCCATTTCCAATGCCCGATTTTGAGCTCGAACTTGAGCCGGTTTCGAATCGGATTTGCTGGCCTTAGTGTCCGGGTTGGTTCTGCAGAGCTTAATCTAAGGATAAAACCAGTTGAAACAATTTTTTCAATTTTCAATCATTCATGTTTGAACCCGTTAGAACAATGTTTCTTGTGTAATTATAAAAATTGATCGACAAACTTGATAACCCCTTCTAGCTAAATAGGAAACATCTAGATTATCGTTGCAGAACGACTGCCACTGAAGCCCGATTGCTGGCTGCCATATCAGAAGTCCTGAAAACCGCATCAGGAAAAACGTTCTAGGCTATTCATGCAAGATATACGGAAATTTTCTGTACTCAAGGAATTAAACATCAATAACATATACTCGGATATGAGGAAATCCATGGAATCTTTAGATTTTCAGATTTTTTTTTATTTTCAAAATAAGAGCACACACATAATCGGTATATTTTTATGTTGGTTGAGCCTTCAGAAATAATAACGACTCCCTGTGATTTACTTTATCTCATTACTGAAAAAGTTATAAGTAAAAATTTTTAAAAAATTAGATTTTTATTTTTTATATTAATTATAAAAATTTTCCATTCGATCGGGTATGGTCCATTTACTACGAGGACTCAAAATTAGTAGAAAATATTGACTCATAACACAGCCCCAAGTATACGTAGGTTCAGTTCGTTTGCATTGCATTACGCGAATTCAACCTTGCCGTGATCTTCACCCTGACCTGATGAGGTCAAACCGACACCGGATTCGGATTTATTCATTCCACCCAAAAACGTAGGGGTGCAGTCTTTCAAACTAGACACTTTTTTTGTGGGGCTGTGTGATCATTGTGGTTTAGAACAATTGAAATGCAGGATTAAAAAATTACAAATTATTACCATTCTAATTGATATATTATGTTAGCAATTTTATGAGATATTCCTTATAACAAGATTAAACAACCACGCCAGGTTTTATGAGTGCCATTGAAATTGTAAGTGTGCCATAAAAATGTGTTTTCTGGATCCCTGGTGGAAAGTACGTATTTTCGCCACTGTTTTCGATGGTGAAAACTTCGCCACGCACCTTTCTGACTCGGCAACTAGCAACGGCGGCTATCGAAATCAACGCGCCGAACAAAATTTTCTTCATCCCGTGTGGAAAGTAGTAACTTTCCCCTCGCACACCCACAACTTGACACTGTTCAAACCGCTTTTTTTTTCAAAATCCTTATACTTTTCCCGGCTAGTTTCCACCGAGGAACAAGAAAAATAGTACACGGTGCGCGAGACGAAAGTCGAAGGCCCGCCACTTCGTGCATGACGGGCTCGGCTTCGCCTCGGGCGTCAATTTCAAGCAGTGGCGGAACTTAGACTTTTGTCTCTTGTGCCGTCAGATACTATTTCTTGATCCTCTGGTAGAAAGTACGTACGAGGGGGGATCAAATATGAAACGGACTTTTGTTTTAGAACATTTATTAGTACAGTAAATAAAATTTTGAATACACCTTATTTTTCTACATAATCTCCTCTTTTATTCACCCAACCACAATTTTTTCCCACCGAATTGGAAGTTTTTTAATTCCGTCGTCAAAAAATGAATCTGGTCGCATCTGTAACCAATTGCGCACGCACGTTTCTACACCTTCGTCGTCGTGAAAGTGATGACCTCCCAGTTTTTATTTCAGTGGCCCAAACATGTGATAGTCACACGGCGACAGATCGGGACTGTAGGGCGGCAGGTTCCAGAGTTTTGCAATGAATTTTGTTCAAATTTTCTTGGGTTAATGCAGCTGTGTGGCCGGGCGTTCTCATGGAGCAGAATCGCACTTCGAAAAGGCATGTCTCGCCTCTTTCGTCGATAGGTCAGTTTCACTTTATCAAGCAGTTGGCAGTAGTACACGGCATTAATTGTACGCCCTTCATGGAGAAAATCAACGAGCAATATGCCTCTGCAATCTCAAAAAATAGTTGCAAGAACTTTCCCAGCAGAAACACGGGTCTTGGCTTTCCGCGGTGCTGCTTCACCAGGTTTTCGCCACTCCATGCTTGCCTGCTTAGACTCCGGGGTGTAATGATGCACCCACGTCTTATCACAGGTGGTAATATGCTTCAAGAAATCATCCTCCTATGTTCGATATCGTGCCAAAAGTCTTTCAGAGACGGCAAGGCGGTTTGCTTTCTGATCTACCGTCAAGAGGAGAGGCACCCATCTTGACGACACTTTTCGGTAATCCAAATCATCGCATGCATCACGGATCGCAAGAATATTCGTTTCACAGGCGCCTGCCCGCGGTCTCTCGATGGACTCTCGGCCATCGGAAAATTGTTTGTTCCAGTCATAGACTTGGGTCCTTGAAAGCGTTTTTTCAGCGAACCGTGCAGATAGTCGACGCAAAATTTACCCAGATTTTACACCCTCCCGTTACAAAAATTTAATAATAATGCATTGCTCAACAGACGTGTGCACCTCTTGCTCAGACATGATGATACTAACAGCCAATCTGCTCTGGTGAGTAGAACCGATTTGCTCCTCCCCACTTTAGATCCCACCCAACATATATATCAACACGTCACGTTACTCACTTCACCTAGGGAGCGTTCAAAAGAAAGTCGGGTTAATATTTGATTCGCCCTCGTACTGTCGCCACTGTTTTCGATGGCGAAAGCATCACTTTTACCCATTACAATAGCTTTCGCCACGTACCTTTCTGACTCGGTAACTAGCAACGGCGGGCATCGAACAAAATGTTCTTCATCCCGTGTGGAAAGTAATAACTTTCGCCACGCACGCCCACAGGTTGGCTATTTGTCACTGACTATCAGCGGACTGTTTTAACAACATTTTCAAAGCCGTTTTTTTCAAAACCCTTATACTTTTCCCGGCTAGTCTCCACCGAGGATCAAGAAAATCACAGAACTGCGTGCATGGCGGCCTTGGCTTCGCCTCGGGCGTCAATTTCAAGCAGTGACGGAACTTCGAATTTCGTCTCTTGTCCCGTAATATACTATTTTTGTACCGAGTCACGCTATGATATATCACGATATATAAAGTTATAATGCTTTCATTTTTAAAGCACACCAACGTGCATTATTTAAAATTATTTGTTTACATGTCAGGAATATGATAATATTATTAAAATATTATATTATATCTCGTTTGCTGAACGCTTAGGAATAAAAAAACTATAAAAAATCGAAAACCATAAAAAGCTTTTTTCTAAACAAAGCACATTCTCCTGCATGAGTTTAATTTGTTTGTCTATCAAAGGTCTAAAAGCCGTCAAAATTTGAAATTATTTCGTGCATTGCTGAAAAAGTTACAGGTTTAGATTAGCTATTTTGGGGGATTTTGGTATTTATGATTCAATGTATCTCCATATCCAGAAGAGGAACATACTTACCACTGACCAATATACTAATTCTAATGTGTTTCTACGAACAGCAACCAAGAATTTTGATTTTGCTATAATATTAAAAGAAATATTAACGAGATACAGCGAATCTAAATGTTCCGTGGATTTCCCCATATAGCATTCTCCTAAATAAACCTAGAAACATTTGAAGTAATATTTTGAAAAATCTAAGTCATCAAATCAGTATTTTAATTTATGCTTTTTTGTGCAATTTTAAGCTTTGTCAGTTATGATACTGTTGCCAGATAATACTGTATCGATAGACACTATTTAAATCAAATTTCAATAATATTTCTAACTTTTTCTTTTGGCGTGTTGTGTGGCAACAACATATGAGAGAACAAAAAAAATTTGCACTGTTGGGCTTTACAAACATCAATAAATATCCCCAAACACAAATCCCTTTTGTTTTATAGTTGTAATTAAATGAATATACCTGAAGCGCTTGAACAGCGAATTCTCGCTAATGCGGTTCTTTTTTATATGGATTGTGATCGATCATTTGCATTTGAATTGAAAAAAATTTTTATTTATAATTATTTGTTAGAAAAAATGACGTGGTTAATTTGATAGAATTTGATTTTGTAACCTTGCACTTTTCACTCTCTTATAAAAGACCCTAAAACCCTTGGAAATGGCCTGAAGTCCCTTGATTTCGCTATGAAAGAGCTACTTTTTTATAATTAGGATTTAAACCACGCATAAATATTAGTTCTTTCAAAGTTTTTCTGATAGTTTCGTTTAAAAAATGTGAAAACTCATACTACTAAGTGAAAACGTCACTAATGTTATATGTCCAAATATACTCACATAGAGCCTGCGCTGTTCTATTGGGGCATTAGGGCTCACGGTGCTATTTATTTTTACATGGTTGTCGACATCTGAAAAAATGCAAAGAAATAACTATGTAATTAATTCCAATTAATGTATATAGCCACAAATATTAAGAACAAAACCCCAATTGTGCGTAAAAAGGAATTAAACAATCAGAAAAACAGACTCTCCTTAAAAATAAATGTTAGATTTCTACGCCATTCTCTAACAATTTGGAACAATTTATACAGAATATGAAGCAATATCGAGATTCGAAAACACATTAAAGAAAAAATTACATTTCAAGTTGAGTGCTTCCTAACAAAAAAAATTATAATACACACGAACAGAAAATCGTTCCCGAGAATTCCTGAACAATGATTATACTAAAACTTAATTCAATACTTACTTTTAACATTGGGTTTCTTTAAGATGGACTCCAACTTTAAAGTGCGCTCTTCTTTTAGTTGACAATCAGGCTTCACGGACACAGAGTATGGCGGCTCACTGTCATTCCAAAAAAAATTGGATGTGTGTTCTGCCCTATAAGGCATAGGCTTTCCCACTGGCCCTTCCAGGCCGTTCTGGAATTCGTCTTCGTCGACGTTAAAGTGTACCTTATTTCTTTCTTGTGTTCTATACTTCGAAACGCTCCCTAAAAATATAGCCATTTAATACATGTTTTACTTTAATATCTTAAGTATACAATTTGCTTACTTTTCTTAGGAAATCTTATTGTTTCAGACCGGGGTAGATAAATCAAGGAACTCTCTTCCGAGTTCACACCGGTATATGATGGTTCAGTTACAGTAGATGTTCCAGGTACTTCTTCGGCTTTTACAGCTTCTAAAAACAAATATGGATCTAGAAGTTAGTTTGGGTTAGTTTAAGTTATAGTATAATGAGTATAAAAGTGACGAACTACAGTGAGTACAGGGTGTCCCATTTTTGACACTTTCATAAGGTATCTGAGTGAATGTTAGTTCTATCAAAAAAGCAGTATAGTTGTCATGTGCTTTTTTTAGATCGTACTTAAAATGGTACGGTATCAAAAGTTCAAAATTTTTACTCGCTTAAGAGATATAGGGGAAAATCAAAAAAATGTCAATTTCGAAAAGACGTCATATTTTCTTAGTTAAAAAAGATACAGAAAAATGTTTCATGCAAAGGTTTCTTTATAATGACGGTTGCATAACCTGCCATTTTCAGAATAAGTATACGGGGTCATGTAAAAAAATGTAGGACAAACTTGTTTTTTTAATGGTGTTCCATTTAATAACACCGGCACACAAAAAAAAACATATCTCTGTTTTTTAACGTGACACATATATTCCCATGTAATTTGACCTGCTGATCACGAATCCGCGGTCCGTTTGACCCCAACACGTCTGGATTAAGGGCATTTGAAAAACTGTGATTTGAGAGGAATAAACTAGTAGTAAAGGTCAAGGTCATTTGAGGATCAAATGTGTTTATTTTGGAAGAAAAAAAATTAATGCATATTCTGAAAGAGCGCGAAACTCTACGTCCAGATATAAATTTTGTTTTATTTTCACTACGACCCAGAGGAAATTTCAAGGGCCTTTCAAGGTCAAATTTGAAAAATATCATTTGAGTAGGATAAACTAATTATCTTTACGTGTTTTGGGTCGCTGAATTCGAACTTGAGGTCTGTTCGTCTCCTCAAGGGACGAGATCAGGGTCACATCAAGTTCGAAATTAAGAATGAATATATAACTCAGTTATAATTTATCGTAGATCTTCATCTCCCGGTCCCATATGCATCCTGCATGTTGGGTATCTTCCGCACATTCCTTAAATGACTGTAAGGGCGTTGTCTTGTGCCCGACGAAATATGGTTGCCACATCTGACACCCCGCTCCAATTCCTGATGTTTCGGAGCCACGAGTGCTGTTTTCGTCCGGGTCCCCTTCCACCCTCCATCTTGCCCTGTAGGATCAGCTTTGGGATGGCGTAGCCAGGCCCTCTCAGGATGTGTCCCAGGTATGACACCTTCCGGGTATTAACTATGTTTAGGAGCTGTCTCTCTGTACCTGCTCTCCGCAGTACTTATTGAACGCTTCAATGCGATTGAGTGATCTTACTTTGATTGACCATGTTACAGCCCCGTACAACAGGATAGGCCACACATAGCATTTTATCACTCTTAGTCGAGGTCCAGGGGAAAGCATTGCTGTAGGACACCCTGAAGTCATCGATATGCCGTTTTGGTCATGCCGATTCGAGTCTTAATTTCCTCGTCACAGTCCCACGCGCTGTTAACAGATCCGAGGTACCTAAATCTCTTCACTTGTTCGACGTTTCCGCCCTCTACCTCGAGAGTAACCTATCTGATTTGACTACTAATCACCATGGATTTCGTTTTGGAGATGTTAATATGCAGGCCGTACCGCCGACCAATGCTATTTATCTTATTTAATATATGCTGAAGATCCTTCAAGGTGGAGGCCAACACTACGGTATCGTCGGCGTATCTGATATTATTGATGGGTCTTCCGTTGACCTTGATACCCCATGGGTTCATTTTCGAGAACAATCTGAAATATTTTCTCGACACAAATGTTAAAAAGCATCGGAAACAAAATACAGCTCTGTCGCACTCCCTTGGTTACATCGAAAGCCTCGGTTGATAATGTGTCGCTTATCTTCACCTCGGCCTTCTGGTTCCAATATAGTTGTTTTATGATTTAAGTATCCTTCTCATCTCTTCCGATTTCTCGTAGTCTTGCTAGAAGTAAATCATGTTTGACATTATCGACAGCTCTTTGGTAATCAATAAAACAGAGAAACACGGCCTGTCGCTGATCATAGCACTTTTGTACCAGAAGCTTTAGCGAGAACAAAGCTTCTCTTGTTCCTAGTCCCCTAATGAAACCGAACTGCGTCTCAGCCCTCATTTCTTCACATCTGTTATGTATCCTACGGTGAATTATTCTGAGGAAGGCCTAAAGTGCATGGCTCATCAGACTGACATTGTTTGGGGGTCCTCACATTGTTTGGGGGTATTTTTCTTAGGAATGATAACAAAAGTCGATCTAAGCCAATCCTCCGGTATTTTGTGGGGTCATATATTATTAAATAGTCTAAAGTCTAGTATATATTAAAGTCTCTATCGTCTATAACGTTCTCTTTTATTTGCAAAGGAGGATTTTTCATCATTGTTTTCATCACCTAACATCCGATCTCTTTTTAGTAACCGACATATTTGCGTCTCATTTCCCTTGCCATCTAATTTCAGCTTCTTTTAGATCTTGATGGAACCGATCCATTTGCTCTTCGCTGTAATCTCCTAAGTTCTCACGAAAATAGCTGACATGAGAATCCATGAAATGAACTTTGAGACTCATCAAACATCCCAATCGCTCATAGTTCCTTATCATATTTGCTACAATAGTTTCGTATTCATCGCTTCTGTTATTTCCAAAAAAGTTCTGCCAACATTTCGGAAAATGAGCCACGCAGCTTTCTCTAAGTCAGTCATTGTATCAATGAAATCTTAATTTTTAAACATTTTACGGATTTGAGGTCCACCGAATATCCCTTTCTTCAATTTGGCTTCAATCAATCAAGGGAATTGCTCTACTAAGAATTGAAAACATTTTCCATTTTTATGTTTCATCAGTCCGAGTTTTATGTGAAGAGGCGGAACAAAAGCTTTTGAGGGATCAAAGACTCTTTCAGTATATTGTGACTTCCAGGATCAAGTTGTGCTCTAGTTACTACCCTATAAACATAGAAAGCAGAGATACTTTGTATATCCTGACTGTTGACCAAAAAGAATCGTTATCATTTTCAAATCGCCACAAAGCTGCCACTTATGTTCATTATATTGCATACGTATTGCACATTTTTGTAACTTTCTTTCAATTGTGTTGAGCACGCTAAAGGTACGACTTGCGTACTCATTTTCATCATTTCCATTGCCTTCAGACTCCGTTTAGAGAAATCTATAAACAATCTCCATTCTTCAGGAACATAAATACCATCTCTCATTTCGTTCATCAAACCACACACATATGAGCAATATACCAAAGTACCTTCTTCGTCTTTCTTGAAAGATTGACGAATTTTTTTTTCTCGATGTCTGTAGACGGATGACTTCGTTCCCCGAACTCACAGGCCCTGTATTCAGAACCACCTTTAGGTAGCCCCAGACTCCTGATAAAATTACTGAAACTTTCTTGATTGAATATGTTTACAGGTTAATTTTTCCTCCCTCAATTTAGGAGTATATTCTTCTTCATGACCGCAAATGGGGTTTTTGGCTTCCCTTCAGGAAGACCTTTTTTTCCTTAATGAATGTCCCTCGAATAAAACCAAAACAGCCACTTCAAGACTATCTCCTGACGTTGTCGTGCATATAGCTAGCTCGGGGATGTCCATGTTAGGGCACTGCCCAGGTAATGGACGACTTAGCGCGCCTATTTAGATCATGGGCAAAAAGCAACCGGCCGAACATCTGGCTAGACATGGGAGTTGACTTATGTTTTTAACTTTGTTTGTGAGTTTTATTAATGGGAATGTTCGATAAATTGTTATCTATCTATCTATCTTCTTCATGACCATCTTCATTCAAGATCTCGAGAGATTCTTGCCGACTGTCAAACGAGTTTTCTCTATCAGTTTCTTAACTCGTTGAAGCTTCATGCATCGATGGACTCGTATCCAATTTTTCGTCAGCACACTCTACCTTAGATTTTGCTGGCACAACGGAATACACGTTGCGTATAATATCCGTGACTTTGTTTTAACGTTGAATTCTTTAACTTTGGTGTTGCAAAAATAACAGTCTTTCTCTGATTCAGGTATTCATCATATTACTGGCGAGGAATATTTAAAAAAAATTCTATTTTCGATATTATTCCATCGGAAGAGCGTATTCAAACAAGAGCAGTAAATAGTATCTGGAGCAAACGTATCATTTCGAGCAGGAAGTTCTTTTTAATAACATGCTCGATATACGGATTGTCAATTTGTTTCCTTCCCACCCTTAATATCTTTCTTGCAGTTATAAATATCAAAAATCCGAAAAACACGTCAATTTTATTTGTAAGGGAGACACGTTGAATAAATATATTTAGCCTTCTTGTTTCAACCCCGAAGGAGGGGTAGATGTCAACCTTAGAATCTTAAATGGGAACGGGGGTCAAGTGGCACATCGTGTTATATTATTGAAAAGACAATTTAAAATGCCATCTTTTTAGATTAAAATATACAGGATGTTTCATTAAAAAAATGAGCTTAGGACCGATAACTTTTTTACCTGACCCTGACGTATACTTATTCTGAAAACGGCATATTATCCAACAATCATGATAAAGAAACTTTTACATAAAACCTTTTTCTGCTTCTTTATATATTTTGGTGGCGGTGTTTGTGCTAATTCCTCTGTCTTTGTAGGTTAGTGATCGGAAGAGTTTTGTTCTCTTTATTGTTTCTGCCCTGATGTTTCGTATGTGTTTAGTGAATTTAAGTTTGTGGTCAATTGTGATTCCAAGGTATTTTACGTCGTTTTTTGGTTGGGTCGTTTGGCCGTCTGCAGTTATTGTAGGGGAGTCAGCGTTGAGTCTGTGGTTTGTGAGCAGCAGTTGGTTTTTTGACGCGTTTGGTGTTAGTCTCCATTTATAAAACCATGTCATTGTGTTGTTTGTTAGTGTTTGGAGTCTTTGAGCTGCTCTCTCAGTAGTTTTGTCATGTACAATAAGTGCCGTGTCGTTTGCGTATTGTAATATGTATGCCGATCTGTCGACTTGATTTTTGTCTGGTAAGTTGTAATTGTATGTCATGGCAGTATATATTGTAGAGAAACGGTGAGAGCGGGGATCCTTGAGGGAGTCCTTGTTCAGGGGAAAAAGAAAAAGATAATGTGTTTCAATTCGTACTTGTAGTAGTCTGTTTTCGAGTAAGTTTTTTATGATGTGGAGTAGAGATGTTGGTGTGTGGAGTTTGTGAAATTTGTAGAGTAAGCCCATATGCCAGACACTGTCAAAGGCCTTGTTAATGTCCATGAATAGACACGCCGACTTTCTGTCAGTTAGGTCAGTTGTTTGTACATTGTTGGTCAAAATAAAGAGCGGATGAATAGTCGAGTGATGTTTGAAACCAAATTGGTAGGTAGGTATATATTTTCCGATCAGTTTTTCAAGTCGCTGCTTTATTATGTACTTAAAGACTTTGCCAAGTACTGGGAGTAATGTAATTAGTCTGTAATTGCTCGTTTGTGTATTGTCCAGTCCATTTTTCGGTATGGGGATTATTAAGCCGTTCTTCCATGTTTTTGGGATTTTGTTTTTTGTGATGCAGTTGTTCAACTCAGCTAGGATCAGCCTGTGTATTTCCTGAGTTAGACCTTTCAGGAGTTTTGCCTTTATTTTGCCTTTTCCCGGTGCTGTGTTTCTGATATGAGCTAGGGCTTCATCGTATTCTGTGTCTGTGATCAGTTTGTATGTATAGTTTGGTGAGCTGTTAAAATAATTCAAGTACCAGTCGTTGATCAAGTTCCAGTTGTCATTGTCGAAGTTAGGGTTTGTCGATATGCTGAAGGCCCTTTGATAGTGTCTGGCGAACACGTCAGCTTTCTCTTTGTCTGTGTACCGTTCTATTCCGTTTTCGCCAATTGTGTCAGTAGTGTTGGTTTTTTGTATTGTGCTAGTTTCTTAATTTTTCGCCAGTATGTTTTGCCTTTGTCTTTTTGTATTTCTTTACATGTTTCTAATCATTTGTTTTGTCGGTATTGTCCAATCAAGGTTTTAATGTTTCTGTTGAGTTGGTTCTGTGTCTTTTTTAGGCCGTTATTTTCAGTGCTTGTATATAGTCTGTACAGTTCTCTGTTTTGTTTTATGAGTCTCAGTATGAATTTGGGTGGTGTATGTCGGTAGAAAGCATTTTTTATTTCCGGGCTAAATTTTCCTATGGCTAGTGAAAGTTGTTGTATGGTTTCTATTGAAATGTGCTGTGCTTGTGATTGAATGTAGTCATGTATATGTTGTTTCACTTTGTCTATGTCAGTCTTTGTTAGGTTTAAGTTTTTCTCTATAAGAGGTGTATTGGAGGTAGGTTGCGTATTTTGTAAGTCTATGTTAAACGTAATAGCCAGGTGGTCGGATCCAAGTTCGTTGGTTAAGTTTATGTTGTTGATGGTGTTTGTTAAGTTTCTTGTGTGCAGTAGAACGTCTGGTGTTGAATATGGGTTTGCGGGCATCAGAAAAGTTGTTGGGGTGTGCTGTTTTATAAAGTCCGAATTTTGTAAAAATCTTTTAAGCTGTTTCGTTTTGTTTTTGTTCAAACTAATGCCGCCTATAATTATTGCATATTTATAGATGCTTGCTTTGGTCAATATGTTTTGTTCTAAGTTGGAGTGTGGGTGTATGTATGTGAGAAATATGTGTATCAGGTCATTTAGGTAGGGTATCGTAAAATGTATGCAGTCGTTCAGAGGGTGGTTGAGGGAAGGAGGATTTGCTCTTCCAAGTTTAAATGTTGGTTTTAGGAGAGCTGCAACCCCGCCCCTGGCATGATTGATGGTATTTCCATGCCTATAGGTATACTGCCCATTTCTGTACGTTGGTGTCTGTCCTAGTTTGGTTTTAGTCTCAACACATATGCAGCAGCCTGTGTCGTTTTGTTCTATGTAATTGTAAATAAGTGGTTTTTTACTGTTAAGTCCGTTGATGTTGGCGTAAAGTAGTCTCATGTTGAAGGGTCTATGTTAGTGATTGTTTGTTTTAATTCTTCATGGGGTTCTGTTGAGGAGTTTTTGTTAGGTAGGAGCATGTCGAACATCAATACATACATATGGTTACCAAAAAAGACGACCGAGGTGTCGATGTCAAAATCTTCTATAAATTGTTTTCGCATTTTTTTTTATCAAATCTTCTCTGTTAGTGTTGGTAGACTTGTTAATTTGATGTTTGTATTTGTTTAATAATAACCTTTTTCTGTATCTTCTGTAACTGAGAAAATATAGGGCCAATTTAAAATTGAAATGATGTGTCCCTGTATCTCTTAAGTGGCCAAAATTTTTAGATTTGGATTTTACCAGTTTGAATTTGACCTATAAAGACCACATGACACCTTTACTACTTTTGTTATAGCACTAATCATCACGGAGATACCCTATAAAAGTGCCGAAAATGGGTCACTCTGTACAATTAACTATCAACTTTTTCTGCTATTAAGCAAAAAGTAATATTAATCAAATAAGCTTTCTTCTATTCTGTACCAAGTTCAGTGCTCCAAAAACGATGTTTAACAGAAATTTGACATTAAAACAGGATCTTTCTCTTCCACACTCAACTTTAACATTCTTAAAGGCTAGATTATACCGTTAACATGCGTATGTTAATGACCCTTTATAAAAACGGATCAAATCGCACATACATTTTTTGGTAGGGCAGAAAGACCTTTGTACTACTACTACTATTATTTTTGGTAAAATCGAGTGAAATTACGTAAAACACCAACCTTTGTTAGCAGATTGTTGTTGATCATATGTCCCTCCAAGTAACTCTCCTACTTCTGATTCGGCTCTACAAAAAGCCTCATATAGGTCACGACAGTTTGTCGGCTCTACGCCAATTAAATCTGTAATAAGTAAAAAAATATTGTAAATCTATTTGAACATATACAGGGTGGGCCATTGCAAGAAATTAAAAGCGGATATAATCCATGCTAATGCCCTCGACAGTGTTTGTCACACCCAGTACCCTGAAAGGTTTAATGTTTGGTCTGGTATATTGTGGGATATTATTGTGCCATTATTTATAGCGGAAAAATTCAATGGTGCAGTTTATGCCGAGATGCTTCGGAATCCGGTTGAGCCTTTAATTCACGAAGTAGAAAACCAGACAGACATTCAAAGTCCTCTGTTTTTAACTAGAATTTGTTTCATTTTGAACGAGACGGTGCCTCTCCCCATTATGTACTTCCAGTTAGACAATGGTTGAGTGCTCATTATCCAAATAAATGGATTGGTAGACTATGCCCTATTAAGTGACCACCACGATCGCCAGACCTAACGACACTTGATTTCTTCCTCTGGGGAAACATAAAATCTTTTGTTTTTAAAACCCAGCCTGACTCAATTGAGCAATTACGGGAAAGACTTATACAAGCATCCCGGTCTATCTCCAGAGAAATTTTCGATAATGTTTGCCATGAATTTGAAGACTGGCTTTATTATTGTCTGGAAAATAATATAAACCATTTTGAACAATTCATTAGATAAGAGAAAAATTTTAATACTAAAATCTTTTTTTAATTAATAACTCGATAAGTACTTCATCAAGCATTTTTGAAGATAACAATTTAGAGTTGGGGGTGGCTAGAGGCTAGAGGGTTGGTGGGGGTAGTTTCATTGATACATAAATTTGGTTCCCCCTATTTATTATAGAAACGGTTCCGAGGAACTTTGCCTATCTTTTTTTGTTCCGCAGATATAGCCATTGCAAATTTCCAATTTTTCACGCTGTTTATGGCCCATGCAAGGATAATGGGACAAATGAACGGAGACTAAGAAGCAACAAAGAGCTAGAGGCTCTCTTCGGAAAAGAAAATATAGTGAGGTACATTAGAGGTGTGCGATTCGAATCTTTTTAGTGATTCCTCCTTTGCCACACTCTCATGGAGTCACTCCTGTCTCGGGTGCATTAGTCTGTATCCCAGGTGTCATACATTCGTATCGTATCGCATGATTCATAGTTAGCATCTCGTAAAATAATAATACCTACTTGTTTAGCGATTGTCAATTGAGAAACAATTGTTTATTCTGTGGCTTTTTTATGCTTCCGAACGCGCAAAGGTAATATTTGAATTATTGTTAAATATTTAAAATTTTATTAAAAACAAAATAAATATTGCAGGTAAAAACAAAAAATCAAAATGCCTAGGCACTCTGCAAACTGACCAGCTCGCCAGGAACAAAGACTCGCTACTACTTTGGGCAATCTGCAAATTGACTACGGTATTTTGGACAATCTTTGTAAAAATTATCGCGGTCTCAAAGTGTTGCCTATCGATTTTTAGTGTTTATATTCCTGTCCTGATAGCGTCGAATAAAAACATGTTGCTTTTTTGGTAGTCTGGAATTCGGGTTTATAATTTAGTTTAAAATGGAAACCAGTTTAACGAATAGACATATTTACCAATGAAAAATCAAAGACTAAATATGAAGCAACATACAAGATTTTCAAAAAACGATGGGCTGGAAATATGTGACACTCATATTAACTAACGCGTTCGGCATTTTGCAGACTGCCTGAAATACCGTAGTCAACTTGCAGATTGACCAAAGTAGTAGCGATTCTGCAAAGTGCCTGGCGAGTTGGTCAGTTTGAAGAATGCCTAGGCATTTCGCACATTGCCGGTAACATGTACATGCTGAAACGCAATAATATAATACACACACTAATTAATAAAAATGGTTCAATTAAAAAAACTTACTTTCATCTGAGTCGTCTGAAGGGAATTCTGCGTGGTGGTCAATCCCAGATTTGCACATGTTGCTAAGATCCATCGGAGATTCGCAACTGTTGGAATCAAAAGTTGACGGTGTCGCGTCATTTGTAGAAGTTAAAACGGATGACGAACCTAAATAAAATGTAATTTGAATAAATCAGCACAGTATTTAAATTTAAAACTAATACTTAGTTCTCCATATTTCCAAACAGTTAGTGTTTGCTGTTTCATTCCCTCTTCGAAGTGTGATTTCACTTTTTCTTTGTTCAGCATTTCGAACGGTGGCGATGCGATTTCGATAGACGCGTCAGATAATTTGAATTCATCAGAACCATTCTGTAGAAATCAGTAAACGGTTTTATTTTTTAAATATAATTAATTTCTTGGTGTCTTTAAAATTTTATTCGATTTAATAAATTATTTTAAGAATGTTAAATTTATCAAAAATACAAAGTGGCTAAACGAAAATTACATGACAACCATTTTGGACCCTTAGCGTCACTAAATAAAAAATGTTCGAACACATCAATTTTCATTCAGGGGGAATCGTTTTCATAATATTTAAAGGGTGTTTTTTTTAGAGGTATAGAACTTTAAACTGAAATAAAACTTATTAAAATCATGTTAACGTCATGGTATAATGCGCTGCAGCTGACTCGAATGAAGAGCAATCTGGTTGTCCAATTTTCGACCACTTCCAAATTTCTACCAGACCATAAAGCATAAAAACAGTGAGTTTTTCTGGATCTAACGGGGTCTCAATAATGGCATTATGGATTTTCGTCGCTCCAAATCCGCCAATTTAGTTTATTTACGCAACCATTGGGCGAAAAAACGATTATGTTGACCGTAAAATGAACGTAGCGCACGGTGAGTATGGCGAACTGAACAGCGATTTTCGAAATAAATTGCCGAATTTCGAGCGACGAAAACCCAAAACCCTTTACTAGATAATAAATACTAGTAGGGGTTGCATTATATTCTCAAAAGGTCTCCCTTGACAATGCAAATTGATGTATCCAAGCCTTTCTGAAATTTAATATGCTAAGAGTCCGAAATGGCTCTTGTTTCGTTCCCGTTTAGCCGTTATTAATCAGCAAAAAGAATGCCAATTTTTCAATTGCTTGTAAGGCAAATGTACCCAATATGGTCTATACACCTGTTATGGACCACCCAAAGTAACTTTGTAAATTCCAAAGCTTCCCAACATTTTATATTGGCAAGACAGTTGTCAACACTAGAACGTGTCTTAAATGTGCAGAAGGGCAGCCACCCTCACTTCAGTTGCGTCATTTTTAGCCACTAGAAAGGTCAGGCTAGCACCCTACCCTGGGTAAAAGAAACCACAAGCTCACAGAAACGGGCACTTGCCTCGGAACAGGACTGATCCAACCACGACGACCCACGCGAGAAAACGGACAACGAATTGGAGAAAGAAGGATCTGCCGCGTGTTGCTACTTGGAATGTGAGGTCATACAATAACAAAGACCAAGAAATCCTAAAACAACTAACAGATAACAAGATCGATATATGTGCTCTACAGGAAACCAAGATGAAAGGAAGAGACCAAAAGAAATATGCAGAATATATTGTAGTCTACAGCGGAGTTGAGAGCACGAAAGAGCAAGTGAGGTTGTTGCGATGGCAATCAGCACGAAATGCCAAAATTGCATAAAGGAATGCATCTACATCAGCCCACGAATTATAGCTGTAACACTAAAATCAGACGACCAAACAACAAATGTACTATTAATATATGCATCAGAAGACAACAGACCGCAACTCCTGAGAGACTCGTTTTTTGATCAACTCCAAACCACAATTGACTCATTACCAAGTGACCAACCCATGATAGTGCTTGGGGACTTTAAAGCACGAGTTGGAAACGGAACAGTCCCAGGAAATAAACAAAGGTTCAACGAGAATGTGCTGAATGATAACGGGGAACTAATGATAGACCTATGTACTTACAATGAATTGCGTATCAATAATACGTTTTTCGACCTAAAACCCCAGTATAAATTTACATTTGCAAATACCAGAGGCCACACATCAATCACAAGACATTGTGACTAATAGGCAATTTCACCCCACTGAAATTCTCGAAATGAGAACGCTCAATCCGGCAAATATAGGAAGCGATCCTAACCTTTTACTCGGAAGAATTAGATTGAAAATTCGAATACCAAAACAACCAAGACCGGTGATACCAACACAGAAACTCAATATTGAGCTACTATGGGACCCTACGATAAAGTACCGATACAAAGAAAAATACAAAAAAGGAAAAGTGGATCGGATATTTAACCGATTGCATAAAACGACAAACACCGCAGATGAGCCTACCACACCAGAAATAACTATTACCGAAGATGCCACGATCAATACAACCGACGTAGAAAACGCACTACAGAAACTGAGAAATAGGAAAAGCGCCGGGCAAGACGGTATACAAAATGAATTGCTCAAATACGGTGTGTCGGGTAATCAAAGATTAATAGAAGAATTAACAACTTTAATACAGAAAATTATATATGAACACAAAATCCGGATGAATGGCGAACCAGCACTACTGTGCTAATGTTCAAAAAAGGCGTCAAGAGGATACCATCAAATTATAGAGGAATAAACCTTTTAAGCACTGCTCTAAAACTAACAACTAAAGAAATTACGAATAAAATTAACAATCTTACATCGTTGGCGGACGAACAACAGGGATTCAGATCGAGAAGATCTTGTACAGACGCCGTGTTCATATTAAAACAAATAGTGGAGAAATCGATTGAATACCACAAACCGAGCGTTTATATGTTTTGTTGATCTAGCTAGAGCATTTGACCGTGTCCAGCTAAAAGACGTCCTGCATCTCCTTTCCAACAGGCAAATCCCACACAATCTCATTAAAACCATAGAGAACATGTATACAAACAATTAAATACGAGCACTAATGGAAGGAGACCTCACAGAACCAACACCAGCGGCTAGCGGTATTCGCCAAGGACTCTCTGAGTCCTACCCTTTTCAATTTAATAATGGAAGAAATTGTTCGAAGTGTTCGAGGGCTAAAGGGATACAAAATGGGGGATGCAGAAATCAAACTAGTGTGTTATGCTGACGATGCTGCTCTCATTGCAGAAAGTGAAGATGACTTACAAAGGTTAATATACACTTATTCAACCTGACAGCCAAGTCTCTAAATATGGAAATATCACCGACCAAAACAAAGTGCTTAACAGCATCGAAAACCCCTCTAAGATGCAAACTGGAACTTGATGGCAAAGTAATCGAGCAGAAAATGAAATTTAACTACCTTGGCATAGAATTTTCCGGCTTTGAGGATATTGAGGCAGAGGTGAGAGATCAAACAACAAAAGAATATGGAATAGCTGGCTGCCTGAATACAACATGGTGCAATAATAGTATGGGAACGGACACTAAATCGAGGATCTAAAAAACCGTCGTGAGGCCGGTGATGACATATACCGCAGATACCAGGCCAGAAACAGTGAAAACCAAAAGACTCCTAGAGACAGCTGAGATGAAAATACTCCGTAGAATCACCGGAAAGATACTGCTGGATAGAGAGAGAAGCGAGAATAGAGAGAGAAGCAAACAGGAAGAACGAATGGAATGAGCGCATAAGCTGGATGGACCACCGCAGACTTGTGAGAATCGTTCGCGACAAGTCCCCATTGGGATGAAGAGACGTTGGGCGCCCCCAAGAAACGATGGAGCGACAGCCTCACGCAAGTGGACGATGAAAGGTTACTCCGGACAAGATTCAAACCTCGGAAAATGCCGCAATAAATAGAAGTCTTTAGAAAATTCTGCCCAGTTGCCATGCACAAGTTCCGCTATATAAGATCCATTCACAAATAATCACGCACATTTAAGCGAATTCTCCTTTGGCCTGAAGAAATTATGGGAAAAAAAACGTGGTGGTGAAAAAACGAATAAAAGAGAAAAACTATCAGTTGCCACATCTCCACAAATGTTAGAATATTTGGGGAAAAGGCTGAGAAAAAAGATTTCACCAACTGGAAAAAGAGAGGAAACGGAGTGAAAGAGAAAAGAAAAAATTGTTAAAGAATCAAAGAAGAAAATTTCCAGGTCAGTTTCAATTGAATCAACATCATCGGAAGAATCTGGGGAGTCTAACTGGCAAGAAGATCGAAGTGGGGACATCGACTCTGGTAATATGATTAAAGAAATTTGTGACATTAAGAAGTAGACTTGGCCCGGTTTGCAGGGGGTAAAAGAAACGCCGCTACATATGTGTATCTCTGTTGTGTTGAAAACATTTATAAAAATTAAATAGAAGCAACAGTGATGATGATTTAAGTCATGTGACCTGGGTGTTAACAAACATTTTAGTGCTCAAGAAGGTGCCGAATCTGTGGTTAACATTAGTCAGATTAATTACTGTTCTTCCAGCTCCTGACGTGCAAATTATTGAAAGAAAGCTAATTTATATTTGTTTCTAAAAAAATGAAGTGAAGGAAAAATTAATTTTATAATTCAGAAAATAAGTTTAGATGTGTTTACGTATACACGTATTATGGACTTAACTACCCTGATTTCTGATGGCCTATAACTGGGTGGTCCACAACTTGAACATAAAAAAATATGTATGTCCATAATTGGTGTGGAGGTAGCAATAGAGATTTAGGCTATTTTACCTTAAATGACCCATAATAGGAGCAGTTACCTTACCGTAGAACTTTTATTTTCAATCTTCTATGATTCATTTTATGGTTGACGAGGACAAGCATTAATTTGAATCTACTTGTTACTAATAACAAATGAGGTTTTATTATTATTAATTATATTACACGTCTCTTTGTCATGTCAAAATTCTATTCATAAACGGCAAATTTAAAAAGTTGGATGGCTCCAACAAATTTTGTGAAACTTACCTCAATGTCACTCAATTCATCTGGAAGGATTTTGGTCTGTAAATCTCCTTCAATTGCAGTTTTCGTCGACCATGTAACGTGACTTCGTTTTGTATCCACACTGTCCTCACAATTACTTGCCTTTCGTTTCTTAGATTGTATCGATTTTCTACAATATTGCTTAATGCCCTCAATAATTACATTTGAATTACTTTTCCGTGAACATTCATCAGATAAAACAGAGCCATCATGGTCGGTAATGTTTTTAGTGCATGGCTCCGGAACGTATGCACAAGTATAATAGTTTGTGAATAATTGCTGCGGATTCTCGCTAACTAACGCGGATCGGGTAATGTCGATCTCATGGGGACCAGTAGACGGCTCCAAGTGTGAAACTTGAGGAGCTGGCGTCTCGAAATGTTCACTACTTGGGTACTCATCGACATTGAGCATTGGGACAATAATGCTGCTCTCTGTAGGAATTATTTTTAGGACGATATCATCATCGGCATGTGTTTTCTCAGCGGTGCTATGACGGACTTCTGAAAGTGAAAGAACATTGAGTTGCAGTTTGAACATACAGTGATTACATAAAGCAACGCAATGCAGAATTTGAGAAACTTAAGAAACTATTTACAACTTAAACTATAATTTACTTAGTTTTTTTATACAGGGTGGTTTTTTTTTTATCTTGAAACGCTTAAAAATTTCGGATCGAGTGATCCGAGGGAAAAAAGTTTCAAATACCAAATTTATATCTAGGAAGGGGAAGTTTATTTGTGTCAGAAAAAAGCGCCTACTTCGTTCTTGTGGGCTAGACAGGAAGGAGGTAACTTGAGAATATCAAATGGTATCCACAAAATTTTACTGCAGATTCGAATAGTACGAAAAAAATTGCGAGTGAGGTTGTACTTTCTTTGAGTTGTGACAGATGAGGCTGTAATCGATTAATTTTAATTTCTTAAGGTTTTTCTTTCAAAATCATTAAACCCTATTACTGTGCAACTCTTCACAGTTTCAAAATTGTTAGCAGCTTGTCAGCAATTGACTAGTGAAGGAAGAGTAAAACTGAAAAAAATAACTCGCCAAAAAACAGTTACCGGGGAAGAAAATGAAATTAATGTGTTAGTTGCTGTCGCTTCTGATCCTGACGTTAGTTCGCGACAATTAGCTGGCAATTCTGGATTGTCCCGGAACAGCGGGAGCGAAATTAGCGGGAATTACGGAGCAGTCAATCGTCATAACATGCACTACTGGAGTGTCGATAATCCGCACTGGCTGTACCCAGTTGATCGTCATCGTCCATGGACGGCAAGTGTGTGGTGTGGAATACTCGGGAAAAATCCCGTTGGTCCCTACATTATTGG
Organism: Dendroctonus valens; assembly: GCA_024550625.1. Classification (NCBI taxonomy): domain Eukaryota; kingdom Metazoa; phylum Arthropoda; class Insecta; order Coleoptera; family Curculionidae; genus Dendroctonus; species Dendroctonus valens. The sequence goes on along the minus strand of JAJTJO010000057.1, from coordinate 368,328 downwards.
GGGCAATCTAAATGGTGAATACTACAGAAACCTACTGCAGAATGAATTGCCAATATTACTCAAAGGTGTTGACCTTCAATTGAAACATAACACGATGGTTGTCCAGCACGCGAAGTACTGAACCATAGCTTTAAAGGGCAAGGACCGGTAGAGCTGATCCTGTAAGCTGGCCTGCAAGATCACCAGATCTTACGTCATCAGACTTTTTTGAGGATAGTTTATGAAGCTATGCCCACATCTCGTGAAAATACGATAGAGCGAATTTGAAATGCCTGTGCCGAAATTCAATCCAATGTACTTTTGCGCTGTGTGCATTCATTTCAAGAACGAATCAACAAATGTATTAAAGTTGAAGGTCACCATTTTGAACATCTGCTTTAATTACTACAAATTATGTGTTGTTGCCCTCAGTCCTCGGCGGCTTGCTGATCCCTGACCAAGGTAGCCGACAGAAAAGACTACAAGCAGAGGGTGCTAAGAATCACTGGGCTCCACTAGGATACCACCGAAAACGACTTATGATAGGCACTCTGAACACTAGAACACTCTCAACACCCGAGAAACTCAACCAACTTGAAGAAGAATTGATCCCACGTAAAGTGGGACATACTGGGAATAAGTGCACATAAAAGAAAGAATAGCGAACAACTCACTCTGCCCTCAGGACATGTATTCCACTACACAGGAACAGAAAATGCGAGCGAAGGAGGAGTAGCTTTGCTAATAAACAAAAAACAGGTTCAGAATGTTACAGAGATCCATTGTATCAGCACAAGAGTGATGTACCTCATATACAGACTTAACACGAGATATGATTTAAAGATTATTCAAGTCTACGCGCCGACAGCTTCACATTCCGAGGAGGAAATTGAGAGCCTCTACGACGACATGAATATCGCATTTCAACAAATACCTGCCCAATACGTAATGCTGATTGGAGATTTAAATGCCAAGACAGGACACAAACAGGAAAATGCAGAATCGGCTCTGGGAAATTAAGGCTATGGAGATAGAAATGAAAGGGGTCAAATGCTGCTGGAATTTCTAATGCAACATATGTTCGCAATGAACACGTTTTTCGATAAACGCCCCCAACGAAAATGGACCTGGGCTAGCCCTAATGATACTTCTCAAAAAAGACTCAACAAAGAAGGGCAAACTTAGTGAACATACAAAGAGACTCATGAGAGAAAGGAGAGAACTACAAGATAAACACTATGTAAATGCGGACCGACTGAGGGAAATAAGCAGAGAAATATGCAAAGCGGTAAGAAGGGATGTAAGAGCATATAACACGAGAGAAGTAACAAGAGTTATAGAGGAAAATGGAGGCGCAAAGGCACTAAAAAGCATATATTCGGAAGGACGGAAGAACATAACCAAGTTAAGGAACCAAAATCAAGCGTCATCAACGAAGGCTGAAATACTGGGCATTGTTAGATCCTTCTATCAGACGCTTTACAGCGATCCAACAACACGCGGAAAAGAATTCACTGTTCCAAAAATTGAAAACCAAGGCTCGGAGGATATACCCGACATAACACTACATGAATTTAGAGCAGCCCTGCGAGAAATGAAAAACAACAAAGCCGCAGGTGACGATGAGGTCGAGTTAGAAGCGGTAAAACAAGGAGGGACTTCCCTACATCAGGCGATCTGCCAGCTTTTCAACGCGTGCTTAAAAAACGAGACTACCCCCTCTCAGTGGGATCGAGCTGTAATAATAATTCTCCACAAAAAGGGAGATATAACAAATCTAAAGAACTATCGCCCAATCAGCCTGCTTTCACATATATACAAACTGTTCATGCGAATTATCACAAAACGGATTACCAACAAACTAGATTTATACCAGCCATGTGAACAGGCAGGCTTCCGAGCCAAATACCGTACAAATAATCACCTCCAGGTTGTAAACACTCTTATTGAAAAGGGCATCGAGTACAACAAGCCACTGATTCTGGTCTTCGTCGACTACTGAAACGGCATTCGATACGATCAGTCAGCAAAAAATGCTTTATGCCCTGGCGGATTGTCGTGTCGACTATATGTCGACGACATACATAAACATAATTAAAACCATATATGGGAAAGCCAAAGCATGTGTTAAACTCCACGAACATACGGACGATTTTAATATCGAAAGGGGTGTAAGACAGGGAGGACGTCTCCTAAACCCCTAAACTTTTTACTACGCTGCTGGAACATACGTTTAAGAAAATTGAGTTTAGAGACACGGGCATAGGGAGAGACAACCAAACAAGTGAAATGGCTCGCAGAATAGGTCTGACATGGCAGTCTTTGGCAAGCTCAGTAAAACACTAAAATCCGATATTCCAACGTGTTTGAAGAAAAAGGTCTTCAATCAGTGCATACTACCTTTACTTACCTATGGAGCTGAAACCCTTACACTTACTAGGAAACCGTCAAAAGGATACGCGTTGCACACAGAGCTATGTAAAGATCAATGCTAGGTTTTCCACTTAGGGACAGAGTTCCAAATACCAGGCTGCGAGAAATGTCTGCAGTGACGGACGCTGTCGAACGCATAACAACGCTTAATGGTCCTGGGCGGGACATGTGGCAAGAACTACTGACGGAAGATGGACTAGAAAGATTTTGAAGTGGAAACCACGGCTTAACACATTCCGAAGTAAGGGAAGCCCACCGACGAGATGGCAGGATGACATCAGAATAGAATCGAATTGGATGAGCGCAGCACAGAATCACGAGCCATGGCTTAGACTACGGGAGGCCTATGTCCAGCAGTGGACGCAGGGGGGCTGGTTGATGATGATGATGATGATGTTTTGTTGGATTTCAGTTGTTAATGAAAAATGTATTTGCCAGAAGCTAAGAATTTAAGTTATAATTTAAATGGGAATTTGTTTTACTTTTACCAATTTAATTAAAATTTTTCGGTTTTACTTTACATTTGCCTCACTACAATGTTAAGGGTTTCAATAAAATAATAGATAGTGCGGCCGATCTAAAGCAAAAAATTGATAATTGATGATTGCAGCGCCACCTGTCAAAATCGAAGAAAATGTTTTAGATAAAACATTCTTCGACGTAATTCTTCGTTTTTGACGTACTACTCGAATCTGCAGTAAAATAAAATCAAGTTGGCCCCTGCCTAGCCTACAAGGTCGATGTAGGAGTTTTATTTTCTAACACGAATAAACTTGCGCCTCTCAGATATTAACTTCTTATTTGACACATTTTTTCCGAAATATTTCATGGTTTCAAGATAAAAAAAAACCACTCGGTAAATCAGAAGATGGAATTTCAATGCGAACTTGACGATAATTAAATCTCTTTGGCTAAAAGGGTTTCGCATAAGGTGTCGATGCAACGATCCCCCAATTTTCCTGTATATTTCATACACATATTTACATATTTAAAAAGCGCGATTTTTCTGATCCTGAAAATATATGTATGCTATAGTTTGTCGGCTCGTCCCAAACCAAGAGCTTTCAAAGATTTTTAAAAAAGTTAATTAATGTGCACTGAAGCACAGCCATGGTCAAGAAACAATCGGGACCCGGCGCCACTGAAGTTTTCTATTTATCAGGTGGCACTGTTGCCCACAAAGAAACTGATATGAATAAAAAAACTTATAAAGATATAAACTTGATGAACATACATATATTCAGTTGTGGTTTTCGATATACCACACCACATTGGTTAAAAATACATATTTGCACATTTGTCTTCTTTTTTTTATGAATGGCTTTATAGGTAAAGTGATATTATTATTAAGAGCACAGATTTCCTGGCGCAATCTCCCTTCTAAAACTGGTAGGGTTCTTGACCTATTGTAGTGAACTTCACATATCGAAAACTTCAATTGGGTCCCGATTGTTTCTTGATTATGTCTGTCGATGTATTACAAATTATTACGAAGGTTTGAAAAAGGGCGGATAAAACATAACACATACGGGGTGAGTTTTTTTTCGACTATTAGTACAGGAATCTTCGACAGCTACAGTTTTGAATGCTTCTTTGTATATGATGTGGTTTCCAATATCCCTGTACTAATCATCGAAAAAAACACCCGTCGAAAATTGAGCTTTTTAAATATGTAATAATGTACAGATGTCCCATTACAACATATTTGCAAACTGTCCAAATTTTACATTTTCACAACTAGTTTTGCTTATCTGACCAAAAATGTTGTTAGTGCAGAAGAAATATGTAAAACTTTCATTTAAATAACTTTTGAAATAAGCCCTGCAGTGCAGTGAGGTGTTAAAATATACGGAAAAACCCTTAACGTATAAGACGCTTAATCGAAATTGAGGATTAGTGGGAACAGAGATATTTCCCCAGACTTACCGAATTAATTTTAAATAGTATTTAGTACATAGCGAAACATGGCATATGTATATGTTAAGAAAAACGAAAAAATTAAAACAAGCAATTAATTTCGGTTCCAATTTGAAAAATAAATATTGAAAAAGAAGTTAAATGTACATTAAATCCGCACAATAAAATAATACTTTTTGGAGGCAGCTGAAAGATGAGAGACAGTGATATTACTTTATTGGAGGCTTAAATGCCATCCGATTTTGCATCAGACAAAACATTGATTAGAAGCAATGATTTGCCTCTATAACAGGCTCAAACATTTCAAAAAATAACAAGCGCGACAAATTTTTAAATTAGATTATAAAATATTTCAACGAAAACGAAAAATACTACTACAGACTCACCTAGATGATTGGTTGCGACAGTATCCTGAGCATTTTTCCAACTTGCTTCCAAATCACAGGATTCACCACTAATTGCAACTTTATCGTTCGACTCGTTGACATTACACTTCGCTGAAATGTCCATCTGTGCTTCCCAAGCAAAGGTAATATTTGCATCTGACTTGCTGGATTCAATCTCATTTAAATTGTTCTTCTGATCAGAAGTTTCTTCCTTATTTGATACGTGGCTATCCAAACTGTGAACTTCAACTGACCTAGGTTTCGGTAAATCTGAAGTACTTTTGAATAATGTTCCCTCGTGCACATTAGTGTCCGGTACATGGCAAACATTTGCATTTGGTTCGTTAGAAATACCATCAGGAAAAGCAGTTACATCCTGTGTATTTGACGTACTTTGTGCCAACCTGCCCACCACAACAGCCGGTGTCAAGTTAAGTTCAAGGGGGCTGTCTTTCAATGCACCACACTGCTCTTCCAAAATGCCAGGACCACTTTCATCTGGTATGTTGTATGTTAGCTGGGTCAAACTATTATCTAACAGAGCAGATTTTTCATATGATTTATTTTCTTCTAAAGTGTGTGCTTCCGCTAAGCCGGAGGAGTTATATTCTTCTGGGTCATTTTTGGGTAAGATGATGGGTTGCACTATGGCGTTCAATGTTTTCTGCGATGGGCAACTTTCAACAGAATTTAAATTTGACACTGCAGCTTCAAAGCTGATTACATCCGCGGTTGTTTTATGTTCAATTAATGTATTTTTCGGAATATCTAGTATATCAGCAGGCGCTTGTGCACGATCTTCCAGATTGTCGTTAACCGATATTACAACAGATTCGCCAGTTTTGCTTCTATTGCCTTCGTCCTTGTAGGGAGTAGAAAAGAGATTAACCGCGTCATTGTTTGGCGGATGTTTTCCAAGATTTAAATTGTGTTCTGAACCGTCAACAGCATCAGATTCGCTTGAAGGAAATTTACCCTGAACTAAGGAAACATTACCAGCATTGACCTTACTAGAATCATCAGTTTCAAGATTTTCCCGACAAGCAGTAGTTAGATTATTAGAATCAGCTTCTGCAATAACAATATCTCTATAAATAATTCCTGTAGCGGATTTATTATCTTCTAAACCCGCGCTTTCAGATTGTACCAGTGTTTCAGTATTGTTTGGTTCCTTTAAAATGCTTGCTTTGACGGTAGCGGCATTAGTCGCAGTTGGTTCAATGTCAAATAAATCGTTTGTTATTTTGCAATTAGGTTTTTCGACAACTGTGATTATGTCTCTTTGATTAGACTCAATTTTTTGGGTTCCTGGCATACTTATTTGGAGTGGTTTATTTATTCCAATGTCACAAGAGCTTAAAAGCTTTTCTTCTATATTGTTCATTACTTCGTCTTTAGAAATTGCAGGATCTGGCGAAGTCAAACCGTGTGTTTGTTTCGGTTTATCAGAACAAGCTTGCTCGGAAGGTTGTATTGTTTTTAATTGAGTTTCTAAGTCAATTCCATCAAGACATTCCTCAAGATTATTAGCAATTTCAATGGGTTGTTCCGAAATCCCTTGAGGCAAAGTGTCCAACGGTTTATTATGTTTTTCAGACTGATTTTGCCCTTCTTGAAACGACTCTTCTGGACACATTTCAATATTCGGAGCTTCCGAATCCTTATTCATATCCGAATTATTCGATTCTGTTTGTCTTTTTTCAACTGCCTCCCCATTAGTACGAGCTTCAATTGGAGCAGCTCCGGAACAATTACCAACCTCTCCAGTTCGTTCCTGTACATTATCATGTTTTACTTCATCTTCCAGGCTAACTATATCGTTTATTTTCGAATCTGCATCAATGATAACCACATCTTCATCGAGTGAAGTTAGATCCACAATGTTATTACAGGGGCTAGAATGAGAGGCAGACAAATGATGGTCATCTTCAGAATCTGAATCTGAAATTACTATGGTACTCTAAAAAAAACAAATCCATATAATTAAGCAGCAACATTAACAATAATAGTCAACCATACCAAACTTCGCAGGATCTTGCTCTTGTTTGACTTGACTCGTCTACGAGTCAAGGTTCGCCACGCTTGAGGAATAGGTTTTGGTTTTGGAGGCACGAAATTTGGATCTACATAGCCTGGAAGCTCTGTCAGGTCAATTTCTGAACACTGGAATCCCTTCTCCATTTCTCGCTAAAGAAAAAAATAGAAGAACATCGAATAGAAATAGAAACATGCTTTTAAAAGAATTGGTGTAAATGCACTAAACCAAAAAAGGTGAGATGAAGGACCATGTATTGGCTGTGAACTTATATGCATCATTTTAAAACAAAGCATATAAAAAATAGAAATATTTTTAGTCATAAGAAAACAACCCCACTGACCTTTGCAATATTAAAGTCCGTTTCGGCTTTATCGAATAAACGGGCCATTGTATCGTCGCGTGTCCATGCAAAAAGGGATTCATAAAAAGGCTTAAACTTGTGTGAAATCCTTGCAGGAGCTATATAACAAGGCCTCAAAGAGTCAGGATTACCAGGGTACATGTAGCTGTAATTGTACGACTCCAAAGCAGTTCGTTTCCTGCATTCCATATATCTGAAAACAGATGCAAAAAAAATTATATACGTATTTCCACAAAGGAATGTAGCCTAATAAGAATTATGAACCAATAAACTAAATATTATTATAGGCATATTCGATTTTGTCAAACATGTCCAAATTGGTAATATTTTGAGTATCAACTGGATACGCCGGTGGCATATCAATGGTAATGTACAAAATCAAAACACCCGGTGATCGATTGATTTAAATCAAACCAAACTTGTGGATTTGGACATTAAAACATCAACTTACTTAAAATAGTCCTGTATCATGTCCCACCAATTATAAGTTTTGTCTGTGCTTTGCTTCTCCAAAATATCTTGGACATAAAAGTTCTCCTTCATTACTCTCATCTCGCGGAGTCGCCTTTTCACAACCTATAGAACAACCAAACTGTGAATGGAAACGAGTGAAAATGTTAGATAATGCTACCCTGTCCATTTTTTCCACCAATCGGGGGGTTTCGCAAAGCGCCCGAAACTTCTGCCAAATTAAATAAATCCGATATCCATCTTCTTCCAGAAAATTATTTACTGAAACTGTAAGTAAGTATCTGCAAAACAACATGTACAATTACAAACATGTAAACAAAATCTTAAATAAATAAAAATTTAATTTAAATAACCCTAAACGTTTTCTCTTGAAACCTAGCTAGATCTTGGCTAGTAATATATATGTCTTTCCGCGAGATACTTACGATAAAACCAGGAACCAAACTTGGGGCAGTCCTTTAACGTCCATTGGAATTTGACGTTCCAAAAAGCAATTTAAAATGCGATCGTAACGGTTGAAAAAACAGCGACTCAACATCAAAATACAATTGACGGCAATGTCTTTGCAATCGGGCACCTGAAAATAACACTCTATTGAATTCTCTTCTAATTTGTATAACACACATTCAAATTTAACAAACACACAAGAAGTGTATTCCAAATATAAATGATTCTAATCGTGTTGAAAATAACTATATTTTCCAGATCGTTAAAATGTTCCGACCGATTTATAGGCTAGTGCCGATACGAATTTCATATAGTAAAAAAAAATTAATAACAGGCAAGGACCAGGTGAAAAATGATGCTGAGGTTCCAACTTTAAGAAAAAATTTAATTTAAGCACGAAACCAGTGGTTCCAGATTTGTGGCGAAACGTGACCTCCTAGCGGAAAACATTCAATGTCAGAGTTGTGTATAATAAAAAATTAAAAACTTTTGTATTTAACACTTTTTGAAAAAATCTCAAATTAACTGGCTACTAAATAAATTTAAAAAAAACTAACTAAATAATGGCGAAAAACCGAATTTTCCGTTTTTAATTTTTTTTCTATAAAGTAAAAAGTATGTACTTTTTGGTGTTGGTTAAGCATGATTTTTTTCGCAGTTCAAAATACGACTCGTTTTCGAGTTATGTACATTTTTTTAAAAAACTACCCTTATCTTCCACGATCAATTGTCCCGATCTTTTTTTGTATCTCGAAAATGTAGAAGTGGTCATTTTAATCGTTGCAATGTCTACTTTAAAATGGTCTATGTGACTTATTTAAGTGTGTTTTATTTAACGCCACCAAGTCTTCCATCCACCTCAACTGGAAAAACAGAATCTGATGTTTATATACGAATACCCTTAAAAAAAACATTTAACTTGGCCATTAGCTGACAAAGATCCTAAAAAACGAAAAGTTAAAGTTAAAATACCCGAGGTTGTGACTTCACCTCAAATGATTCAATGTCTGCAGAAAAAGGAGGAACTAAAACGAAAAAAGCAACAAGAAAGCAGTTACGTGAAGCTAAAAACGTGCTACGGAAGAAAAAAGAAATTGGTTACAGAAGGAAAGAAAAAATATAAAAGATTGTTATCAAGTTAAAGTGAATCAAGTATCTCCATGAACGAAGTCAATGATTCTGAAATGGAGGAAGTTAATGATAGTTATCCTAATGAACGAAGAATGGAAGATTGTTGGAATGGATGTTGATAAAGATAGTTCAAAATGAAATTCCTTGGTTTCAGTCAAATATTTGTTTATTATTTCATTCTAAAGACGTTTCGGTGTCTTTTTCCAACATCATGTTTGTATGCATAGTTGTTGCTACCTTCAGTTTTGGCATGAAATTATCATGAAGAATTTGTTCTTCTTCTCATGAAGAATGATGGTGGAAAAAGACACCGCACAAATAATAAACAAATATTTGACTGAAACCACGGAATTTCATTTTGAATTAAATTAAAGTGCAGTCAGGAAATTATACACGATAAAGATAATTTAAAAGAGGGTGATTTCGTATTAGTGAAATGTATGTGGGCAGAGGAACAAAACGCAACTTGAGTTGTTTACTTATGCCTTTAAAGTCGAAAATTTGGATGAATTAGTTGAGTTATATTATATTATAATTAAATTTTTTCTTTTTCCTGACTGTACTTTAATTCATTCCAATGTATTCCTGGGTTTTCAGTCAATTTTATTGTCACTAATTATGGTGTTATGTGATGAGCCCTGCGTTTCGTCCCGGGTCTACCTATTGGACTCGTCAGTAAGGCTTAGGTATAACCGATGTCCGGCGTATAAGGCAGGGTCTACCTAAGCCTTACTGACGAGTCCAATAGGTAGACCCGGGACGAAACGCAGGGCTCATCACATAACACCATAATTAGTGACAATAAAATTGACTGAAAACCCAGGAATACATTGGAATTATAATTAAATCAATTAAATAAATTAGAGATTTTGGGTGTCCATTTAGGAGAAAAGTTTCGGTTTGAGTCATCATCAGTCTATTCTTTCGAGTTTTAGATATTTCCGCAAGATTCGTGCGGGTTTGAGTATATCTATTACTTCTGCATTGGTGAAAGAATCAGGAGAGGAGATTTTCAACACACATTTTTTGTGTTTGTTTTCACAAACGCTGTTTTGTGATGCATATGCTGGTCTATGTACAGATAAAGTTTCGATTTTCGGTCATCATCAGGCTATTTTTGAGAACATTGGAAATTTGTTCGGTAAAATGCCGTTTGCTTTTGTGCGCTTCTTTTGCCAGGCCAGGAATTTCGCGTTTGCTTTACTGCGCTCTATGCAGCTCAAATGCAGCGCATTTAATCTGGGCCCGAGTTTAGAAATGTGCATGCAAACTGATGATGGTGGAGAAAGACACCGAAACGTATTTGTAAAATGTTTTAAATAATAAACAATTTGACAAAAATTGACTGGAACCCAGGAATTTCAATTGAATTATTTAGAAATGTATGACAGACAACAACAACAGTATGACAGACAACAAATCAAATCATACAGTATAGAAGAATTTATCTTCGGTGCTTCATTAGTTCTTTAAACCGCTTGGAGATATAGATACAATATATTTACAGATCTACATCTCGTTCGATCTCAGGCAAAGCTAATCCTATATTAGAATGATCATAAAAGGAAGAATAAAATTCAAAACTGTGGAATAACTAAACGTCATTTGAAATAAGTTTATAATGGAATTGATTCGAAAATACTGCCACCTTGTCTGCCTGCCTAATTGGTCTTATTAAAAAATTATATTGCAATTTACAGTACCTGTCCCAGCTTCCATGCCTGCTGGAATATTTGCTTCATCAAATTGAAGTAAATTTCAAAAAACCGCTCCATAAAATCCAGATAGTTGTCTAGTTCAATATTTGCAAAGCTGGCCCCCTGTGTGGTAGATATCATTACCATATTCACGTACATCCATAGTCTAATTTTGTCATCGATTTGAAAAAGATCATCTTCCAAATTCCTTTAAAAGCCACAGTTCAACACAGAGTTTAATTGTCGACCAGTAATACTTACTGAAGAAATGTTTCCATAACCGACAACCAGTCCTTTTTAGAGGATGGATTTATGATTTGGAATAGACCACTGTAGTTTGCGTCCACAAAGCGAATAAATGTATCCAGTGGTGGTGAATTGGTCTTTGCATCTGAAAAGACTTGGAACTCAGTATTGATCGTAATGTTTCTTATAATTAATAATTGTAGAAATCCATTATGGCTATTTGCCAATCTAGGTAATATAACGGCTGCTAAAGTTGAGAATAATAGATTATCGTAAAAAAATATTGATGTGAAATTTTTGGGGTCTTTCGGTTTTGCTAAATTAAGAGTTTTCAAATATTGTAATATTTCTAAGTAACCGTTATTCTTATTTTTCCTCATTTCTGCCAAAAGCTCGATATACTTCGAATTCAATCGAGAACCTGAATCTGGATTAAAAAGGAGGCTATTCTATTTTTAAAAAAAGGCGACAACCTGGTAGAACTATGTTTAGGCGTCTGAAAGACAACCTTGTAGCTTACGGGAGTCTTGCTAAGGTTAAGAAAAACAAACTTCCAGACGAAAATAAAGAAAATTTGGTAATGCAAAACGTGGTTGAGACACCTCGTACGTCTTTACGTCAAATTGAAGCCACAACAGGTGTTGCGCGGTCAACGGCGAATAGTATTTTAAAACGTCATAAATATCACCCCTATCGTGAACGGCCCTGCCAGGGACTCCAGAATGGCGATGCGATTAGAAGAATGGCATTTTGTCAGTGGTTTATTCAAAGAAACAACGAGATACCAAATTTTTCCTTAACAGTCCTTTGGTCAGATGAGAGCCAATTTACTAAATGTGGACTATTTAATCGTAAAAATACCGTTTTTTGGTCAGATGAAAATCCACGGCTAGTTCGTCAAGTTAGTTTGGATTTAACGTCTGGTTAGGTATTGTGGGTACCCACGTGATTGAACCATTTTTTTTAAATGAGAACTTAAATTCCGAGAGATATTTGAACCTCTTACAAACGAACGTAGAGGAAGCACTTATGGATGTTCCAGTAGCTACCCTGCAAAAGTTGTATTTCCAACAAGACGGCGCGCCGCCACATAATAGACGTATTATCACAGAATTTTTAAATCACGAATTTCCCAACAAGTCGATATGCAACCTGGGACCAGTAAGATGGCCTGCGAGATCCCCTGACATAACACCGCTTGATTTTTTTGCATGGGGTTTCCTCAAAAATGTGGTATACTGTAGGTCATACGAAACCGAAGAGGAGCTGAGACACGCTGTTATAGAAGCTGTTAACAGAATTACCCCAGAAATGAACAGAAAATCCTGTGAAGCAGTAATGAGACGATGTATGTTGTGCGTGCGAGAAAACGGTGACTTATTTGAACACCTACTTTAATCCTAAAATGGTACTTGTTCTTTTGCAGTGTTCGATGTATGATCAATAATAATTTAAAGTAATAATTAATAGAAATATCAATACCTACTATCATTAAATCTTAATTTTGTTAATTTTAATTATTTATCTTGACCGAACATAAACATGTTATATATGGCTGAAGAGCATATTTAAAGGAGAATTTAAAAATGCAGAAATTCAATATGGCGCCCATAAGAAAAACAAGAGTTGACTTCGGCCTCATTGAACATAGTGGGCCCAGATTATTTTTTACTTTATTTTCAAATTCACGCTCATTTCTTACCCCCACCCTGAAAATTTTGTTATTGTAGCTTTTATAATAAACACGATATAAAGGATTTTATAAAACGCACTTTTTTCTTTTTTTCCCTGTATATCCGTTGTTATTCCGAGTTCAAAGAAGTTGATGACAGATTATTTATAGGCACTTGATTGCGCAACTTTTTCCCCATTTGGTCCACCCTGTAACTCTAACGGTTTCCAATATCCCCATGTACATCATTTTATACTGGACACACTGTATATATATATTAATATTATAATAGAATTTCAGAGTGGCATAGTTTTCCAAAAGGACGATGCATTATTTCAGAGCAGTTAGGGAATGGAATCTACCAATAAAAGGTGGATTGGACGGCGGCGGCCAGTCGAATGGCCGGCAAGGTCGCCCGATCTTACCGCAATAGACTTTTTGTCAGAAGCTACGTCAATTACCAAAGACCATAAAGAAAGACTCATATTTCGACACATTCACCTTAGACACATTCGCAAAAGTTAGAGATGAATTCACGCATCGACTTTACTATTGCCAGGCCGCTAACGGAGAAAATTTTGAACATTTTGACGTGCCGCGTGGCGAATCAGGCGATTTTTTTTTTGGCCACCGTAAACATCCCTCGCATTCACCCTTAAACGAATTGTACGCGTGGACGACAAGTGCGCCGGGGTTCAAGGGTGGTGCGGACGAGCGATCAGAAAAAAGGGACCGTACGGGCAGTCCCGAAGTGCGTTCCAAAGCAGTCCGTAAGAATTGGAACGGATACCGACGCCACGCCGCACGGCCATTTTTTTCTCTGTTTCGGTGAAAGTGCGGTACGGGAAAAAATTCTGTTTTTTTTCCGGAGCATCCCTGCTCCTCGATCCCGAGTGAAGGTTCGTAACCCACCGCAGAAATCCTGTACGCGCCCAGAGACAAGACTCTTTAACAACCGCGACACGTTAAACGGATTGTGCGCGTCTCAGGTACCAGAGCCATAGACTCACCTTAATTTTAGTTTTGTTAATAGTAGTTTTTTCTTGTTTCGTTTGTTTGCCCCTTCTTTTTTGTTTTGTTTGTTCGTATATCAAAAAGGACAACTCGCGTTGATACAGGGGGGTACTGCCCGTAATAAGTACCTGGCAACCCGTCACGTGGCAAACCACCATGTAATTAAACTGTGTAGTGCGTTGGCCTGTGTTTTTTTTTTTGTTTTTCTTGTTTTTTTTGCATCCACCAATTCGTCCGATATGCAGGGACAGGGTCGCGACTCCCATTCCGGCAAAGAAACTACGGAAATACCCTCCGCTCGCAACTCAAGCGAATGGAGGAGGGATCTGCACCACAGTTTAATGAAATATAGTTCCTAAAAGTTAAGTTGTTTTTCGGAGTGGATAAATTGATAATGCTGTGTGGCACTCATTTTATAAAGTTTAAAAATATCTGAGTAGGGCCTTAATTACAATTAGGGTGTAGTCGGATTAGATACAAATACAATTTTGATATTTGACGTTTGATGACGTTTCATTCTACCAATGTGAAACAAGAGTGTCAATAATTTGTAACACCTTGTATAGCATTGTTTACCATAATGATTAATTAAATTAAAATGTTAAGAACTTACTCAAATCCGTAACACAAATGACGTCGTCATCGTCGTCGACCTCCTCCTTCACATTGCTCCTTAATGAAGGAATTGATTCGGATTTGGACGCATCCGATCGTTCCGACGTCGTACTTTTAACGTCCGGAGGCGGAGAGATCTGCTTATTGTTTGGCAATCGATTACTTCGTTCATCGGGTATTTGTTGCGAATTTGGTTGTCTGGATTGTCCTGCACCAAGCGAACTCGATGCAGGCTGGGGAGGCAAAAAGGGCGGCGCTCCTGGATACCCAATGCCATTTTGGTACCATGCAGAGACAGGTGGTGGAGGCCTGGCTAGATCCACTTGACCAATAGGTGGAGGCGGGACCCGTGTATCTACTTGAAACCCGGATGGAAGTTCAAGCGGAGTGTGAATTTCTAGATTGGAAATTGGAGGTAGAGGTGCAGGACCGTGGCCGATCGATGGTTTCCAGGAAGCTGATGATGAACTCCCGAAAGCACGGTTCTTTGCGGAAATGTTTGAAGTTGGCAATTTTGATGGCAATGAAGGTTCATCTTTCAAGGTGAATCTTTTTGGTGCTTCAAAAGTAGGAGCTCCCGGAAGAATAGGCCTAGATGGTATGCAGCCGGTTACTTCTGAAGCAGATGGGTCTCGATTGAAGTTACTGAAAAGAAAAAAGAGTGTATATTTCAGCAAATCAGATACTCAATTACAGTCTAGTTTTCTTGACTTCTTGAAGGTTATTTCAACGACAAGCGTGCCTGTTTCTCTCACTTTAAATATCGTATATATTATTAAATTTGTCATTACTGAATATAGCGGTAAAGATTTTGAATAAAAACAGTTGAATAATATGCTTTTTGAAATGTTAATATTATGATTATCGTTTTGTATACGATTTGATTTCTATATATTCGAGTGATTTTCACGATATGTAGCTAAAAATTAGTCTTACTTTACAAGAAATCCCTGTGATCCTGTTGATTCCACTGGAGCCGAAAATCCGGATATGGGCCTAACTGAACCGTAACTAGTAAAATCTCTACATATCCCTGAGTTATAACTATTTGGTGGCTGCTGTTGTGAATGCCGGAAATTGTTTCTCTGTCCGTGATTGAATTGATTGTTTCCTCTGCCGCCGTAGGTGTTATAGTCATCTCGGCCTCTAAATCCCCTTCTATAATCGGTGGTAAATGAAACCATGGGTACTCTGTTCTGGCTAATTGCCCTCTGTCGAGAACGATCATACCAGTCGATGTCCTGGTTCATTTCTTGAATGATTCTGCAAAAGAAATAATATTTTACATAATATTTATTAGTATAAATTACTTCTGAAGTAAACAAAGTACTAAATGAACAACTGCATCATAACTACCTAATTCCATAAACATGGGAAAACGTCTTAATAATTACAATGTCAAAAATGGACTAGACAGTACCTATACAAACGAAAAACTACAGCCCAATTTAACCAATTACCTTATTCCGTGCTCAGCAAAATTTTTGAACACATAATCAAACAGCGATGAAGAACTGATAGGAAAACATATACCACCGTACCCGTTCGGTTTCAAATATCAACACTCGACTATCCACCCACCCTAACTGACAGAAAGTTTTTTTCGACTTTACAAACTTGGAGCACCAAAATATTTACTCTACACCATCAAGAACTCAATAGAAAATAGACCACTGGAAGAACGAATTGAGAACACTCTCTCCTTTCCTGTTTCTCCTGAACTCCTTTAAGGATCCCCGCTCTCACCGTTCCTCTACAATATATACTGCCATGACATATACAGGGTGTCCCGATCAGGATAAAGAGCGGCTGTATCTCGACAACGGTAAGGACTAGCGGTTTGGGCAAAAAATCGTTATAAATAAAGTTGGCACAAAAACTGGCTGGAAAGCTTCAATCGCAAAAACAGAAGTCATGGTACCTCGGAAAATGGGACGATGAGCTATAACTTTAAAAACGTCATTTGAGAGCTTGGGTAATACCACATCGTTTAGCTCTTAGACAATTTTTTGTATCTTTCATGATAAAAGACGGGAACTTAACCGATTCCACTATTTTTGGCATAGTTTGAAAGAGCTTTTGAATGTCTTTTAAAAGCCATTTTTTTGCTAAACCGTTCTGTTTGAAACAAATCAACTAGAGGGATTTTTGGACAATAGTTAAATGGAACAACACTTTTTATTCGATATACCTTTACACAACTTGAAATTACCTACATTTTAGCGAAAACCGCATCGTGATGTCTTCAGTCTTCACCGTTTAGGTTTAAGAAAAAATGCCTTTTAAAAGACGAAATTTAGAAATATCTGGAATATCAGGAATACGGTGACATCGAGACGGATGTAAGAAACCAAGCGACAAAAGCAGCACGAACTTCAGCTTACGTGAACGATACAATCCTGCGAAACAAATATATCGGAATCGAGACCAAATCCCGAATCTAGAAGGCGGTCATCCGACCTGTACTAACATACATAGGGGAAACCAGACCAGATACATCGAACACAAATACAATATTAGCAACCACCGAAAAGAAAATAGTGCACAGGATCGATGGAAAAACACTTTTTGACAGGGAGATAAGCGACTACATTAGCAGAACATGTAAGAAAGACATCGTAAATGAATGGATACTGGGAAGAAAAAAGGGTGGAACGGACACATAGAACGGATGAATGACGACAGAATAGTCAAAATAACCAGAGACAAGTCACCCTTAGAGCGCCAGGACCTTAAAGACCATTGTTATGTGGTTGATGCTCGGCAATTCCATCTACATATCCAGTGACGCAGTTTTATGTAATTTTCAATATAACTTAACGTGCGTTTCAAAGAGAAATTGTTATAAACTTCAGTTTTTTTTGCAACCTTAAACATTTTGTCTCAACACTTTAAATTTGCTGCCCACCTGGTTTCGGTTTCTTTTTGAATTATCGGATATTATTCGCACCACTTGTCGGTCTGGTTCCGTTCTTGTTTTGGACCTCTCACTCAACCCCAGACTAACTCCTTTACCTGCTGATGGTTATGTTTTAAAATAATCGAAACAAGTCGTTTGTAAATAAATCATAGCGGAAGCTAGCGGTCGTCCAATTTACCCAATATGTACTCAAGCCACTACCTCGGATTTAAACGAACAAATGGAGATTTGGAGATACAACAAACGCTTCAAAAAATCAACTTCTACTCACAAAACATAGACTTAACCCTGATTCCTCTACAATAATTGCAGACGGTCAAACGACAGTACTAAAAAAACGACGTAAAATACCTAGGAATTACAATTGATTACAAACTCAAATTCACTAAATACACACGAATAACAAAACACTTCGAATCACTAACATACAAAGACAAACAATAATAAAAGATAAGAAAATAAAATAAAGAAGAAAATGAAATAAAGAAGAAAAGAAGATAAACAAATCCATCAAACACACTACACAATCCATCAAACACATTACTGTACCAATGCACAAACATAACAAAAATAACAGACAGACTAGACAGATAAGGGGATGCAGTAATAAAGTTAGTGGTATTTTGACACATACGCCGGCGCAATTGAGTCTAAAAATAAGAAACCCCTTAATAGAGAGTTATTAGAAAGTTATTGGACGGTCAATAAGGGGATGCAGTAATAAAGTTTGTGGTATTTTGACTCATACGCCGGCGCAATTGAGCCTAAAAATAAGGGATCCGTTAATAAGGATACTGTTCTGTGCTAATTGTGCAGCGATAATGCACGTTATATTTCTACCTTAAACTGGCAGTTGACATTTCTAACCTCTGTGTCTAACGTCCGCGAAACAAAACCTGGTTTAACATAGACGTTTTTTTCAATTGAGAACTTTTTTAGCAAATCCAAAATAAAAATACTCTGTTAAGGTTCACTTACGAGGATAATGTCACCTTATTAAAGGAATTTTTAAATGTAAATCCCACTATCAATCCCCAGGGATGGGAGATAATCCAAAAACATGTTGCAATTATAAGTGGACAAAACTTTTGAATCAGAACATTAGAGTAACATGTTTTGTTACTAATCAAAATTTGGCAGAAAAAAGTAAAAGTAGACCAAATTAGGTAAGACAGACTATTTTAGTTTATTCACGCTTAGATTGGTAGATATGTTACGGGCAATGTAATTATTTAGGTCAGTATTCATAATGCTTGGTTAGTATGAATAATGACCATTAAAATTGGGCAATTTGATAAATTTGAATTACTTTACGATAATTTCTCACATTGCCCGGTCATTATAAATCCGCTATTATTTCTTTGCTTTGCCACACGTGCGTGTGGTGTAATTCTGGCTGGCCAATCAGCATTCATTTTCAGTCGCTTGTCGCCTGTGCCGGTACCTGTGGCTTGCGTCGCGTTATTTACGTTTTCCGGTTGTCTGGATGTTATTTAGCTTATGTGCGACAAATGATTATTGATGTATGTCTTAAATTGACTTTGGGTTCCGTTTATTTAGTGTTAGTGATTTTTCTATAAAATAAAATGCAGGAGCAGTTAGTAACTGATATCAGTGACATGAAGCATCGTTTTAATGAACGTCTGGATGAATTATGTTCATCAAAAGCTCAGAATACACAAAACCACAATACTTCGAGTTAATAGAAAAGGTTAAAACATCTAGAAGCAAAGTGGTAAATAAAAAAAACCCGAGGATTATCAGCGTTTACGTAGGTTTGACGTAATGACTATTGGAGAGAAGGAAAGTTGATAGTTCTTGGAGAGGAAGGTAAAGAGCAGATAAGATTTTACGTACATCGGGAACAGATATTTCACCTCTTACATGATGCACATATAGCAATTGGGCACGGTGGTCGAAACCGTATGGAAAAAGAGCTAAATTCAAAGTATAAAAACATTACGAGCGAAATGATTGTTACATATCTAAATTATGTATGACCTGCAAAAAAACACAGTGTGCCAAAAAAAGGTTGTTAGACTTGTACTAAGTAAGAATATGAATTCATTCAACTTCGACCTCTTAAAAGCAAAAGAGCAGAAGTAGCTTTTGTGCTTTTGGATATTTTTGCAATTTTTGGTGCGCCCAGTATTTTGCAAAGTGATAATGGGAGAGAATTTGCTAACAGTACTATTAGCGAACTATGTAGCATGTGGCCCGAGTTGAAGATGGTGCATGGGAAGCCCAGACCTCTCAAAGTCAGGGTTCCGTAGAACGTGCGAATCAGGACGTGGAAAATATGCTTTGTTCGTGGCTAGAAAACAATAGCACCAGGAAATGGTCAGAAGGCTTAGGTTTTGTACAGTTAATGCAGAACAGAGCTCATCATAGTGGCATCAACTGTACTCCGTACGAGGCCATGTTTGGGACAAAGTTAAAAGTTGGTCTAAAAAGTTTTTTACCCACAGACGTTCTGCATAATATAAATTGTGAAGAGGACTTAGAAGTTCTTGTAAAAGATCAGAGCAATTTAAAATCTGTAGAAGAAGGTCCACTGCAAAATAAACCTGAGTCACATGTGTTAGCGGAGCTACCAGGCCCAAGTCAACATGATGAGAAGGAACTACTTTCTCTTGATAGTTATGTTCAAACTTCAACTTTGCTAGCTAAACCAAGCCCTGATTTATATAATAAAGAATTTCAAGAATCTTTCGGGCATGAAGATTCCCCGGAAGAACCCTATGCGAAAAAAAGGAAAGCCGACATATTAAAAATTAGGCAGATTTCAGCAAGCAATCTAAAAAAAAAGCTGAAAAAATGGTTCAAACTTCTAACTCAAAATACCCTGATGCTAAAAAAGGTGACACAGTTAAAGTTCTAGTCCCAGATGTCGACAGAAATATATAGAAGTCCCAGATGTCGACAGAAAAATACAAGAAGAAATATTTTGGCATTTATTCTTGAAGTAACAGATGCTAATCTGTATATATTAGGCATCAAACACGGAATTCTAAATCAACTTTTTGCCAGGAACCAATTTACAATATGTAATGAGATGTTTATATATGGCGAAGATATATATACAGGGTGATTCAAAAGTGGCGTCATTCCTTTTAAGGGGTTATAGGGGCTCACTTGGAGAGTACGAGATAAACATTGAAAACATTTTTTTCCAAAATTTCTAGAAGATATTAACAGTTGACAATCGAATTTCAACTTTGTTATTAAGTATTATTTTAAAATAGTTCCATGTTTCCTTGGTTGCCTTTTGGAATACTTAACCATTCGAAAAGAAAAATTACGATCTTTGCTTCAAATTACGAAAAATTTTGATATCAAAAAAGACCTCTTCTACAATTTTTTGATGAAAAGTCAAAGCTGCAATAATGTTTTTTGTCATTAACAGATAGTTACAGATAGATAGCCTTTGTCAATAATAACAAGCATTTGTCAATCTGTGACTTACTTTGAAGCTCCTTTCACAAAGTGTACACCAACATCGAATTTGCGAATATTTGATTAGTTATGGGAAAATGCCACACTAACATAGCAGAAGGTGTAAGACCTTACACCAGCAAAGGGCTAGAGACACTGGACGATTGGCTCCAGGAATTGACGCAGATTGTGGACGATCTAGAGGTGTTCGGGTTCCAGACACAGAGGCACAAGTATTGGAGATAATTGCAGCAGACCCTTCCAGGAGTGCTCGGAGCTTTGCACAACCACTGACACTTTCACAAGCACCGGATAATTGCCCCTATAACTCCCCAGACGAAGGGCCACATTCCTACCACGTATGTAAGATACACAGGACACAAGGACACATTAATTCTCTGATCTTCCGAACACCGGTACAAATTGAGCAGGAGTTAATTAACCGAATACGAGAAGCTGATCAAAAGGTGATCCAGACTGCGGCAAAGAGTGCACAATAAAGTGATTGGGGAACAAACATGTCTGGAGTTAACCTCTTGTGATTTAACAACTTTATTTTATTTTATTTGATTAATATTGATCATTGATACATAACCTTACACAGGAGATGTTTGTTTACATGTGAGGCGAGTTTAGGTATTTCACTCATCTGCCCCAAAAAGAATGGCAGCACTGACGGCAAATTGACAGAGTTATCTTAACCTCAAAATATTTCTATTGCTTTCTCTTTCTTTGTTTTCTGTTTATCCATGGTTACTACAATTTTCAACCATTTAGAAGTAACAGGTATTTACGTAATGTTAATTAGGCAGATTACCTTGAAAAATTACCTTAAAAGATACAATAACGAAATTTTCAGGGTGGGGGTAAGAAATGAGCGAGAATTTTACAATAAAGTAAAAAATAATCTAGGCTCACTATGTTCAATGAGGCCGAAGTCAATTTTTGTTTTTCTTATGGGCGCAATATTGAATTTCTGCATTTTTAAATTCCCGTTTAAATATGCTCTTCAACCATGTATAACATGTTTATGTTCGGTCAAGATAAATAATTGAAATTGCCGCAGCGCCCGGTGCGTTTAAGACGGCGGTCCCACAGAACCACCGGTGATCACCGGTGACCATCAAGCAGATTTCCAACATATGCAATTCCCATTGAACGGTCTCACAGAACGCTTCACTACCCATCCACTGCTAACCACCGGTTCGAAATTTCCAACCTGATCTAAATATGGTAGTTTGGTGGAAGGCGGTGAATGCGCGCATGCGAATTAGAAATTATGTCGGCTTGGTTTGGGCCCTTTCGTATATAGTACATAAAAAGTGTGGTTAGAAACTTGTAAACAGTTGAAGCCGGTGGTTGATTTTCGATTCGATTGCCTGATTTTAGTCGGTGGTAGTGGTGATAGTTGATGACGGTGGTTGCTGTGGGACCGCTGCCTAATACTTCTGCTGTTGTAAAGTGTATAGTTGTTGAGGCGAAGTAATCCTGTGGATTTCTCAGCGTGTGTATTAAGGTCTGAGGTATTAGTTTGAATATCTGGTTCCCCTTCATATCATGTCGGATTCTGAAGCAGGCCCTTCGGAGGCGAAACGGCCAAAAAGAATGAAACCTAGGTTTCAAAAATATCTCACCGAACAAGAATTAGAGAATATGTTGTACGAGTCCAATGATGAGTTTGAATATCCAGGATTCAAGCTCTTCCGATTGCTCTGAAGAAGAATTTTTGGATTATTCGTCGATTTCATCTCTGCAATCAACACCATCGCCAATAATTCCAGACGACGTGCAGAACAATACAACTGACTCTACAACTCATCCGCAATCAAGTGATAGAGTAAAGTAGCCGTATGTGGAATAGTGCCTAAAATGTGGAATACCTCTTTTGCCGCAAAACCAATATCGCTATCTATTTTAAAATAGCCTAATCAGAAGCTCTTTCTAAAATGTTTCACCCTTACCAACACCATGGAGCATTTTGCGACTGTCGCTTTGCCAGTATGGGTGAGAACACGAATTGTAACGGTCCCTATATTTTTGCACGTGTTTAAATCAACATCTATTCTGACTGCATTCATAATTTTTTTTGCAAGATTGGTGTATAAGCGTAAAGGTAGGTAGTGAATGATTGTGAACCATGTTAAATATTTCATTAATATTCTGTTGTTAATGTTTTACAAACATATTTTATAAATATTTAAAAGGTCGGTATTGTGGAATACTAAGTAGGGTCTGAATGTGGAATATTCCACATAATTGGCTTTTTTGAAAATATTTGTCCTATTTCTGAAAATGCATCTGAGAAATGTAAAGGAACACAAATGGACAGAAGAAAACATGAGAGAGGCAGTGCACGCGGTACGGAGAAAAACAATGGGCTATTTGGCGGCTGCTAATCATTACAACGTACCGCGCTCTACATTATTTCGGTAATGTAAGAATGATAAAGAAGGAGAAAATATTACACAAGAGACTTTGGGAAGAAAACCTGTTTTAACTCAAGAGCAACAAACCAAACTGGTAGAGTACATTCTGTTAATGGAGAAAAAGTTTTTTGGTTTAACATGGCGGGACCTATGCTCTATTGCTTTTCAACTTGCTAGGCAAAATAATCTCTCAAATCCATTATCTTTGCTCCACCAATCAGCAGGAAAAAAATGAATGAAGCGTTTTCTTCGTAGAGATAAGGAACTAATCAGTCTGCGAAGATCTACAGGTACATCAACTCAACGGGCTGCCGGATTCAACAAAGAGAGCGTCGATCAATTCTTTGGTTTACTTGAAACAATTTTTGAAGAAAAAAGTTTACAGCTGGACAGATTTTTAATATGGATGAGTGTGGTATTTGCATTGTACAGTCGAAGTGTCCCCAAGTTCTAGCATTGAAAGGAAAACGTCAGATCGGAAGCCTTATGTTAATAACTGTTGTAATGTGTATGAGCACAGAAGGGAATTTTGTTCTACCTTTGATGATATTTCCGCGAAACAACTATAACGAACAATTAAAAAAAGGCGCTCCACCTGGGACTCTGTTTAAATTTCATCCATCAGGTTGGATACAGACTGACCTTTTTGCTGCCTGGTTTGACCACTTTATTCAAAAAGTTTTCCCATCTGAAAATAATTCAATTCAACTCATCCTATATGGACATAATACCCATACTGGGAACCTTGATGTTGTAGTGAAGGCTAAAGCACATTTTGTTACAATTCTTTGTCTTCCCCCGCAATATTTCATCTCATAAAATGGAGCCCCTTGATAAAACAGTGATGGTGATGGAACACTTTGATATCTGCAAACTTTTTGACCGGGCTTTACTTAAAAGTTCATTCCGCCGAACGAGCTGTTAAGGGTTTTGCTGTTACAGGGATTTATCCGCTTAGAAGAAATGTTTTTATTGATGAAGATTTTTTGGCAGCGTCACATCATGATTATGTAGTTCAAGAACAACCGTTTGCAGCATTTAATCGCGAAAATAGAGAAGAAAGGCATTGTTTACCCATTTTAGTTAACCCAGAAGACATATTTCCGGTACCCACCATGAAGAAAAAAATAGCAACCAAGGGTAGAAAACCTGGAAAGGAAAAAATAATAACATTCACCGAATAAAGAAGAATTAAAGAACTCTATAAATTCAGGAATAGAAAAACGGGAAATGGTAAAGAAAAAAGTTTTTGATGCAGAACCAAGATGCAGTAGAATGCAAAGTAAACTTAAAAAACAAAAGAAGCTGAAAATTTCTGATAAACGCAAAAAAAGTTTCATCTTCATCGAGCTCAGAATCTAACAAAAGTATTTCCTTGCAAAATTCGTCAGGCGATGAAGAACATTTTCCGCTGGAAACGTGCCCTGTTGGCGCAATTTGTCTGTTTTGCGACAAACGATTTTCAAATGATACTCGCGGAGAAATATGGGTTATGTGTGCCATGTGCAACTGCTGGGCATACGAAGAATGTGCAGGTGCCGAAAAAGACCCATACATCTGTGATTTTTGTTCTTAGTTATTTTGTCCTAAGTTACTCTTGTTATTACTAATTTTTATGTTCATTTATTTTTTTTTGTATTTTATAATGTAATAAAATAAATGTATGTTATTTTCCAATAATCTTTTGCTTTACTTACAAAGCACGAACCATTTTAAAATCAAGTCTAATATTAAACCTATTCCACATTAGCGTATATTGGTATTCCACATTACCCACCCATTTTTCAGCTAGAAAAAAGTGCACTTTTTTAAAATGGTTTTTCATACATAATTTTTCTTTTATGATAACTTTTATTATTTCTGTTTATAACACTTCACTCTATCTATATTCCACAATGCGTATAATAGTGTTAAAGTCTTAATTTTTATTTTTCCAAAAAACGAAACAGTATTCCACAATCGGCTACTTACTCTATAACCGCTTTTCCAAATTGGAGCGAAAATGAAACTTTGTCCCTTTTTCCATTTTCGCGAAAGGACGAACTTTTGGTGCCATATCCAGGTAGGTGAACATAATAAATTATTGTTTTTCGCATTTTGAAAAATCACATTTTGTGTTCGATTCCTAGTTCAAGTTTATACCTGTTTGTAATAAATACACAGCATCACAATATTTTCGATAAATTGGCAAATACAGTGTGTCTTTTTAGGTCCAAATGCAATGGATTTTTTTCAATTTGCTATTTACTGATGATCTCTACGAGCTGATCATTGATCAAACAAATGAATATGCCGTCGAATTATTCCTCAGTAAAGGAGAAGAGCACGCCAGAATTTCTAAATGGAAGCCCATTTGCAAAGAGGAATTCAAAATATCTCTTGGATTGTTTCTCCACATGGGCACTATTAAATTAACGCGATTACTGGAAAACCGACAGACTTTTTAATTTTCATTGCTTCTCTGATTGATTATATGAGCAGATACAGATTTTTAATAATTTTGAGATGCTTGCATTTTGCGAAAAAATCCAACGAGAGTGAGCCAAGACCAGCGACAGACTCTACAAAATTAGACCCCTAATTAATTATTTTAGTTCAAAAATCGACAACATATAAGATAAAAACTTAGCATTAGATGAATCAATGATTGATGATGAAGGGGTAGGTTGCAATTCAGGCAATATATTCAAAATAAACGCCATAAATATGGTGTTAAACTTTATATGCTTACCGAGCCAAGGGGCATGATATTGAATTTTCTGTGTACACTGGTGCTCTTGATGACCAAGGAAGGGAAGGTCATGCTGCAAAAGTAGTACTAAATCTAATCAAAAATAAACTGAATGTGGGCATGCGTTGTTCATGGATAACTTAAATAAGATATAGATAAAGATAACAGATATCTTTAGATCTTTTATCCAAACATACGTACGCAACTGGTACCCTGCGCATTGATCGCAAAAACAGCCCAAAGGAGGTTAAATTGAACAAGCTCAGAAAGGGTGAAACAATTGCTCGTTATGCAAATTTAATGGTGTCATGATTGCAAAGTGGCATGATAAGAGAGATGTAAAATATATCTCCACAGAGTTTTCAAGTATCAAAATAAAAGAGGAAACTGCAAATTAAAACCTTTACCCCTTATACATTACGTTGATCCCATACGTTGGTATAAAAAAATTGGATTGCATATTATTCAATTGTCATTATTAAATGCATATTCATTACATAAAAAAATATTTGGATGGTCCATAAATTAAGCCAAAAAACACTCACAAAGTTTGTGAAAAATCACCATTTTCAGGTTACATTTCGAGCGTTGTTGCCAAACTACGCAAAACGTTTTAAGTTAATGAAAATTGTTTCCTTAGCTACGTATCATGTAGGTGGATTTATTCAATTTGGGTCGGTTGAGATTATTTAGGTCTTTTCATGTCATTATTTTTTACTTTTTGCACATTTTTTTGTTTTCTTTAAAAAATCACCTCAACAATGCTAACACAAACAAACTCAAAAGTAGCCGAAAGGAAAACAACTCTAAAATACGTGGCAACAGCGCATTTTATTGAATTTCCGAAGAGGCAAATAATCCGTCATCTAACTATCGATCCGCTGGATAACCTCAATCAATAAGCGACGGTAGAAAAATGCTCAAATTTTTGCGAAAAACACAAGTATTATTCATCTTAGCGACAATTTTGCATGTGGAGTTATGAATTGTTGATACCTAAAACACGATTTAGCAGCAAATAGGACCGAGCAATCTCATTTTCATGCATAAATAAGGGCTTTTGGGAAAGTGGATTTCGAGACTTTGTGACTGTTTTTTGGCTTAATTTATGGACCATCCAAAAAAATTTTTCGTTGAAAGTGCTTAACTTAAACTGTTCTTTAAAGTAAAACAAGAAAAAACAAAAAAATCGGAGGTACTCAAACGACACGTTCACCCAATAAAATTGACCAATTGGTTCCACCCAAGAATTTCATTTTAATTTGAATTAAAATATAGTCAGGAAAACATACACACGGAAAATAAAATGTTAAAATTTCGTGTAATTAAATTAAAGTTTCTACTGCATTGCATCAATGTGGGGTATGGGGCATGAGGGGTCGGAGTTGTCGCCTGAAATGAGTCCAAATAATCTAAACCTCACCAAACTAGCTCAATTTGAGCTTTTATCTTGTACATATGATTTTTGACTACGAAATATTGTGTTTGAGAGGTTTAGAAGCTTTAAAGATGAACAGAAGCCCAAGAGTAAGAATATAACATCAAATAACAACGAAGCTGGAACAAGGACACAGAAAGTTCAATTTCTATTGTCTAATTTCCTGTTAAGAAGTCTGAGAAGACGATGCGTTTCTAAAATAGGACTTGGTATATAAAAAATGTTAGCAATTTTGTAACGAAGTAATTAACTCAAAACTTTAATTTAGATTTCTGCTCATGACTTTTATAAAACAGTAATAGCTCGTAAAACACTAAAGGAATTCTTCGGTATTTAACATGAATTATTACTGGGAAGAATTATTGGAAGCAGAATGATTTTGGCTTTAGCGTCAAATGAACTGTAAATACGATTTCCTCTCAAACTTAGAACGAAAGAACGAATATAAATAATCAGAAGATGAACAAAAAACCAGAACGACATGTCGAGGCAAGTTAACAAGCCCTTGTTATTGACGATCTCCTGGTCGATCCAGCAAAACCCCGGGTTGAAAAGTGGGATTTCGAGGAATACAAGACAAGAATTCTTCATAGTAAAGTGTCTTGAGATAATTATAGCTAAAACTAGTATTTAAATGACAAATACTTACTAAATTAGACCAAAATCACTATTAAACAGCACAAGTGTTTCAGGAACGCCTAAAAATAATACATTGATTATCAAGTATGGCTGATGCGTTGCGCACTGAATATGAACACTGAAATCGATAAGGTTCTGGGCGAATCCCA
This sequence comes from Dendroctonus valens, assembly GCA_024550625.1. NCBI lineage: Eukaryota > Metazoa > Arthropoda > Insecta > Coleoptera > Curculionidae > Dendroctonus > Dendroctonus valens. Next base: position 340,183 of record JAJTJO010000057.1, on the reverse strand, counting down.
GTCTCAATGTAATCACACTCGTTACTAACAACGTTCAACACAGCATCGAAAAAGTAGCTTTAATTTGATGCAGAAACATGCAATAATTAATGTAACACTAACAAACACCAAGCACGAAAAGTACAAACACGATAAACCACAACACCAAGTCCATTTAACGTGGAATTGACAGACACTGACTTTTGACAGTCAGGCCTCACGAGTACGTTCCCGGATTATTACTAAGAATGAAAATGAAAAATTATTATTATTCCCGATCATCCGATATCAAAAGCACTGATCACCTGAAAGCACAAAAACTTGGGTAATTATCTAGATTTTCCCATTTTAGCAGGATACAATCAATACGAGGTAGGATATGGCGTCAATTTGCGTGACGTCATGTGGTAATCTACAGCACTATAAAAACGTAACAGACTCGTCCGCCATTAAGGAGCGCATTTTTGACATTTCTTATTGATTTGCTATTGGGTTTTGTATTAAATTAGAAAATATGACTAGTTGTTCAGCTCCCAACTGCAAATATCATTCAAGAAATGGTTTTAAATTTCACAGGGATGTATTTTATTGATAGAAAAAGTCTGAACTAAGTATAAAACTTTAAAAAATACTTCTAACCTCAAATATTGTTTTTAGCTTATAATAATAATATCTTACTAAAGTATCATAAATTATATTTTTTGGTTGGTTTGTAAAACTTAGCCTTCATCATTTATCTAAATGTATTGCAAAGGTTCCCTGCTGATCCGGATAGACGGAAAAAGTAGTTAGTAAACTGCCGAAGGCAGGATAGGGATCCCACCCGAAATGATCGATTGTGCTCTGTAAATGTTTATAAAATATGTAGCTAATAAATGAAAAATATTTTATACGTAGTAGGTAATATACAAGGGCATAATATTATTCAGTATTTTAAGACTCTCACTCTGAGGATTCGCAATTGGAACAAAATAGATCAGATGGAAAAGTCTACAAGATATTCAAATTTGTGAAATGTGTGCTATACAGGATAATATGGCTGCAATATTGCAAAATTCACTATCATTTATTAAAATTTTTGAAGAGATAAAGATAAAATATAAGGAATAAAAAGCTTTGAAATTTCTTTAAAAAAAGACGCTCTATTGTATGTAGATCTGAATCTATGAACAAAAAATGTTTAAAAAGTATTAATAAATAATTATAAATGGATCATTTTTCAATTGTTTTACTTGTTCTAAAGACCATTGTTATTAATTGTCCAATACGATTGATCCTAAAGTCAGCCTTAAAATAATAAAGCTATTTAGTAATATTATAGATGATATACATATTTTAAGATTATTGTTATGTAGGTCATAACAATAATAATCTTAAAATAAATCAGAATTTTATACTTAATTCAGACTTTTTCTATCAACTAAATACATATCTACAAAATTTTCAACCATTTCTAGCATGATTGTTGCAGCTTGGAGTTGAACAACTAGTCATATTTTCGAATTTAACACAAAACTCAATAACAGCGGATTACTAAATGAGAAAGGTCAAAAATTGGGCGGCGGCTACGCGTAGGACACCATTCCCTGAACTACGCATGCACCACCCTCGCAGCCCCTGTCATCAAGGACCCGGACCTAAACGAAACTACTTACTGTTCCGTTCCGGTTTCGGTCCAAGGCCAAATTTAAAACTTCGGTTCCGGTTTAAAAAATAATTTCCAATTCGGTTCCGGTTTGTTTTCGGTTCCAAAATCGATAAATAATAACAAACGAGGACAAAGATAAAGGCTACTCTAATTAGGAATCTCACGACTTGACGACTTTTCCGTGCTTGTTGTATTATACAAGATAAAATATGAGCAAACCATCCACTGCTTCATACGGTACTTCGGCTGGTTGTATAGTAGGGGGTAGAAGGACCAGCAACCCCAGACAATATTAGATACAAAAATTACTTTAATCGTTGTATTTTAGAAAAGAAATTTGTTAATGAATTTGCTGGCTTTAGCGCGTTCTTCTTTCACTCTTATTTCCGTTGAAAGATTGTTCTTCCTGGTTCATGTCTTCACACTCTTCACCATCTTTTGAGGAGTTGCTTTTGTCCAAAATTGCAATTTCAAATGTTTCGTTGTTGGTGATCCAAGAACTAAAATAATTCAACTCAAAAAAGAATTTTAAAAATAGTGTATAAACGTACGGTGTTTGTTCTTTACGATTGAAAATTCGGTTGGTCCCCACAAATAATTGTTCCGCTAAATTTTTTTCTTTAATATTTGACCTTTAAGGAGGCTACAAAAGTTTGAGTCCTGCAATTAACCTCTCAACACTAACTTGAATTGCCGGTACGCTTAACAATACTTGAGCATGCATGTATAACTCGGGATTAAGCTCATTCTTTTTCTTCCAGAAATCAAAAATCGTTTCATTTTTCGGTAAGCGTATGCGGCTTTGTTCCACTTAATAGGAATTTAAAATATTTTCAATTTTGTTAAGGGCTACAAATGAACCTTGTGAAGAAAATTCGTGCTGATTAATTCCTTTTAAAAATTTTAGCTCTGAATCTTTATGTCTCAAAAAGACTTCCATTTCATCGCTTGATGATTCCGTTTCCATATCGTGTTGGTCAGGGTCAGTTTTAGAATTAGAAGAATTGCACTCATTTAAGAACATCAGTCTAGTCCATAACGACTTTAAATGTGCTTTTGCTTTTTCTACTTGATTGTCGTCTAAAACTGCATTATACCAAAAAATTGTTATTTTGTGATTTATACAAGATCTAGTCATTTGGGACAACTAGCCGCAAAGAATAGGACTTATATTTTCTGCCTTTGACGGCGTCGCGGAGCCGACTATTAAAACGATTGTAAGAACTAACTATACCTTGATCAATCCCATTGCAACATGACGTCACAAAACGTGACGTCAGGCGCCAAATGAGCGACGTCTTTAATTAAGTCGTGTTTCCCAGGCACAATTGATGTGTTGTGAAAGCTCAGCGAACTATGAAAAAGGACTCCCATATTAACATACAATCTAGCAACACTGTATTAAAGGCTATATATTATTTTATTTCTTTAAAATATTTTCGATAATTGCATAAAGTGGCCCTTCGTCTTATATTATATCAACGTAGTCAGTTTTGTTTTATGAACCCACTTTTGGATGCCGGAACAAGTTCGTCTGAAAGTCGACACTTTAAAAGAAGCAAACGGTTTAAAATATTGATTTTAATAGGCAAACACGAAAAACATACATTGGAATTTCATAAAATGATTAGTTTTATTTTGACTTGCAATTACATTTTTGTAAATATTTAAATATTTAGAAAATTGTATTTACAATTTTTTTTTAAATTGGATGAATGAATGATGACATTTGATTGATTTGAATGGATTGAAATGGATTTTAAATTGTTAAATAATACTTGAGAAACCAAAGGAAGAAAACTAACGTTTGGTATAATTTTATTGAAATTTATTTAAAACCACAAATATTTTTTTTTTTTGTCGATGAGGTTTTTTTTGTCGATAATGCTATTTCCATGTATTAAATTATAAAATGGAAAAAATTGACCTGTTCTAATGCTTCTTGCCAGGTGGTAAGTACAGTATCACTTGTAACTGTTTCGAAAGACGTTATTTTGGAGTCATAGTATCTCTTGGCTTCAGACCACACCATTTCAATTGGGTTATACTGGCAGTGATATGGAGGAAGTCTCAAAACACGATGACCATGTTTTAATGCTAATTGATCTACTCTGCAAAATAAATAGATTTACATACATTATATCCTGCTAATTGATTCGATCCCTGATAGTTCCAGTATACCTATACTTTTTGAGAGGTAAATGTGGTTTTGTTAAGGTCCAAACGTAGTCTTTCATTGCCAAAGGTGGAAATGAAATATTCCTCTGACTTAACCATTCCATAAGCATTTTTTTTGACCAACTGGGATTGGGAATTTTTTCTACCAATCCAGAATGGTAAGGCGCATTATCCATTATGATTAGCGAGGGTTCTTCAAGGTTTGGCAATAACTGTTCTTCAAACCATTTCTCAAAATTTTCGCTGTTCATAGAATCATGATAGTCCCCTGTTTTGCTACCTGATTTGAAAATTAAGCTTGCATTTTCTATGAATCCCTCTGTGTTGCCTGCATGTAGAATTATGTATCTAACGCCTTCTCCACTTTTTTTTCGCACTGTATTAAGGCTATCATCTTGCCAGCTTTTCCTAAATGCACCTTTACTAAATATCCAAGTCTCATCCAGCACAACGGGTTTCAAGGAAAAAGATGATGCTTCGTTATCAGCGAGCTCCCTTAGAAATTGTAGCCTTTTGTGTGCAACATATGGCATCTCCATTAAATATTTCCTGTTTGAGACTGTACATTTTTTCCAACTGAACTTCATTTTCACCAATGCATCTCTTAACGAACCAAATGATATTTTAATGGTATCAATGCATTGTAGCTTTGACTGCAATAAACGCAGAGTGACATTCTCTCCTAAATAACATAAGATGAAATCCGTTGATAAGAGACTGAACTCTTTATTTATTGTATTCTTACCTGCAGCGTACATTGCGTAAATTCGACTTCTGATAATGTGTTCATGTATTTGATGTAGTGGTGGACCTAGGGATAACATTCTGTTAGTGTTCACGGACTCCTTGAACTCATTATCCCTTTGGACACCATTCTTTGCTAGCTTGTATACAGTAGATGGTGATACTTCCAGAGCATCACATACTCTCTTTAAAATAGTTTATTATGGTTATACAATTTTGAAAAAATAATTAACATAAAAGTAAGGCTATATTTACATTGTACACTGAATCCACATGTAAAAGGGGTTTTCCTGCTGCTTTTTCAAGCTGAAAATAATTTATCAGTTTAATAATTAAACGCTGTTCGCATTCACTGTATCGTTTCGGCATTGTTAATAACAAATGTTATTAATTGAGTTAAATATATATGTTAGTGTCAATGACAATAAACATATAAACTTCCTCTTCGTCTTTTGGCGCTGATAAAACAATACGGAATTAGCTACGACGTGCCCATTGGTTAACACTCATTATCGGACAAAGCGCGACAAGCTGACGTCATCTTGCAATGGGATTGATCAGACAGTAAAAGAAGCGCCGACCCTTTGTCAGCACATTAACAGTGACACTGCGGCTCACCAGAACATATAAACGTATTTTTATATTCATTTGTAGGAGGGTAAATGATGATTTTCATTTGCTTGTAAAATTTACAGTAATTTCTTTCAAACGTTACAAGCAGAACCGGAAAAAACCGAAATAAAATATTGGGGTTCCGGTTCAGCACCTAACAATGTCTTAATATAAAATATGGGTTCTGTTTTGGTTCCTGTCCAAAAAAAGAAACGGTTCCCTTCCGGTTTTGGGTCCTTATCGGTTCCGGTTCGGGTCCCTGCCTATCATCAAATCAAATCGCATCAATTGTTCAACTGCACGACGTGTTTTAGTTCTTGTTTCTGGTAGATGAACTTTTCTAGTAGATTCCTAAATTTCAAGTTAGATCTAAAAAAAAATACATACATATCTATAAACCGAACGAGTTCGAATTATAGATATCAATTATTATGAACTATGTAATCCGGAAGTTTTGGTAAACCGAACAGGCTCTGCAAATTTTCTGTTCGGAATACCCATACATTACTGTATCTGCCGAATATATATTGCATATTATCAGCAGCTCAACGATCTTTGATTTTAAATAAAAACGGGAACATTTCCATTCTCGCATGCGTTTTACTTTTTCTTAAGCTCTTATTAAGTTCACTTTTATTGACATTATTTATATTGCACTTATTAGGTATATTTTCATAACTATTGAAATAATGTAAACATATTAAGTGAATATAGCTACAGATAATATGTTTTATATTATATTCAAGTACTGTGTATATTTTCCTGACTGTATTTCAATTTAATCCAAAAGAAATTCCTGGGTTCCAGTCAATTTTATTGTTTATTATTTAAAATGTCACAAATACGTTTCGGTGTCTCCACCGTCATCAGTTTGTTTAAAATACACATTCACAGTCATCATTAATTAAAAAAAAAGTTCTATCAAAATTCACATACTAAAATACAAATTACACACATATTAAAAAGTATATTAAAAACAAAATGTCCGGGAAAAGACTAGAATCTATTGTTCAGAGATTCAAATTTAACTTACGTGTATAGTTGTTTCTACCTTCACATTTGACTGATTATTGAATTCCATATTTTATTCGATATCGAGCGAGAGAACAAAAAAACTGTTTATATTTCGCTTTTTCTTTGCATTCTAGAAATATCAATTGCTCTGCAATTCTTCAATGTCAGGTGTTTATATTTTATTTACTTGGTCCAATCAGTGTATGCATGCGCTCATTTAATTAGTGTGTGATAACAGATGCTAAGATTGTCTGTGTCTGATCTAAAATTCATTGCATTCTGATGTTTTTTAATTTGTATCATTTCATGGATTCTTCTCTTATTATAATTGTCTTCATTGATTAATATTTTTGTGTTATGAAAATCAAAATTATGTAACTTTTGTTGTGCATGTTGTGCTAATGCTGTTCCATTTTCGTTAACGTTTCTTAAGCTTTATTTATGTTCGTATGTTCTTTTCTTTAAATATTGTCCTGTTTGGCCTATGTATGTGTTGTCACAGTTCAAACAGTCAATCTTGTATATTACGTTAGGTGTGTTTAACTTATCACTTTTAGGTTTAAATTTTGTGAAACATTCCTTTGCTAAGTTGTTTTTAGTTTTTTCTGCTATAGTAATATTATGTGGTTTTAAAACATTTTTTATTTTCGTGTTGATTTCTGGAATATACGGTAATGATACATACTTGATCTCACCTTCTTTTTTCTTATTGATATTATTTATGTTGTTCCATTTATTTGAATTGTAGATTTTATTAATTCTTTGTTTTATAATTGGTTCGAAGAAAGCTTTGGGATAGTTGTTCATTATTAGTATCTTTTTTATTTTTTCAAGATTCTTTGTTCTATACTCATAATGTGCCAATTTAATCGCTCTATCAGTAAGAGCTGTTACAACACTTTTTTTTATATTGTAGAGGTGCATATGATTGGTAATTCAAGTATCTACTTCTACAAGTAATCCAGTTTGTTTTTATTTCCCCATTACCGTCATATATAAATGTCATATACAAAAAGTTTAATGATTTGTTTTTGTCTTCCTCAATGGTGAATTTAATGGTATCATGGAATGCATTAAACTTATCTAGTGTGTATTGAACTTTTTGGTTTGGCAGGCACATTATGCAGTCATCCACGTATCTTTTAAAAAATCCACATTTAAAATTCAAATCAGGTATTAGCTTTTCTTCAAGTCTTTCCATTACGAGGTTTGCAATTGTTGCAGCTATGGGAGACCTCATAGCTACTCCATATATTTGGGAATAGAAATTGCCCTCGTACCGGAAGTAAGTGGACTTAAGGCACAGCTCTACTAAGCGCCCCAATAAATTCATTTTCGGGTAATGATGTGTGTTCCCTTATTTCAGACCATTTATTTTTTATGCACTGTATTGAGTAATCTACCGGGATGTTTGTGTATAACGATACCACATCAAGTGATATTATGCGATGGTTCTCAGGTATTTTCTGTTTTTTTTATAAATTCGCAGAAACTCCATGAGTCCCTAATGTGATATTGTGACTTTCCCAATATATTACTAAACACAGCTGACAGATATTTAGATAATTGGTAAGTTGGGGCATTTATGTTGCTAACTATCGGTCTCAATGGGTGGCCTGCTTTGTGAAGCTTTGGCAGGCCTTTGGCACCAATAAATGGTGCTCGGCCGTTGTTGCAAGATAGTGTTCGTTTTAAATTATCCGTTATTAATTTATTTTTATGCTATGCATTTATTATTTTATTTAGTTTTGTTTGAACATTTGTAGTAAGATCTTTTGTTTCCGGTATATGTTTTTAAATCATTTATTAAGGCTAGCATTTTTGTTCTATATTCAGTTTTCATCATAACAATTATATAATATATAATTGTTAAATTAATATATAATTGTTGAAATAATATAATAAACATAAATTATATTCAAGGCAAGTACATTCAAAAGTATGGATTCAGATGTACACAAATGCAAAACAGAACACACCCATAGTATTTAAAAGATATCAACGACAAATTAAGGTGGTGATTGTGAGAGAAGTTGGAGCTAGGCCTGGGTAACACAGTGGATTTTCAAGTGTTCACATAGCGACACCGACACAGCTTGCCGTATTGATACAGCGACACGGCGCGCCACTCTTTTATATGTTGGGAAATAAAAACAGAAGACGCTGTGTTTAGTGATGTTTAGTGGTTCGTAAGTTCGCTAGAGGTGCTTTTAAGGGGTGCAGTGCGATCAATGTTTTTTCTTTGGATTTACTGAAGAGAGACTATGACAGACGCCGGACTTGCGTTGTTTTAAAGAAAGGAATGAATGCAGTGACAACATGTTTTCTTCTTGTAAAGACCATTTGCCTCACAAGTATCTGTGATTGGTTTCGAAGCTGTAAATTTGAATGGCTTTAAATAAAAAAAAATTTTCGGCGGGGTGAATCCATCCTGGTACCTCTCCCATACTAAGCGAGCGCGCTACCATCTGACCTACGCATCCTGTTAGTAGGGTGGAATTTGACTTGAAGTAGCATTGAGAGCCTTCATTTGTGTTGAAATGTATGTAGGTAAATAATCCCTGCCGAGAGGTTCGGAAACCATATGGTAAATGCGCGTGGCCTTCACGTATCGCAATCCGAAGTCTGCCAACTTGAATGAGATTAAATGTGAAGTGTAGTTGAAAGTGCCGCGTCGTAAGAGGCCAAGTGTCGCGGCACATGGACACAGAGAGCAGCATCAACACACAAGTGCCTTAAGACACAGTATTATCCAGGCCTAGTTGGAGCCACATCTGCACTGAAATTAGCGATTGATCGTAGCTTGCTGACTAGTTGAAGTTTCCATTATCGGTCTATTTCTAAAATTCTAAAGCAAGCAGAATTAACATAAAATAGTAAAATGCAGGTCTTCCTATAAAGTAATTTCAAGCAAAAAGTGTCTATTAGAAACCCCGTTAAATAAAAAAATGTGAGGACACACAAAACTAATTATTTTTAGTATTACAAAATAGTTAGGTTAGGATACCGAAAACGGTTACAAATGAATTATTACCAAATAGATAGTTTTTTACAGACGCAAGAAGCCAATGTAAATGGCAACGTTGTATTTAAGCCGAGATGTAGGATCCTTAAGCTCTTGTGAAAACTTCATGGAGACGCGATTCTCATTGACCTTACACCATCTGACATCCGCAATATCGAAATTAAAATAAAATAAAAAATAGTTAATAAAGTTAAATAAAAAAAATCCTATTACAGAAGAATCCAAATAACAGAAAACATTTTTTGGTCGCCTCGGTGCCCCACAACGTGACTACCCGTCAGAACGAGCCTGTTTATTACATACTAATAATGTTTACTGTTCATGTAATATCGCCAATTTTTCATTAACGTCTAGAAATATTAAAAGATAAAAAAAACATCCATTCCGTAAAAATGTGTTTAATTACTTTACAAGTGTCTTAAGGATTAATTTACTAATCAAAGATTATTCGTATTTTGATAAGCTTGTTATTCGGGCATATCTCCACCAGGAACTAGCTGGAAATTGAAATTAACATTATTTAACATAGAATTATTATTAGATTAGTATATATTACTATTTATATTATATTTATTATCAGTTATACAGGATGAGTCAGAGAAGCGACACCCCCCTTAAATCGTACAGAAATAACGATTGAAAAAAAACCATATGAAAGTGTTGTGGTTATGGCCAAGGTATTTTTTTCTATTGCTTTGAAGTATACAGGGTAGTTCAAAATAAAGTAATGACTTTTTCAGTCGCTATTTCTGTACGATCTAAGAGGCGGGTGTCCCTTCTTCGAGTGACTACTTGAATAAGTAAATAGTGAATGTTGTAGCTAGATAAACCTGAATCTTACCATGGTAATATTATTTCCGTTCAACAGTATTTGGTCTAATCTAGTTATCCTTCTGCCGTCAGGGGTTGTTTCGTACTCTGTCACATCTTCCAAGAGCATGTTTACAAAGTCGTCAAATCCCAGCAGTGTTCCCACGATTTCTTTGTCATTTTTCATGATAATGTGAATTCGGGAACCAATGCATTTGTCTACTAGTTCTAAAATTGGAATTCAAGTATAGGTATAAGAAAAAAAAACATGCTAATACACTTGCGTGCATAGAAATCGGCCCACAGTAAACTTTTGACTTTAACTATATATTTTTTAAAAACTATTCATCAGATCAAAAAAAGAAATATGCTGTTTGAAAGACAATTTAATATGCTTTAATTTTGTATATTTTCCTGACTGTACTTCAATTCATTCCAATGTATTCCTGGGTTTCAGTCAATTTTATTGTTTATTATTTAAAATGTTACAAATACGTTTCGGTGTCTTTATCCACCATCATCAGTCTGTCTAAAATATCCATTTTACATTTATTATCAATTCAATTAAAAAAACTTTCACAAAATTAACATATTAAACTTCAAATCACACACATATTAAAAAGTACAATTTGGGACCTTGGTTCTCAGGTGATGAGTCGGGATAAACATGTTCGGGAAAAGACTAGAATCTATTGTTTAGAGATCTAAATTTGACTTACATGTTTAGATGTTTCTTCCTTTACATTTGGTTGGACATTGAATTACCTATTTTATTCGATATCGAGCGAGTGCCCGAAAATCTTGTTTATATTTCGCCTTTTCTTTGCATTCTTGGAATTGCTCTGTAATTCTTCAATATCTGCTGTTTAATTTTTATTTACCAGGTCCATTCAATTCATGCATGCGATCATTTAATTAGCGTATAATACACAGAGCTAAGATTGTCTGTATCTGATCTGAAGTTGACATATATGACAATAATGGGGAAATAAAAACAAACTGGTACACAAAGGATGTGTGGTCTGGTAGATACTTGAATTACCAATCATATGCACCTATACAATATAAAAAAAGTGTTGTAACAGCTTTTACTGATAGAGCGATTAAATTGGCACATTATGGATAAAGAACAAAAAATCTTGAAAAAATAAAAAAGATACTAATAATGAACAACTATCCCAAAGCTTTCTTCGAATCAATTATAAAACAAAGAATTAATAAAATGTACAATTCAAATAAATGGAACAACATAAATAATATAAATAAGAAAAAAGAAGGTGAAATCAAGTATGTATCATTACCGTACATACCAGAAATCAACACGAAAATAAAAAATGTTTTAAAACCACATAATATTACTATAGCGGAAAAAACTAAAAACAACTTGGCAAAAGATTGTTTCACAAAATTTAAACCTAAAAGCGATAAGTTGGACACAGCTAACGTAATATACAAGATTGACTGTTTGAACTGTGACAACACATACATAGGACAAACAGGGCAATATTTAAAGAAAAGAATATACGAACATAAGTATAGCTTAAGAAAGGTTAACGAAAATGCAACAGCATTAGCACAACATGCACAACAAAAGTTGCATGATTTTGATTTCGATAACACACAAATATTGATCAATGAGGACAACTATAATAAGAGAAGAATTCATGAAATGATACAAATTAAGAAACATCAGAATGCAATAAACTTCAGATCAGATACAGACAATCTTAGCTCTGTGCATTATACGCTAATTAAATGATCGCATGCATGAATTGAATGGACCTGGTAAATAAAAATTAAACAGCAGATATTGAAGAATTACAGAGCAATTCCAAGAATGCAAAGAAAAGGCGAAATATAAACAGGTTTTTCGGGCACTCGCTCGATATCGAATAAAATAGGTAATTCAATGTCCAACCAAATGTAAAGGTAGAAACATCTAGACATGTAAGTCAAATTTAGATCTCTAAACAATAGATTCTAATCTTTTCCCGAACATGTTTATCCCGACTCATCACCTGAGAACCAAGGTCCCAAATTGTACTTTTTAATATGTGTGTGATTTGAATTTTAATATGTTAATTTTGTGAAAGTTTTTTTAATTGAATTGATAATAAATGTAAAATGGATATTTTAGACAAACTGATGATGGTGGATAAATACACCGAAACGTATTTGTAACATTTTAAATAATAAACAATAAAATTGACTCAAACCCAGGAATACATTGGAATATGCTTTAATGTGAGTATAAATTATTGTTTGTATCCTATGTTTACCATAGTGAAATTAATGTATTAAGCAAATTAAGCTTTTTTATTATTAACATAAATAGTGTTATTGACAATTTAAAACTTAACACTTCATTTTTTAATAATGGGTGTGATCTCCTCTTTCCCTAATAACGTCTCTCATACGATTAGGCATAGATCTAATCAAGTATGCTGTTGTTTCTTGAGGGATGTTAAACCACTCTTCTTCTACTGCAACAATAAGCTCTGGGATCGAGTTTGGGGTATGAAGTCTAGCTCGAATTCTTCGTTTTAGCTCATCCCATAACATACAGGACTGTATGCTGGCCACTCCATAACCCGAAAACCGACTTCTGCAATGTAATCTTGCACGATTTATTTTTTAACGAAATTTTTTATTATTAAATTAAAATTATAGCGTTTGCAACTGAAATTTGCATATTAATTCGTTATTCATAATCTCAATAGTGTTTAAGTTAATGCATACTACACCACAAAAAGCCGGCCAAGTTATTGCTTTATTCAAAAATGGACTCAGTCAGCGAGCTGTTGCTGGACAATTGAAAATGACAATTGTCATTTGTCATTGTTTCGAAGAGTGTGCAAACGTTATGAGGAGACTGGATCCTTTCATAGGCGACCTGGAACAGGCAGAAGACGATTTGCAACAGCTCGTGATCCGCTTTATTGTGTCAACAACATTAAGAAATCGTCACCTTAATGCCGTTCAAGTGCAACGACAGCTCCTTGAGGTGCGAGGAGTGGCTATTAGTCAGTGGACAGTAAGACGAAGACTGCAGGAAAATATCCTGACCCCTCAAACACCTGCGATTGGTCCAAAACTTACTACAGCTCATCGGCAAGCACGCCTGCGTTTTGCACGGGATCATCTGAACTGGACGTTGGAACAATGGGGATCTGTTCTGTTCTCAGATGAGACCAGAATATGCCTCCATGCTAGCGACCGAAGAAGGAAAGTGTACCGAAGACCAAGAGAGCGGTTTGCAGATTGCTGCTTTGAAGAGCGGAGTGCTTATGGAGGTGGTTCCTGTATGATCTGGGGTGCAATTTCTATAGGAGCACGAACCGACCCTGAGTTCATTCGTAGGGGCGACCGTGTCCACGGAAGAAGAGGTTTAACGGCTGTTAGATACATCGAGGAGATTTTAGCAATTCATGTGGTACCTTACGTCGGCTACATTGGACATGAATTTACCTTTATGCATGACAATGCCAGGCCGCACACCGCAAGAATCGTGCAAGATTACATTGCAGAAGTCGGTTTTCGGGTTATGGAGTGGCCAGCATACAGTCCTGTATGTTATGGGATGAGCTAAAACGGACAATTCGAGCTAGACTTCATACCCCAAACTCGATCCCAGAGCTTATTGTTGCAGTAGAAAAAGAGTAGTTTAACATCCCTCAAGAAACAATAGCAAATTTGATTAGATCGATGCCCAATCGTATGAGAGAAGTTATTAGGGAAAGAGGAGGTCACACTCATTATTAAAAAATTAAGTGTAAAGTTTTAAATTCAATAACCCTATTTATGTTAATAATAAAAAAGCTTAATTTGCTTAATGCATTAATTTCACTATGTTAAACGTAGGATACTCACAATAATTTATACTCACATTAAAGCATATTAAATTGTCTTTCAAACAGCATATTTCTTTTTTTGATCTGATGAATAGTTTAAAAAAAATATAGTTAAAGTAAAAGTTTACGGTGGGCTGATTTCTATGCACGCAAGTGTATTATCATACTATCTTTAAAGCGAACGTGAACGAATCAGAAACACATTTATAATGAATTTTTTACTCCGGAAGTTTTGGTAAACCGAACATGTTTTGTAAACGTTCTGTTGGGATTATCGTTACATTATTGGATTAATCTGGGTCCGAGAACCTCTATTATAACTGAGTCACACAGGAATCAGGCATTGACCAAAGCTCCAAAAAGATTAACAATAAACTTACCCAATGGCAGCAGGGTGGATGAGCTTACCGGCATCGCACTCATCTTAATGCAGGCAGAGAAACAAGATATTCAGAAAAAGTCAGGAAAAATAAATATACAAAAGATAGATGCTTGGGATAAAAAAGCAAATTGGCAACACGTTTCGCTGACATCTCCAAACGCAGAAACCTGTCCCAACCATTGAACTATATATATACTAACTGGAACGGCATCGAGCACCGAAATCGCGTGCCCCCTTGGATTTTAGGCAACCAGCAAGTGGTAGGTATTCCCATCCTTGTCTGGCACGTTTGATGTGTATTAGACAGGTGGGACTGATTTTATAAATTCAACTAGAAATACAGGTAAAATAATATATCGGGCTGTCAGGGCTATAGAGAGCGAAAGGCAAATATCTGTCTGTACTTTTACAGAAAAAAAATATTTAAGGAGATGTAAATATCTTTAAATAATGAAAAACAATTTGATTTACTTCATACAGATTTACCACCATCATGTAATAGCATACTTTTCTAGTGCATAAACTAACACTTTTCCGCGCGACACGGCAGGAAAGAAAAAAAACGAAAAAGAGGAGAAAGAGTTATAAATAATATTTTTTCTGCAGGTCGCAGGTGTAACTAGTGTTGTTCGATTTGACATTTAATTGGTTTATAAGATACAATGAATTAATAAAAACAATTTTTGAAGTTTTAACTCATTAAAATTACGAAAAAATTAAAAGACACATACAATTCAAAAATACTTTATATTCACAATTAGTAGGTACTTATATAAAAAATACATTAAAACATGCACAAATTAAACATTGTTAAATAGAATCAGTTTATTTAATTTATGTCTTATGCTTGTACCTTTTCCTATAAACTTTTCAGTTTCTTGCCTAGCATAATAATGGCATCTACATGTTAAATAATAGTTAACAATTTCTTTAATTAATTGAATTTCGTGCAGATCTTCAACACCAAATTCTTCAATAATCGGATGAGTTGGTCTAAAAAGATGCAATTTTTCCGAAAAATGTCGAGTTACATTATTTAAAATAATTTGTTTGGGCTTCTTGTAGCAATTTATGCCGTTTGGAAATGTTATCTTAAATTGCTTTTCTGAATAACAAACAATAGTATTTACTATTTCTGAAGCACATCCCATAACCATGTTTGCAAATTTAAAAATAGTTCGTTGTAAACAAAAATAAACAAAATATATGACGCAGTATAAAAGTCGGCATATAAGCACATGTGATGAACACGACGCGGAATACCTACCTCTACCCGTCTCTGTCATACAAATACTCGCTACGGCCCCTGACAATAGCTGCTTATGGCCGATGCCGTTCCAGTTAGTATATAGTTCAATGGTCCCAACATGGTTAAATATATATGCAAAAACATATACCAGATGGCGTGACATAGGTGGCGTTGGAGAAGGAAGCAAAATGAAACGAGTTGCAGCATTGACAATACGGCTGATAACATCTCACCAAACACACCTAAGCCGAATTAATATATATATATATAAGTACACACATAAAACCAAATGTCGAGGAATATATTGGGATATTCAGAAATACGAAGATAATTAAAAACTTATCTTTAATATAAATTATGTTAGCTGAAATTCGTCACACTTGGACTAGAAGTTCAAACTTGCTAGTTCAAATCTAGATCCATTTATTTACCAGCTTAACTTTCGTATCTGTTTTCTGAAAAGTTATATGTAAATATTATTCCTCTTCTTTTAATGCCGACTGTAGTTCGCTGTCGGGTGTGCAATTAAGCCCCATTCAGACGCTGACATCTATGTCGTCACATCTAAAGGTCTCTGCAAATTATCAGGCAACAATAGTAGCCCGCGTCTGAGTACTGGTGGCCTTAAGCACACATCCTAATTTTATTCTCTAAAATAACTTTGTAATTTTATGAACCTAAATTTACTTCCGTTAGAAAAATAGAAATTGAAACTGGAATATCCCATTATCCGTTTTTCCCAATATTTGCACCCTGGGGTGATGTGACAACATTGGAATTTTGCCACTGGTTTTTAAATAAATCTAATGGGGATCATTAACTTCTCGAAAAAATAATTTGGCCAGATAAACAAACTCAAATAAAAATATGCATTTTTTTTGCAATTTTAAAACAAATTTTATGGACAAAGAGAAAGAATGTCGAATTACAAATTGCGGTATTCTTAATCCACATAATGAGACAAATTGGAACTCAAGAAATCCCCACATAGTACAACCTGTTCACCAACAAGTTCAATTTGGAGTAATATAAGCTGGTTTTTGTTTGAATGTAAACTGGTAAACCACTGTTTTGAAGAAAATTTGAATGCAGATAGATATCCGAATATTTTCCAATCAGACCTTTTCGATATCCTTGCTGATGTTCCTTTAAATGAAGAAATACAAAGTTACTTTGAACAAGAGATGGAGGCCTTACCCATAACGCTCTTCGAATAAGAGAGTATTTCAACACTCACTTTAGAGACCGTTGGATAGAAACACATGAAGGTGGCCACCACTATCACCGCATCTAATACCTCCAGATTTTTCTCTTTGGGGAATGTAATCGTTATCTCTTTGTTAACACTTTGATGGAGCGTTATTACATTAATAATAAAATTAATTAATTTCAAGCAAAAAAATATTCACGATTACTTTTTAGAGCGTCTGAACCACCGCGTGCCTGGAAAATTTATTTCAATTACCCCTTGACGAACGCCGCAGTACGATTTTATTGGATGTAACTGCAGTAACTATTACAACACGAAAAATCTAGTCGATAAAAACGTTACCACTAAGTAACCAAATCTATTCCCACTCGATTTATGGCAATGAATCTTTAATAGATTAAGAGTTGCCTGTGCCAAGCTTTATTAGAAAATTATATCACCCGCAGGGTGAAAAGTCGGAAGTGGGAATACAAAGTGGGTTGCTTAATGACTCGGAAACAATAAGTTCCAACTAAAACTTCCCAAATGATCAATTGTTCAACATCTGTTGGATGAATGAAAAAATATCTGTTGACAAATGCGGTAATATTTGGTTTTGGCAAGTTGTGCATATTTGATTCTAGTAACGTTCGGGATATGATTTGTAAAAACGACATTACGACTGGAATCACGATGGAAAGCAAGCAATTTATCTGAACAGTTCATCAGGCGTTATTTGCATTGGCCACGAATAAAATTATTTAAGGAATCAGGAAATGGAAATGAAAGTTATTCAATTTCTTTATTTATTAATTTATTCAATTTATAATTAAAAATTAAAATCAGAATTTCTTCCTTGACTTAGAGTTATTTTGATGAAATTCTACTTGCTGATCCTGGCTGAGTCCTCCACAATCATCGAACTGGAGGTCATTTTTTCGCTTGCCTCCTCGTTTTTTTTTAGTTAAATCAGCTAAAAAACAAAACTGGGTTTAGTTATACCGGGTGTAACATTTAACTTGAGACCTATCAATATCTCGAATAATCAGCACTTAACGAAAAAATGTTTGGTATCAAAGTTGTTATTCCGTGGGGGAAATACATTGATAACAAAATTACCCCCGTGTGGGGGGAAGGAGGATAACTTTGATTGATTTTTTATATGGCACCCCCACTTTTTATTGCAGATTCAGATTCTGCGGCTAAAAACATGTAAAATTTATTTAAAACATTTTTTTAACACGACAGGTGGCGTCAAAAAAAAAGAAATCTCTTGAAGAAACCCCTAATTTTAATCAGTTAGATTTATTTTGGTATTAATACTTCATCAGCATGGAGTACCTTACTGTACAAGAGAAAATTCAAATGGTTTTGCTTATGGAGAAGCTGGCAAGCGTATTGATAATGCTGTCCATTTCTACGCTCAGCGTTTTCCGGACAAAGTGCTGTCCCGAGATTCTTCCGCTCGAGATATCAAGCAGTTTTCTAATGAAGGGAGTGTAAAGCAGAAGAAAAGAACACGTAGAGCTACAATTTGTGGAGCAGACAACCAAGTAGCAGTCCTTGGGGCTGTGGCTTATAATCCCCATGCAAGCACACGAGAAGTATGACTACAAACAGGTATTTCTCATATAAGTATGTGGAGAATACTGAAGATGCACAAATTTCATCCATATCATATCTCTTTACACCAAGACCTCCGTGGGGAAGATTTAGAAAACCGGGTAAAGTTTTGTCAATTGGCACGTAACCAAATACAACAATACCTTAATTTGTTTCGTTATGTATTGTTTTCCGACGAATCGTCATTTACACATCACGGCAACGTTAATAGACACAACATGCATTACTGGAGTGTAGAAAATCCGCATTGGCTTCGACAAGTTGAGTACCAGCGTACTTGGACTATCAACGTATGGTGTGGAACCATTGGCAGTAAACTTATCAGTCACCACATAATTGAAGGCAACTTGAATGGTGGGTACCTGGACCGGTTAAATGGTACTGGGAAATTTTGGAAAACGATGGCAGTTCGTGAAGATTTGATTGTGCGAATCAGAATTGTTTGTGCCGAAATTCCAGCAGACGTACTTCTCGGTTGTGTTCGGTCGTTCGACATACGAATTGGTAAGTGTATGGAGGTTGAAAGCCATCATTTTGAGCATTTACTTAGTTAAAAACTAACTGTGAACAGTTTTTTTAACAGATTTAACCAAACATTCTGGTAAGTCATGAGCGACAGAAAAATAAAATTTTGTCGTTTATACCGCCACCTGTCGTGAATAAAAAAAATGTTTAAAATATATTTTACATGTTTTTAGCCGCAGAATCTGAATCTGCAATAAAAAGTGGGGGGTGCCATTTAAAAAAATCAAAGTTACCCCCCCTTTCCCCACAAGGAGGGGCAGAGGAACTCTAAGTGCTTACACCCGGTATGTACAAGCTAAACGGCAATATTATTCGATACAGATACACAGATTGAAATATAAGGTTTGAACCACCGTCCATACTAAAATTAGAATTACTGTTAAAGCCTCAAATTAACACAAGCAAAATAAATACAGGGTGTATCACCGGAAACCGCTTCAATGAATAAATCTTATGGATACCGGCCTTGGCCTCCGGAGCCGAGCGATTTGGAGTCTATCAGCTTGCTTATTTTATATGCAACACCCTGTATATTATTCATATTTATAAGCCGTGGTCCAATGGAATTACTTCCTGACGTTTCGTGCACAACTGCGGTGAAAATGCTCAAAGGCGATGAGGTAGCAGTCGAAGTTGTCTCCCGTGTCTCTCGACGATGACTGGTTTTCTAACCGGTATAACTGCTCTATTTATATCTTCCTGAACTGGTGGTGGGGGGTGGGGGGTTGTTTAGCGCCTTAAAGTTGTCCGGGTGTTTGAATATGGATTTGGTGACCATCCGCCAGAGCGTGCGCAGCTACAGCCGATTTCTTTGCGTGTCCCAATCTGCAGCTTCTCATGTGTTCCGAGATTCTGGTGTTGACGCTTCGGTTAGTTCCCGAGGATGTTCGAAACCTTTTTCCGGATGACCGCCCAACGATACACGGAGGGGACTTCAATGCCAAAAACGAAGATTGGGGATGCAACAATACCACGTAGAGAGGCCGCATGCTATCAAACGAAGCAAGTACCGCTATGTTTGAGATAGCCACACCCCAAGAGCCAACACACGTTACACCAATAGGCAGAGATGACATCCTGGACATATTCCTGTACAAAAACGCAGGAAGAATGTCCAGCCCCGAAGTGCTCCAGGAGTTATTGGACCACTTGCCGGTACTCCTGCAAATTGGACCAAACCAAATCAATGGTATCACTGTGACTAAAAGGATCACGAACTGGCAGACTTTCCAGCACACATTGGAAAGCTCCAGCAAGATCTCCCAGCCCACAACAGAGGACAACCTGGACCAGGCAGTCGAAAAGCTCACCGGGGAAATCAAGAACGCCCTGGCAGCCTCAACAAGTCAAACCGTCGTACCGGCCAACCAAATAGACCAAATACCTCCCTGGTTAAAAGCCAAAATCAGGGAGAAATACCGGATACGACACAGAGCCATGCGAACACAAGATCCATACCTAAAAAGGCAAGTCAACCGCCTCCAGGCTGCGATCCAGGAAGACATCAATAAGTTCGATCGCAGCACTGGGATGCTCGCATGGACGAAATAGAGCCTGACGAGTCAAACATAGAGCCTGGAAACTGGCCAGGAACCTCAACAATGGACGAAGTCAACCAATACCACCTATACAGGAGAACGGAATCACCACTGTGGACCCCAAGGAAAAACTGGAGCCCTTTGCAAACCATCTGGAGCTCCAATGCAGAGTAAACATGGTTGATCATCCAGAACAAGAAGAGGAAGTGGAAAAGACTGTAGCCGCCCACTTCCAAAACTGGCAGCCCATACAAGCCAATGAAGTCACCACAGAGATCATCCAGGACATCATCAAGGGGACAAAGAGCAAAAAGGTCCCTGGACATGATGGAAAATCGAATGAGATCCTCAAGAAACTACCAAAAACAACAATTGAGAACCTCACCACAGTGGCAAACGCAATAATGGACCTTCAGTACTTCCCGAACACCTGGAAGAAGGCAATTGTGGTATTGGTGCCCAAAAAGAGAGCAAGCAGGAAGCTGCTTAAGTCCTACAGGCCTATCAGCCTATTACCTATGATGGCCAAAATTATGGAGAGGTGTATTCTGAAGCACATCCAGGATACAATAGAGGACAAGAAGGTGCTGCTGGATGAGCAACATGGATTCAGGCCGGGGCATGGCACTAAAACACTCACCACCGGGTTGACAACAAGGATCCAGCAAAGGTTAAACCGCCCAAGAAACGATCTAGGAGCCGTCTTCCTAGACATGTGAAAGGCGTTTAACAAAGTTTGGCACCAGGCCCTGATAGCCAAGATGATAACAGCCGGCTTTCCGGGACACCAAACTAAGCTCATCAGCAGCTACCTCTCTGGACGCTGCTTCCAGGTCAAGATTGAGAACCAGCTCTCAACCAGCAGACCGGTGATGTTAAGAGTACGCAAGGATCAGTGCTGGGTTCTACTCTCTTCAATATATACATGGCAGACTTTCCAACCACCGCTAAGACGGAGTGCTACATATATGCAGACGACGTAACACTCACTGCCGCAGGGAAAGGCCCTAAAATGACCACTAATCTCCAAAGACATCTCGACCAGGTCCACCAATGGAACAGGAAATGGAAAATGGAGTTTAACCCGGAGAAAACGCAAGCCATTCTCTTCACCAGGTGCTCCAAGACGCAGCCAGCCATACTATGGCTGGAGGCTCTATGGCTCTATGACATGGAGGTCCAAGGTAAACTATCTTGGACTTATATACGACAAGCGACTGGTATGGCACGACCAGATGACAGCCACAGCAGCGAAGGCAAGATACCTGCTCCAGGCCTACTATCCTCTGCTGACAGGTCAGCTCTACCTGAGAACAAAGGTTAGAGTTTAAAAACAGCTAATCCGTCCGGTGCTGACCTATGGATCAACTGCATGGTCCACGGCCTGCATCACGCAAAAGAAGAAGATGGCGGCAATCCAAAACAAGATATTAAGGATAACAGCCAAGGCCCCGTACTTTGTCAGAAATACCACCCTGCAAAGAGACCTGAAAATAGAAGACCTGCTGGAGCATATCCGGAACTTAACAACAAAGTTCCTGGATAATGCCCGGCAAAGCAAGAATCCCACAGTCCGGGTTTCTTGCACCAACAAATATCACAGTGACCGCAGACCTCTCCCTGCGGACACTGTCTAAGAAGAAGACGTGGACCACATGCGATGACCAGTTCCAGCACCACATCGAGGACCATGGGCTAGCTTTATGTTAAATTTAGGAAGCAAGAGAGGTAGTAGGCTTAGGTTAGGCATGTGCCTATGTTAGGTTTAAGTAGAATAAGTCAGAAGGCAAACTACATTTACTATGTTAGTCATTATTATTGTTAGCTCATAAGTATACGTCACGGAGTCCCTCGAGGAATTCGGTTTAAGTTATTAGTCATGTAGTCCCTAGAGGACCAGGATTAGGTTTAAGTAAGTTAGTTATCCGCCACGGAGTTAGTGGAGGACCACGACCAGGTTTAAGTTAGCTTAGGTAGTAAGAGAGGCTGTAATAGACTTAGGTATAAAACAAGGGTAATGTGCCCATGTTAGGTTAAGGTAGATTAAGGTAGGTTAAGTCAGAGATGTCAGTAAACATAGAGTGTAAAACACTCTAAAGATGTTAGATTTAAGTACCCGTAGATAAGTTAGCAGTAGGAAATTATATAAAATTTGGCTGAAGTGGAATATATGTTCAAGTGAGCTTCGTTTAGTTGTACCAATGTAGACTGCGCAACAGCTGCATGGAATCCTATAGACTCCAGATGTTGATAGAGGATCTCTTTTGTCCTTGCCCGAACTTAGACTCTCCTTGATTGTTTTTGTTGGCTTGAAGACCGTTTTAAGGTTACGTTTCTGTAACATCCTGCCAATTCTGCCGGTGACTCTGTGTATGTAGGGCAGGCACGCGAAGCCCTGTTTCTCCATGGTTTCTTTCACTTTTGTGTGATTCTGATAGGAAGTTCTTGGCCTCAGTATTATCCTTATCTCCTGATTATTGTACCCATTTATCCTAAACGCCCTCTCCAAGTGTCTCAGTTCCTTCTCAAGTTCAATTGGATCGCAAATCCTCTCAGCTCTTTTGGCCAAGGTTTGAATGACGCCCCGTTTTTGTCTGGGGTGGTGGATTGATTCCTTGTTGAGATGCCGGTCGGTGTGAGGGTTTCCTGTAGACCGAATGACCCAGCTTTCAGATACTGCCTAATGGAAAGCTGGGACATTGTTTTGAACGTGAAATAGTTTTTTGACCCAAACAAATTATAGTCGCCAACAGAGGAAGAATTATAGTCGCCAACAGAGTATGGTGTTAAATTATTTAAATGCCATAAATGTCTTGTATCATTTATAAATAATAAATCATTAAGGACTCATTTTACTGAAAAAAAAACAAATAAATTTGTAATTATTGTAACATTTGCATCCATACTCTGTAATGTACTTGCATTGACTCATTGTGTATACTTTCCTGACTGTATTTCAACTTAATTCAAAAGAAAATCCTGGGTTCCAGTCAATTTTATTGTTTATTATTTAAAATGTTACAAATACGTTTCGGTGTCTTTCTCCACCATCATCAGTTTGTCTAAAATATACATTCACAGTCGTCATTAATTTAATAACAAGAGCTCTGTTAAAATATACATACTAAAATAGAAATTACAAACATATTAAAATCGTTTGAATCTCTTGGGATCACAGGTGATGAGTGAGGACAATCATGTTCGGGAAAAGACTAGAATTTATTGTTTAGAGCTTTAAATTTTACTTACATGTATGGCTGTGTCTACCAACTACATAAAATATGAACACCTGGTATATTGAAGAAATGCAGACCAAGTGATATCCTCAGAATAAAAAGAAAAATGCCAAAAATATGGCTTGCCAAAGGTGAAGGTAGAAACAACTATACACGTAAGTAAAATTTAAAGTTCTAATCAATAAATTCTAGTCTTTTCCCGAACATGATTGTCCTCACTCATCACCTGTGATCCCAAGAGATTCAAACGATTTTAATATGCTTTTTAATATGTTTGTAATTTGTATTTTAGTATGTATATTTTAACAGATCTCTTGTTTTTAAATTAATGACGACTGTGAATGTATATTTTAGACAAACTGATGATGGTGGAGAAAGACACCGAAACGTATTTGTAAAATGTGTTAAATAATAAACAATAATATTAACTGGAACCCAGGAATTTCTTTTGAATTAACTTGCATTGAATGTAATATAAACCTTATATTTGTAGCCATATTCACTTAATATGTTTAAATTTTTTCATTAGTTATGAAAATATACCTGATAAGTGCAAGAGAAATAAATAAAAGTGAACTTAATAAGATCTTAAAAAAAACTCGATTTTGATTAATGATATTGAATCGAATGCTTTTCAAATAATTGAAAATGTTAAAAAAAATCGTTATGTTGAAAATTTATTCTTTTTTAAATTCTCTTAAAAATGTTAAAACTTGCAGTACCTTTAATATTGATGATAATAATTGCGAATTCATAATGAACCACATTATTATCTGCTGAAATTCTATCAGCGATCCGTGATTTTAAATAAAACAGGAATATTTCCATTCTCGCATGCGCAGTTCAGAGAATGATGTCCTACGCGTAGCCGCCGCTTGCATGTGGCATAACCATGTTTGGTGCGGTTTGTGCCTGCGTCTATTTTTGCAAAATGTTTCGACGCGACGTGCTCATTCGGGTGTGTTGCTCAGATGAATATACATAGATTAAAAATCAAGCATAATAGTAGTTTTTGTACGAGTGAATCATAAACTGCAATTTTCCGATCAGAAGCGATGGCCATAAAGAAGCACTTTTCATTCGTATTCATTTGTTTCACTTTTACGCACGGACTTTTACGCACAGTGTGCGCAAAAGTAAATGTGACAAATGGAACGTGTCACTGTCATATTTTTAAAAGTATTTTTATTAAAAAGTAACGGACATCCTGATTTTTTAATGAATTACGTAGGTTTATCGACAACTATTGATCCTAATTTAAAGTTTACTTGCAATTTGTAAATTATAACTTTGTTACTCCTGACGGATTTACACCGTCGACTTCGTCTCGGGTGTCAAATGCCGTCGTCGTTCGAAAAACGGATTTTCGCCCTCGTATCGAACAATATTTTTCGTTCGAATGAAAGACAACACGAATAATAAGTTATAATAAATAAGAACAGCCAAAAATAAAAGGTATCGGGTTCATATTTTAAATTTGATGTCAATGCCATTTCTCAAATGTCACGTTTTGACGCTTGTAAATATTCAAAAGCGTATTTTTGTAAGCATATACAAGTGAAACAATGAGTGCAGAAAATTCAATGCCCTATACACCACCAGAAGTTAGAGATGCCGCAAATGTTGGTTCAACTTCCAACCTTGAAATAGCTGCTTTTACTGTATGGTATTTGTATAAGTTGTACACTTTACATGACATTTGCGCTATTTAAAAAGACCGTGTTTTGCGTGTGGCAACATCGGAGTACGCAGAAAAATAGGCCATTAAAACGACTTTGAGACTGAACTTGTAACAAAGTTATAATTTACAAATTGCAAGTAAACTTTAAATTAGGATCAATAGTTGTCGATAAACCTACGAAATTCATTAAAAAGTCAGGATGTCCGTTACTTTTTAATAAAAATACTTTTAAAAATATGACAGTGACACGTTCAATTTGCCACATTTACTTTTACGCACACTGTGCGTAAAAGTGAAACAAATGAATACGAATGAAAAGTGCTTCTTTATGGCCATCGCTTCTGATCGGAAAATGGCAGTTTTTGATTCACTCGAACAAAAAAACAAATACATTATCTGCACTGACGACCTACCGTAGGTTGTTTTGTGGCACGGGTGGCACTTCACCAGATGAGCAGACAGGTCGCTGATTTCGGCAAAGGCCTGATTGCACTTGGAACATGCATAAGGTAAAACTGACCGGATTACGTCAGTTAAAACAATTTTATGTGTACCTAAAATGTATAATGCTAAATTAAGTTTTTACAAACAAGATAAAGAATATTAAAAAATATTTTTTCGGGTTCTCCAGTTTTTAAATTTCATCAAATTAAAGTGTGTCATCTTAATTTTATGTCAGGATAATTAAGCCTGAGAGGGTCCCTTTAGCTTTAAGTTTTACTGAAAATAGGTGTAAGTGTAATTAGCATTTCCTCGGTTTATGACAAACAAGTTTAGAATAAAAGTATAATTTCCAATTTATGAAATCATCAACATTTATCATGTATCCTGCAAATGATAGAAGATAAATGAAAAACGGAACAAATGCGTTTTAAATAAAAAAAATTCAGACAATACATATTAATCTGATGTAATAGAAATGAGCGTGCACACATTGGAGAAAAAAAAATGAATAGCTTTTGTATTGAAGTATGTAATTTCTCGGGTCTTTTATCAACCCTTCGAAAAGAAATTACAGCAACTAAACTCTTAGTACGTATAAGCAGGGGCCTGAACCGGAACCGATATGGACTCGAAACTGGGACGAAACTTTTTTGAACCGGAACCGAACCCATATTTTATATTAACACACTGTTAAGGGCTGAACCGGAACCGAAATATTTTATTTTTGTTTTTCGGTACAACTTGTACTGTTTCAAAAAACAATGCTTCACCCAGGTAAACCTATAAACACAACGCCAGTGATGTCGACCCAACACTTGGGATTCTGAGGATTTCTAGGAAATTTCCCACTCCATAACAAAAAATGAAAGCGAATTCTAGATTCTAATAGTACAGTTAGGGGAATCTTAAAATATATCTATACATATAAAATTCTCGTGTCACAGTTTTTGTTACCATACTCCTCCGAAACGGCTTTACCGATTTTGATGAAATTTTATATATAGATTCAGTAGGTCTGAGAATAGGTTGTTATCTATTTTTTATACCCCTAAGTGATATGGGTGCTGCCATGAACCCCTATCTTTTAATAGCGATATTAGTAATTCAATAAATTTCAACACGAGCGATATATGGCGATCCCGATTAGTTCCCTCCCTTGGGTTATGCATTGGGTGTTTAAGTGCAGGTTTTGCGGTACATAATATTATATATGGCGCGAGCAAGCCGAGGAAGTGGCTTCAGTTGAAAAGGAAACCGGGATGGAGACAGACATCTCGGTCACCATCAAAAGGACGGAAAAGATTCCGCCAATCAACGTGGAGGGCCAGAGCTGGAAGCAGCTGAGCAAAGCCCTCGATGAGGCAGGGATTGTTGTGGCTAAAGCCACAACTACCAAGCAGGGAATAAGTATCCTAACTAATTCCCCTTCTGATTTCAGGAGGACCACCCAGCTCCTGGAAAACCTCCGGAGGCCGTACTTTACGTACACGCTTCCGGAGGAAAATATTCATGTGGTCATTAGGGGGCTGCCTAATGACTACGACGCAGCCGAAATAGAGGCTGAACTGCGGGAACAAGGCATCGGGGACGCGGAAGCGTTCCAGATGCTCAGCCGCCGAACCAAGCAGCGACTGGGACTGGTCTTGGTGAAGACCACCAGCAAAAACATCTGGAAAGTGTCCAGATTGTTTAACCTGGTGGTCAAAATTGAGGCCAAACGGAAGTCGCAGGAGCCTGGGCAATGCTACCGCTGCCAGCCGTACGGGCACTCACAGCGAAACTGCACATACCAGCCGAGGTGTGTGAAGTGTGGTGAAAACCACAGGAGCAGTGAATGCCCGCTACCAAAGCCTGGAGCAGGCGAAGTGCGCACTCTGCGGGACAGAGGGACACCCAGCCAGCTGGAGGGGTTGCCTACAGTACCCCAAGAAGAAGATCCCGGTAGCCCGCAGGAAAGCCCGACCACCCAAGCCCGCAGCAGCCCGCCAAATGGCCACCAAGGACCACCAGGAACTGGCAAACATCCTACAGGCGCTACTGAACAAACTCAATGGCTAAACGGCCAGCGAGTTTCAAAGTGGTCTCGTGGAATGTCAACGGGTTGCTAAGTAGAAGTCCAGAACTGGACGAATTCCTGCAAAGCAGACAACCTGAAGTGATGGCACTTCAGGAAACCCTGCTAGGATCAATAACAGAGTGAGCTTTACTAATTATTTTATTTACAGTTACGACAGTGCAACGAGACGACCAGGAGAGGCCATTCTAATAAGAAAGGACATAGACCATCACAGCATTGGCATTGAAGACACCGACTTGCATGCAATTAGCGTGCAAGTCAACACCACCAGGGGACCTGTGACAGTGACATCTGCCTACAAGTCCCCCAAGGCGCAACTGGCACCACAGGACATTGAGACCCTGCTGGGCAACAACCGAGCTAGGCTACTAATCGGAGACCTGAACTGTAAGAACACGGAGTGGAATAGCTCCTGTACTTGCAGGAATGGTCGGGCATTAGCAGAAGCAGTTGAAACCCACAATGCAGTCGTCATGGGTCCTGAGGTTCCGACAAGGATCCCACCAGGAACTGGGATACCGGAGGTGTTAGACATTGCCATTGCCAAGAACATCCGGCAGGTGGTGACCATTGAGACCATAGAGGAGGGGACTTCGGACCATAACCCAATTATATTGAGTTGTGGCGATGAAGAAACAACTCCGCTTCTTGGATCAAGGACTACCACTGATTGGTCTATGTTCACGGAGGTACTCCATAATCAGATTATAATTCTACAGATTACCACGGAAGAGGACCTGGAAACAGCGGCAGGAAGACTCGGTGATGCAATCCTGCAGGCATACACCAGAAGTTCGGTGACTGTGGAGGTACTGGGAGCTCGTGAGGAACTACCAGCAAACCTTCGCAGGAAAATCGCCAACCACAGACGGCTGCGCAGGATGTACAGAAGGCAGCCCACAGAGGACAGTAGGATCGTCTTGAACCGCCAAGGCCAGATCCTGAAGGAAGCCCTTAGGGAACACCGGAACCAGAAATGGGAAGGACGCATCCGGGAGATAGGGCCAGAGGACCAAAGTATCTGGAAACTCCAAAAGGCTCTCCGGCAGGAAGACACCAAGATACCAGCTTTACACGGAGTGCAAGGTCTGGTATATACTAACAGTGATAAAGCTGAAACTTTTGCAGATACGATCGAGAGAGAGGCCAGGGAAAACACTCACCAAGACGAAGACGACGAGCACGAAACTGCCGTCAGACGGGCTGTTCGGAAACTTCGGACAAAAGAGGTGGACAGCAGCATCTCGCCAACCTCACCTGGTGAAGTGGCGGCCATCATCAGGCACTCAAGGACGAGGAAGGCCCCTGGAAGAGATGGAATCACCAACAAGATGCTTAAGAACCTGCCGAGAAAAGGGCTGGTAGCTATCACAAATCTCATTAATGCCATTTTCAGAACTGGATATTTCCCGCACGTCTGGAAACACTCGGACGTGGTTATGCTCCCGAAGCCCAAGAAGAACAGGACCTTTCCCCAGAACTACAGGCCCATCAGCCTGTTGTCCAGCCTCAGCAAGATAGCAGAACGAGTTATCTTGCGGAGGCTTACGAGGGAAACGAGTGAGCTTGATCTACTGCCGCCTGAACAGTTTGGGTTCCGTGGTAAACACTCCACGGAACTTCAGCTGCTCAGGATCGTTGAAAGATGTGCCAAGGAAATGAAGCAGAACAGGACAACCGGCATCCTCGCTCTGGACGTCGCAAGAGCCTTTGACAGAGTGTGGAGAAAAGGACTAATCTTCAAAATGCTGGAAACAGGTATTAGTGAGAAAATGTGCCAGTTAATCGACAGCTATATTTGCAGAAGGACCTTCAGTGTCAAAGTTGGGAACTGCAGGTCAGAAGATAGAAGCACAGAAGTTGGAGTGCCGCAAGGAGCGGTACTCTCCCCGATGCTATACAACATCTTCACTAGCGACATTCCCCGGACCGCCAATACGACCCTGGCGCTTCGTGGCAAAAAGAGCACGTGCGTCGAAACCTGCAACTTGCCATGGACGAACTACAAAAGTGGTTCATCAAATGGAAAGTGCAGGTGAACGCAACAAAGAGCCAGGCCATCCTTATTGGAAGAAAACAAGACAAGATTGATGGGAATATCAATCTTGACGGAGAAGAGGTCCCATGGGCAAGTAATGTCAAGTATCTAGGTGCTGTTTTAGATCAGAGGCTGACCTGGAGGCAACATGTGAAGACAGCGATCAACAAGGCAAAGGCTATAGCGGGAACGCTGTATCCCCTGCTGAACCGACGAAGCCAGATTAGTTTAAGGAACAAGCTGCTACTCATCAAAAGTGTCATCAGGCCGGCCATGACGTATGCCTCCACAGCGTGGGGATATGCGTCAGAAACCTGACTGAGGCAGCTCCAGGCCACAGAAAATAAACTTCTGCGGATGGCTATAGATGCTCCCTGGTTTGTCCGTAATCGGCAAATTTACAAGATAGTTACAATTAGCAAATTTACAAGATTACGGCAAGATAGTGTGATTAGGTATGTAGTGAGACGCGGTTGACCGTGACGGTTTCGTCGTCTTTCCATGCCATCAAATCCAGTTCAGTGAGTACCTCTTCACTTAGTAGACGGAGGTTTTTCTTGACGACGAGAACTGGAGCTGTAGTAGTGTCCCTTGTAGGAGAAGTTTACGTCGCAGATGCCCATCGTGTTGATTTTGCTTCCATCTGCGGTGCAGATCTTGTACGTGCACTTGTTGAGAGATCTGCTTGTAGGTGTTCTCGCTGATCACCGCCATGTTTGCACCTGAGTCCGCTTTCATCTTGACCCGGAAGCCGTTGATGTTGACGTCGAAAACTTTGCATTTCATCTTGTTGCCCATGTGAACGTCCCTGATCTGGATGCTCCTCACATTAGTCTTCTTCTTCGACCTGCAGACTTGAGACAGGTCAGGTCCAGAAAAATGGAGGGTTACATCACACTCGTCAACTAATGCACAATTGATAGCCCTGTGAGCATCCTCAACTTCATAAGTCAAGACAAATCAATCGAGGCAAAAGCGGGCTTCCATCTACCCTCGTGGACAAATCAGAACAAAAGAACAGCAAGAACAAGTTAAAACATTGGTTGCGCAACCGAAGTCAGGTGTCTATAATGGCCAAACACACTCTTTTTGACACACACAATTTTAATTTTAACACTTGTTACTTTCTTCAAATTTTTTTTCCAAATTTCGGTTTGAAAGGTTGAAAAAAGTCTCGGAAAAATGACACATTTCAATACAAAAGCTATTCATTAAATTTGATGAATCTGATGATGAATAAAACTATGAAATGTATATTAAATAAATTGATTCCTAATGTAAACTGAGAACTATGAGAAGAATTATAATTCAAAAAACCTGGAGAATATTAAAAACCAATTTAAGGAAATATTTAGCTTATTACCATGGTGAGTCAACAATTCTTCTCTATTGGAAAATCGCCTAAAACACACGATGCATAAAATCATTCCATGATAAAATTCGTAATGATCGGAAAGGTCTTGTAGGTGCTTGAACCACTGTTCGCAGAGGTCGCAACTTATTATAACCTACAAATTAATTAATTTTTAAATTCCGATCTTGAAATATTAAAGCGGAGTATTAATACATTGGCTAATGTATGAACAAATCTGAATGAACCACAATTGATTAAATACGATAAGAGTTATCCTAAAAATATATTATATTTAAAAATAACTAGAAGTTATAGAGTTAGGCTTTCGAGGCCTTTCCTTGAAACTGGTGGATTTTTTGGGTTTTTAGGCCGTCGTAAGATAGAATTTCTGCACGGTTTTCAGGCAATGCTACTGTCAATATGAACAGAAAGGAATATGAGCAGAAGATCCAAGACCTACTGGATCCATCTACCTACACAAAGCTCAAGGACCCGACTCAGGTGAAGCTCAGCAACATCAACCGCCTTATAAAAATATTGTCATTAGACGAGACCGCCCTGAAGAAGATCATTAAGTCACCAGTCCTTCCACCACTTTTGTATGAACTACCTAAAATTCACATGGAAGGAGTCCCACTTAGACCGATTGTCAGTGCCCCGGGATCGCCAACATACGATGTGGCAAAATATCTAGCCTCTCTTCTGCAGCCACATATAGGATCCACAGACACTTACATCAGAGACTTCAAACAGTTTATTAGCAAAATCAAGGATCTGAGACTGGAATCAACAGACATGTTAGTCAGATTCGGTGTCGTTTCACTGTTCACAAAAGTACGCGTGGACGAATCCATAGAATTTGTGTCGGAGCTATTTGAGGAGAGTACCGCAAAACTCTTCAAAGCTTGTCTAAAAGGCACCTACTTCCTGTGGAATGCACACCACTACGAACAAAAGGAAGGAGTAGCCATGGGCAGCCCACTCGTATTAAATGTCTTCAAGGGAAAATGCGAGGAAACAGCTTTGAGAACAGCACCCTTTAAACCGACTATATGGTATCGATATGTCGATGACACGTTCGTGACATGGAGACATGGACGCGATAACCTGGACAGGTTCCTCGACCAACTGAGCAAACAACATCCAGAGATTCAATTTACCATGGAAGTTGAACAAAACCAACAGTTGGCTTTCCTGGATGTCCTGGTATCTAGGAATGGGAACCAATTGGACCATCGGGTATATAGAAAAGCCACCGACACGGGCAGATACCTCCACAAGCTATCCAACCATCACCCTAGTCAAAAACAAGGAATCATCAAGACTCTCACGGATAGAGCCAGGAAAATATGTGGACCACAGCGCCTATCAGCGGAACTACAGCATTTAGAAAGGGCTTTCCTTCCAAACGGATTCTCTCATATTGACATCAAAACAGCAGCAATGGTGGACAGTGTCGAAAAAAGTGAAACTACTCAAAGAGCCTTTCTGCCTTTCATTCCCAGAGTTACGGACAGAATTGGGAAGATCCTAAGGAAACATAATATAAAAACGATCCACAAGCCCACGACAAAGATCCAGGAATGTCTAAGGTCGGTTAAGGACAGACGACCTTTCCTCGCCACTGCAGGTATTTACCGAATCCCCTGCTCCTGTGGAAGCATCTACATAGGAACCACGAAGAGATCGGTTAAGACGAGGACCGAAGAACATCGACGAAATTGCAGATTGGAACATGTGGAAAAGTCGGCAGTGGCGGAACATGCCCTCAGCGAGCGAGTACACAGCATCAAATTTGCAGAAGCTGAAGTCTTAGCCACAACAACAGGCTATCACCCCCGACTAATACGAGAAGCTATCGAAATACACAAGCACAGCAACAATTTTAACAGAAAAGAAAAGGCAATGGCGCTAAACCGGATATGGTTTCCGGCACTCACCAACGCAAAAACGGCACAGGACAAGAAGAAGATTCTACTACACCGGAGCAACAACAGAATGCAACAACAGAATGCATAAAAACACACAACAGAATGCGTCGACGCCGATGACACAGGTCACGTCATCACAACCGGTGCATAAATACGGACTGCGCCCGAGAAACCGCATCAGTACATTGTAAGCTTTCAAGCAAACCACCTCTGATGCTGCAAGCCACTCGTGGTTGCGAAACGTCAGGAAGAAATTCTATCTTACGAAGGCCTAAAAACCCGAAAAACTCACCAGTTTCACCGACGTGTTAGTATACTCAGGGTGGCTCACGGTCGATGGATCGTCAGTCGTATATTGACTGGGTATTGTTCTGAAGCTTTGGCTGCTTCTATAATCGCTCGTGATCCAACGATTAAAATATTTTCAGAAAACAAGCGTTGCCGCTTATACTAAAAAAAATTATCATGAACTTTGTTATGTATACAGTGTCCCGATAAGTGTAAAGAGCGGTTGTATCTCGACAACAGTAAAAACTAGGGGTTTGGGGAAAAATCCTTATAATTAAAGTTGGAACAAAAAATGACTGGAAAGCGTACTGAAGTTCGTAGCTCGACCGCTAGGGGGCGTTTGACATTTCTTTGTGTCTCATCATATAAAAGGCGGAGAGGTCAATGCAGATTTTAATATGTCCTAAACCACTTAACAGATTCTACTATTTTTGGCCTAGCTTGAAAGAGTATTTTAATGTCTTTTAAAAGCCATTTTTTTTGAAACAAATCAACTAGAGGGCCTTTACTGCTGCGATTACACATTTTTGGACAATAGTTAAATGGAACGATACTTTTCATTCGACATACCCTTACACAGCATTGAAATTACCTACATTCTGAAGAAAACCGAATCGTAATATGTTCAGTCGTTCTCGATTTATAGAAGGAAATGTAAAGATTTTTAGTTCGGAAATTTTATCAAGTTGCCATAGCGAGAAACAAATCACGTAGCGACCTAGCCATGGAAACTGCTAAATTCAAAAGATCTCTGATTTGACAACAATTGTCAAAAATTAGTTCTTAAGGTTTCTGCAGTTTAGATTTTACTTGTTGCGTTAGTTTTTGCAAAAAAAATGCCTTTTGCTAATGTGGAAGCGTATGATATGTTCTGTATGTATCTGTTATGACCGTATCGACACGACAAGCCGTATCGGTATCGCTGTGTTAACACCAGAAAATCCGCTGTTACCCAGGCCTAGTATGAAATACTCTCTCATAGCAATAAAAAAACCAAAAATGTTCAGCGTGATGAAATTATTATCAAACCCATTGCATAATCAGAAAAAAACTTACCTCTAACTTTGCATGCGTTGCTCTGCAGTGATTTGACAGAAATAGAGCACTGTCGAAAGACATGCCACATAAGTCGCAGGATACAAAATGTATTTTCCTGTGATCAATCATCTCCTGTTTGCTTTCACACACTAAGTTGCACTTATGACAGATCTCCGTGTATTCCTTTAGGTATGTCGTATTGTTACACTTATATTGAATTAGACCAAGATTTAAATGGACACTTTCGTAATGTGATTTCAAGCAGAAAATGCAGCCAGATACCATAGAGCAGGACTTACAAGGATAACAGTGTAATGCGTCGTTCGACTCAGATTGACAGGAATACACCAGCACATCGTTGGGTAAATCATCAGAAGAATCGGTGTCTAAAGATTCCTGAAAAAAAAAAGAAAACACCGTTTTCTTCAATTATCATCTGCGTATTAGTTCAAGGATGTTTAACATAGAATTTATTATAACTGCAGTAATGCATGTAAATGAATGTAATATTTCATCAATGAAACATGCCCGTAATTACTTCTACCACTTTAATTTAAACATTATTTTTACCGATTTAATAGCGCGACCACCGGGACAGCGCGTAGACACTCAAGGCTTCTTTGTACATGTTTCTTCTTTTGTCGAACAGTCATTTAAATGTTAATTATCTTCATAATAATTATCATAATTCTTCCCATCCCCTGTAACTTGTCTTCCATTGTTTGTCTTCAAACTAGTTTATCGTTAAATTTGCCCTATGATGACAGTTTCCAACAATCTCGAGATGAAGTCTCCACCCTGAATTATACATGTGGACTTTGAAATTCATCAAGTTCACACTTCTGACCCCAAGTTAGCCCGAAATTAGTTTCTATATCTGCATTCAAGCATTGAAGCCGTAAAAGGTCGCCCGTAAATTTTTC
Source organism: Dendroctonus valens (assembly GCA_024550625.1). Classification (NCBI taxonomy): domain Eukaryota; kingdom Metazoa; phylum Arthropoda; class Insecta; order Coleoptera; family Curculionidae; genus Dendroctonus; species Dendroctonus valens. The sequence goes on along the minus strand of JAJTJO010000057.1, from coordinate 304,806 downwards.
AATACTAATAAATAGTACGAGCTCCTGGGGAGCAAGGAAGGAGCCTCCACGAGTGTATTTCCTAAAATGCAAAATTAGAGAATGCCGGCGCCCCCTAGAAACGTTGTCCGAAAAGACAACGGCCAATCCTTCCACCAATCACCAATGAAGAAAACTAAAAACAAAAGGCACTTTTCAGAGCCCACTCTGACACTTGCTAGCCTTAACGTTGAGGGAATCACCAAAAACAAACAGGATCTTATATCGAAATTATGTCAGACCCACAATTGGGATGTGCTGTGTATACAGGAAACACACCGAGACCAGACATCTCCGAGGCCCGAAATAACCGGAATGCGCTTGGCCATTGAGGCACCACATAACAAACATGGTAGTGCAATCTTTATAAAACCTGACATGTCACTGACCTCTACAAGTAAACCAGTGTCAGACGGCACCGAGATTCTGACGTAACGTCAGTCTATCACCCCCGGGCACAAACCTGAACCGCACCATGCCAGAGAGCTTCGGAAGACAAAAGACACAATTTGAAATCGGCGATTTCAACTACCACAGTATCAACTGGAGATACAACGAAACCGACAACAACTTTCAACTGCAAGAGGAAAGGATGGAAAGGAGGCAAACAACTTCTCTCTCCTCCACGATTCTAAGCTACCCTGCTCCTTTATGAGCAAAATTTGGAAACGCGGCTACAACCCCGACAATTGTTTTGTTAGCGACAACATGCAGGATTGCTATGTTAAAAACGTCTACGAAGCTCTCCCCAAAACCCAACTCAAGCCCATCGGTATCCAAATCTTCCCTGCAGTAAGGACATCCAAAATACCCTTTCGAAGAAGGTTTAGCTTGAAAAAAGCTAGATGGTCAGATTTCACCAAAGCACTAGATGAGACTTTCAACATCATTCCTACACCCGACAACTACAATAATTTTGTAGCTGCTCTTCAGAGGGTTTCAAAAAATCACATCCCAAGAGGCTGCATTCAGACTTTTGTTCCAGGACTTTCCAAAGGTGATAAAGACATCTTAGCCGAATATGAAGAGCTATTCTCAAAAGACCCTTTCAGCGAGCAGACTATAGCATGCGGCACAAATCTCATAACTGCACTAAGTGAATTAAGGCAAAATAAATAGCTTGAAACCCTGGAAAGAATGGATATGTCCAGAAGTAGCAAAATGGCATGGAATCTTATTAAAAAGCTTGATTGTGATCCAACGCAGAGTAAGAACCAGGTAAAGTATCAGCCAATCAAGTCGCCCACCAACTACTTCTAAACGGAAAACCCACCAATAAAAGCCAAAAAGTTAAAATGCAGCGTAGCATCGATACAGAAACCAGCCACTTTTCCTCCCCCTTCACAGTCAAGGAACTCAATGTGGGTATAAAATCATTGAAAAACGGTCAGGCGGCTGGGGTCGACGATATGTGCGTGGAGAAAATTAAACACTTCGGTTTAGGTGCCAAAGAATGAGTGCTGGAACTCTTTAATGACTACCGAAAAACATTGAAAATAACTAAACCATAGAAAAAGGTCAAAGTAGTGGCGCTTCTGAAACCACGAAAAGACCCTGATTCGCCAAAGAGCTATCGGCCCATCTATCTGCTCTGTCACCTCTTCAAGCTCTACGAGAGGTTGATCTTGATGCGCATCGGAGACGTAGTGGACTCAAGGATTATTCCCCAACAAGCTGGCTTCAGACAAGGCAAATCTTGTACTAATCAAGTCCTTGCTCGCACTGAGCACATTGAAGAGGGCTTTGAAGAAAAGCTTATTACTGGGCTTGCCTTGGTAAACCTAAGCGCTGCGTACGATGCAGTAAACCACCGTAAGTTACTGGCCAAGATCTACGAAACTACTAAAGACTATCAATTAATAAAGATGATAGAGTCCTTACAGCAACACCGACAATTCTATGTGACCCTGGCAGGAAAAAAAGCCGATGGAGGAATCAAAAAAATGGTCTTGCCCAGGGAAGCGTCCTTACGCCGATCTTATTTAACATATACACAAACGACTAACCCACACCTGAAGACACGACACTTTTCCATACGCTGATGACGCTGGTGTAGCAGCGTGGGGAAGCATCTTTGAGGAAGTGGAGGCAAACCTGGAGGGCACTTTAGCCACTATGTCAGTCTACTACGAGGAGAACTCCCTTAAACCCAACCCCCTTAAAACTCAGATTTGTGCATTCCACCTTCGCTCACGTCAGGCTAAAAGAAAGCTTAACGTTGTTTGAAATGGAGTCACCCTAGAACATACCGAGAAGCTAATATATCTCGGATAACCCTCGATAGATCACTTACATATAGGCATCACTGTGAAAAGACTAGTCACAAAGTGGCCGCAAGGAATAATATCCTGAGGAAACTAAAAAATAGCAAATGGGGCGCTAAACCATCTGTCCTCAGAACCACTGCCCAAGCACTTTGTTTCTACACAGCTGAGTACGCATGTCCTGTATGGTCTAGATCGGCGCATGCCAAAAAAGTCGACATAAGCCTCAATGAGACGTGTAGGCTGGTGACGGGATGCATGAAGCCCCAGAACTGGGAAATCTGTACAGAGTCACAGGTTTCAGCGATCCCAAGTCAAGAAGAGCAGCTCACCAACACTCTGAAAAGTTTAAAAAAACCTTCGATGATCGTCATCCCCTATTTGCCACCAGCTGCCCAACATTTCACATATTAAAATCCAGACACCGTTTTCTTAAAGATCCGTTGCATGAACCACCTGCCAACTATCTTCTCTTAGAGGACCCGCCCAGTGGTGGCTTTAAAACATGGAAGATGCTAAATCGCATTCGAACTGGTGTCGCACCTCTAAAAACAAACTTGATCAGATGGAGACTATCCGAGCCAAATGACGACAAGTGTAACTGTGGCGCAGTACAGACAATGGAACATCTCCTGACAAGCCCAAACTGCCCCATACAGTGTTCCCTTAACGAGCTATTGCTAGGAAATTCGTTTCGCATATTTTCCTGACTATACTTTAATTCATTCCAATATATTCCTGGGTTTCAGTCAATTTTACTGTTTATTATTTAAAATGTCACAAAAACGTTTCGGTGTCTTTCTCCACCATCATCAGTTTGTGTGTATAGTTCTCAACATGGCAAACACTCAACTTAGCTGTCAACAAGAGTTGAGTGTTTGCCATGTTGAGAACTATACACACAAACTGATGATGGTGGAGAAAGACACCGAAACGTTTTTGTGACATTTTAAATAATAAACAGTAAAATTGACTGAAACCCAGGAATATATTGGAATGAATTGCTAGGAAAACCCGAAGCATTGGACGTGGCCCAATACTGGGCCGAGAAACTTATTCCGGATACGAAAAAGTAAAGTACGAACTAATGTTACATTATTAAAAAGATTCTTTAGTAAAACAGATGGTGTTTGCGTTAAATTAACTTAACAATATTTCGTTGCGGATCACGTGAATAACCCCGTATACAGTGTGATTCAGTTCCAATTTTGATAACTTCAGGAATGGATGGATCAGGTCAGAATAATATCTCTACATGATTTTCCTTAAATGGCATCGTTTCGGAGATAGAGGGCATTGATATAAAATAAAAATAATAAAAACAACATTCTCCGCTTTTCCCCCATATGATTTGAACCACTCGTCCAATGGATTAGGTACATTACATGTGCTCCTTAAGTTTTAACTATCCAGCCTTCTTAGAAGTGTATTTCGTGTGCCACCGCTCACTTCTTTTGGGTCAAAACTTTAACAAAACAATACATTTCAACAAAACACCTGCACAGGACTATTCACTGATTCATTTTGAAACTTGTTGTTTGCTGCCTTTTCCTTATTTAAAGGGTGAACCCTAACCTATTTCAATTTCGTCACTTTCTGTATTTATCTATAGTTACTTGAGTTTTTGATATTTAAGAAGCAACAGGTTCTTACGTAATGTTAATGAGGCAGATTACCTTGAAAAACTTCTTATAGTTTTTTGCAAATATGCCAGTTTTTGATAAGAATTATTTTTAACTATTTTTCCTGTATTTCATGTACACCCCCAGAGGAATGACGCCAATTTTGAATCACCCTGTATTGATAGATAAAAAAATAAGACACATGGGATAAAAACATGTCAAGAAATACAACAAGACAAAGGTAAAACATATTGGTGCAAAATAAAGTCTCACATTACAGTTAGTCTCACAGCTGGAGGGGATGCCCCATGTACCCCAAGAGGAAGATTCCGGGTCGTCCGCAAGGAGGACAGGAAACAACCAAAAAGGACCAAGGTCCAAAAAGGACCACCCCTCGCAGTACGCAGGAACAAATAGCAGCAAAAAAAACGTCAATGGGATTCTGGACGGCGAGTCCTTACTGGACGAGTTCCTGAACAATAGGAATCCTGAAGTGGTAGCACTCGAGGAAACCAAGGTGAAAAGTAACATTAAGATTAATATACAAGATTATGAGGTTTACAGGCACGACGACAGCACCTAACGTGCAGTGGCCCTCCTAATTAGAAAGGACATCGACCACCATAGCATAGGAGTAGAGGACACCGACATACACGCCATCAGCGTGTAAGTCAACACCTCCAAAGGGTCAGTCATTTTTACTTCTGTTTACAGAGCCCCACAGGAAGCCCTGAACCTGCTGGACATCCAGACAATGTTAGGGAACAACAAAGCAAGGCTGTTTATAGGTGACCTAAACTGCAAAAACACGGAGTGGAATAGCACTCGAACCTGCAGTAAAGGCCGACTGTTAGCAGAAGCAGTAGATGGTGGAGTAATCCTGGGCCCAGAGATCCCGACAGGTTCGGGAGCTCCTGAAGTGTTGGATATTGCCATAATCAAGAACATGAGGCAACCGACTAGCATTCAGACTATAGAAGAGGGAACCTCCGACCACAACCCAATCCTGCTGTGTTGTGGTCACGACGAAAGGACACCACTACACAGGACTAGAACCACAATGAACTGGGTAAAGTTCAAAGAGCTCACACACCTACTAATCGAAATTCCGCAGGTAGAGGATGAGGAGGGTGTGGAGCAAGCAGCAAAAAGTATGGAAGCAGCCATCCAACAAGCGCATGACAGAAGCTCGGTGACTACGGAATTACCGGTAGTACGGGAAGAAGTCCCGGTCGCCATCCGCAGAAAAATTATCAACCATAGAAGGCTACGCAGGACATTCCGCAGACATTCCACAGAAGAAAACAGAATCGCCCTTAACCTACAAGGGCAACTGCTGAAAGAAGTCTTACTGAAGCACAGGAACCAGAAAAGGGAAAACCGCTTGAGAGAAAATACTCACACTGGATGTCGAAAGAGCGTTCGACAGAGTGTGGAGAGACGGTCTCATCTACAAGATGATGGAAACAGGTATCAACAAGAAACTGTACCAATTAATAGACAGTTATATTTGCAGGAGCTTCAGCGTCAAAGTTGGAGGTCACCAGTCAGAAACCAGAAGCACTGAGGCAGGAGTACCGCAAGGGGCAGTGCTCTCCCCACTGCTATACAACATATACACAAGCGACATTCCAAGACCTGCCAATACGACCCTGGCACTCTTTGCAGATGATACCGCCCTTCTGGCATCCTCATGGCGCAAGGACTGCACCAGGCAACAGCTCCAGCTTGCAATTGACGAACTACATCAGTGGTTCATCAAGTGGAAGCTGAAGATAAATGCAGAGAAGAGCTAGGCCATACTTATTGGCAGGAAGCAGGACAGTGTCGATGGCAACATCACCATAGAGGGACAAAATATCGAATGGGAAAGAGATATTAAATATTTGGGTGTTGTTTTAGATAAACAGCTGACCTGGAAGAAGCACATCAAAACAGCCATCGACAAGGTTAAGGCAACAACTGCCAAGTTGTACCCACTCCTCAACCGAAGAAGCCAGATGAGTATTAGGAACAAGTTACTCCTCATCAAGAACATAATCAGGCTGACACTGGTGTATGCCTCCACTGCGTGGGGATATGCAGCCGAGTGTCATTTGAATAGACTTCAGGCCACAGAAAACAAACTTCTGCGGATGGCCATAAATGCGCCCTGGTTTGTTAGAAACTCCCAAATCTACAGGGACCTGGAGTGGGAGCCACTAAGAGAGTTTCTCACAAGGAAAGCGAAAGCAGACTTCGAGAAAGCTGAAAGGCACTCGAACGAAGAGCTGCGAACACTCGTAAGTTACACGCCTGAAGATCTGGGACCCAGACACCAACTAGCCCTCTAGGACAACAGGTATTAAACGGCGTAAGCTGTAAGTGTGGTAATAATGTAGTGTTTGTAGTACGTAGCATGCATGTATAAGTAAAGCGTTAAATTAATAAGATGCCCATGCTAGCAAGCAGCTAGCATGGAGAGAATGAGATGCTATGGCATACGATACAAGTTTTAAAGGATAACTCCCGAAAACTCGTAGTACACAAAAGGGGGTTTTTTAGTTGGTAAAAATCCAACACTACCCAGGGTTCGGAACACTGGGTGTCTTCGCGAAGATTTTTATTCCTCCAGCCGCCGGGCAAACAAAAAAATCCGTAGGGTGACCCTCCGGAAAATTTTTCTATACAAACTTGTTTTTAAACGTCCCCTGTGCAAATCCAAGAGCATGCCCAAATATTCCAGGACAACCTGTACGACCCAAAACATGAATTTTAAAAACGTGAACAGCCTTATCCTGTATCAGGATAAATGGCCCGTCCTTAGGTTTAATATGCTTGTGAGACTTAACGTGCTTATCGAGTTTCATACTCATACCTTCTGTGGTTGACGAATTGAAAAATAAATACCTACCCATTGAGGCAGTGCACTTTTAAGAGCTCCTACCTCTGCTAGGCGACATGGCTTTTAGACCATATGACCTTTCCCAATGTTTTTGGGTGTAGAACATGCCCTTAAACTCTCGCATTTTAAAATTGAACCACCCTGTTTAACTATCGTATTCTGAGACTTTTTTTTATTGAAAACGAACTGCCATGAATGCATATGGAAACGTATTTTTACTATAAAAGGCATCAGTTTAAGGTTAATGTGCTTTTGTTTACCTGGTCTATTAAACTCAAATATTCTCCATCATCAGTGCCAGGTATCTCGAATACTTTAATCTTGTCCACCGTTTCACCAGAGCATAAAGTTTTACATAGCAACTCGGTTGAATCAAAACCATCATCAGAATTTGTGGAACACTCCCGTTTAATGTCTATGGTCACTAATTCTGGTGTATCAAGTATTTCATCGTCGGGTTTCTCACTGTCTTGGATAATCTCAATAATAATGTTATCTGCTGTTAGTTCGGAGCAATCATTTTGATTTTTCCCGGTTTTCGGTTCTTTCTCGTCGGCCTGATTCATTTTAGCCCATCGTTTCAGTCAGTTTTGTTCGCCTTCTTGTCTGATCCATTCACTGTCACTATCAGCTCCTTATGGTTTTTGACAATTTGACCGGTGTTGTCGTCATTAACGAAACAGTAGATCCCTGTAGTCCATGGTAGGATATTGCGTCGATATGCGTGACGTCATGTGGTACTCACTGCAGTGTAGACATATCTAGCAAAAAGTGGATTTCGAAATTGGGTCGTGCCATTTTCCTGTCTGATGAATGTGATTAAATATGGATTATTTAGTCTTTGTCACATTCCATTCTTTTTTTTTTAATCTTCGTTATAATTGCAAAATGCTTTACAGGCTGCAAACAGTTATCAGCTTGATAAATATATCATATCAATAAAAAAAAAAACATATTATGTAATCTGCAACACGGCATGGTGGTGCCATCTAAAACCAAACCGTAAAACTAAAGAATGCGCTGTGAAAGTGCCATTCAACCAGATTCAACTCAGTGTTACCCATGATCTTATAAGTAGTAAACAATCGAAAGTAAACTCTCTTACTACAGAACGCAAAATACTCAGTTGTTTGTTTACAAAGTTACCAAACACATTTATAGGTTAACCCGATTTCCCGAATGACAATCTGGCAACTTAGCAATGATACAGTTAACTAAAGCGCTGAAAACCAGAGATTTTGTAAAAACTACGTTAGGCTATTTTTCTTCGCAATAAGCCCAAATCAGGCAACAAGCACGATTTTGAAAGCATTGAGCTTAAAACACCTCAAACCATATCCTCATATAACTTTCCATTTTTGAACTTGCGTTTTAAAAATCAATGAAAGTCTGCCTAGGTTACACAAATTTTAAATGGGATCAGCTGTTAAGTTTACTAAAGTGAGTACCAATTGCGCATGACGTCATCTGGTACTCACTTTGGTAGTGAGTACACTAACATTAGTAGTTTGTGTACCAGGTGACGTCATGCGCACTTGGTACTCAGACTACTAATATTCCATTTCAAAAGTCCTAGAAAAATTAAATCCCTAAAATATTCGCAGTAATAGTTGATTGGTTGCATAAAAATCATGAATTTTTTGTACTACATGTAAAATATGCTTTAAATTTTAAATCGATTGCGTTTTGATATAATTTATACACAAATATATTTGATTTATGAAAGATATTTCTTTTTTGTATTGTATGTTTATACACCCACGCTGTTTTTTTTATATTTATAATTGATAATTTATAATCAGCATGGACATTGCTCATTACATTGTGGCCCAGCGCCCCAACGACTTTAAAAATGGCCCTGCATATGGTGCGAACTTAAGTAGACGCACAATGGAAGTAAAATATTTACAAAGTATATACACTTATTATTTATATTAAATATTCGCTACCTTTATAAGGTCCTCAAAAAACTTTCTTCATAGAAAGCTACCCCAAAGTCTTTTAAATTTTCTTCAATTTTCTTTTCCATTTGAAACCGACTTAAAAAACTCTCTTGCCAAAACTACTTAGGAAACTTTGTTTTACAAAAATACTTCACGGCCCTAAATAAAATTTTTCAAACTGCGCGCCATTTACCGGGGCCAGAGCGTCAAGATCCTCGCGAGCGACCGCACATGCCGCTACCCCTAGCCGCGAGTTTGTGAGCTACTGATGTATCTGCGTTCGACGCCAGTTGCGCCATCTTCTGGTAGCAGAAACAACGATGAATCACATCAAAAAGGGGTAAATCTAGATAATGACCCGGAAAGACTCTCCCAGAGGCAAGGGATAGTCGCCACCTTATCACGGCTTAACCCATTAAGCTACAAAGTAGTTCGTATCAAAATAGCGTTTAAATCTCTCACTTGTCGCTTTAAAGACGTGACATGTGTCAGTCATATGTCATATGTTAGAGTTGTCAAAATTTCAATAACAAAGTGATGGTTAGCATTTTATAGTGTATTTTATTTACAAAATGTGATTGCTGTTCTAGTTTCGTGGATATTCGTGTATTTACAGATTGTTAATTAATTGGTAAGTGATTTTGTTGGTTATCTATGATTTAAGATCGAAATCTCACAACCGTGTAATAGTTTTATGCCAGAAAAAGACATATTGGAGCCTATTTTTAGCAAAAAATCAGTTCTTACTCACAAAACCCACCATTTAATGCAAAAAATTAAAGGGGTCGTAAATATACATTTGATATAGACATACTTACATAGATAGTGAAGAAGCAAATACGTATTTGATATTATTTAATAAATTATATTTATCAAATTGAAAATTTCAGCAAAATATACCGTCAAACATAATCCTACTACTACCAAAAAATTACTATTTATAAATGAGCCCGTACACGTTATAGTGGTCACACATATACAAGCGGAAAATATAGTTCGGCACCCTTTTTATGGTGTTCTTCTTATGATGCCTTACATGATTCTGACGTTGGCGACCGTCCCTTAGATGTTTCTATTTATTGCAGCTCTTTGTAGTTCTTGGAAGTTCTGTATGCCTGTCCACTGTCGGATGTTTCGTAGCCAGGAAAATTTTTTTCTAACTATTCCCCTTTTTCCACCTTCGATTTTGCCTTGAAGAATGAGGCGCTGGAAATGATAGCGTTCGCCTCGTAGGGATGTGTCCCAGGTATGAAATTTTCCTTTCTTTTATATATGCGGATATGGTTCCCGGTCTTCAAGTTCAACTCTTTGGAGTACTTCCTCATTTCTTGTGTGTTCGGTCCAAGACATTTTATGCATTCGCCGCAAGGTCCACATTTCAAAAGCTTCAATCTTATTTATTGTTGTTATTTTTAATGTCCATGTTTCCTACCCCATATAGTAGGACTGACCACACGTAACATTTCAGCATTCCGTATCTAAGTTTAAAATTTAAATGTCTGTCTACAATGAATTTCGAAGGTTTATAAAGACTGTTCTTGTTTGTTCTATCCTACTTCTTATCTCTTGTTTTGGGTTCCATTTTTCCTTCAGCATACAACCCAGGTAGCTGAACCTTGCGACTCTCTCAACAACTTCTCCATTTATATGTATTCCAGTGTTTGGGGATTATTTGTACTCACAACCATTACTTTGGTTTTATTTATGTTAATTTTCAACCCTGCTCTCTCACTTGCTTCGTTAACCAGGTTAAGTAGTGTCTGGAGATCATTCACATTATCTGCTAATATTGCAGTATCGTTTGCATATCTGATATTATTTACGGGGATCCCGTTTAGTTTAATACCTATAGGACTTTCTGAAATTGCCTCTGTAAATGCTCTTTCTATATACCACTTAAATCGCATTGGGGACAAGATACAACCTTGTCTTACGACCTTCTTTATCTCAAACAGTCGCGTTGTTGAGCTATTTATTCGAATTTCTTCTTTCTGGTTCCAGTATAGGTTGATTATAAGCCTTATGTCTTTATCGTCTAGTCCTATGCCTTTCAAATATGTTATTAGGAGTTTATGTTTAACGTTGTCAAATGCTTTTTCGTAGTCTATAAAGCATATATAAGCATCTTTTCTTTGATCTTGACAATTCTGTATTAATGTTTGTAGACTAAAGATCGCTTCTCTGGTTCTGAAGCCTTTCTTGAAACCAAACTGGCTATTTCCTCTAACTTTGCGTTGTTTGATTTTGGCATCGTGATGAAAGTCGAGCGGAGCCAATCCACAGGAAAATGTCCGACATCATATATCTTGTTAAAAAGCGTCACTATTGTTTTTATGTTTTGATCGTTAAATAATTGAAATGTCTCCGAGTGTAGTCTGTTAATATGCTTGGTCCTGTTAGAGGGTTATTTAGTTGGACCGTTGAACTTTCTGGTCTGTCATCGTTAAAAAGATTAGTTACATATGTCTTCCAGGTTTTCAGTAGCTCTTCGGAGTCTGTTATTATTTTGTTCTGATCGTCTCTGATGAAGTTTGTTGGTCTTTTATCAAATTGCCCAGCTATTTCCTTTACTTTTTTATGGAGGTTAAAGCTGTCTCCAATATGATTAAGATTTTCCGCTTCTATACATCTCTGAGTAAGCCATTCTTCCTTTGCCATTCCTATTTCTTTCCATATTCTCCATTGTAGATATTTATACTCGTTTTTGTTATTTTTGATTTTGAATATTCGGCGTTTTTCAATCAGTTCATCCATGCGTCCTTTGCTCTTATTTCAGTTCTTTGAAGAAAGTTTTCGTTTGATTCTTCAAATTCTTTTTTGATGTCATACCAATGTTTCTCTGTGTCGTTCGTATTATTTGTGTTCGAGAGTTTATTGTTCAAACATTCCTCATATGATCTTCTGATTTCTTCATTTCTAAGTATTTTGGGTAAGGGAGGACTTAATTATCTTTTTTTTTCTTAATTTTGGCGAGTCGTATTGTGATATCGGAAATGAGTCGATTATGATCGGATTCAATATCCGCCCCTGGCATTGTTGTGACTTTTGTTACACAGTTTCTAAATCTTTTATTAATAGTGATGTAATCTATCTGGTTACGGACAGTATGTAAATCGTTGTCCTGTGGTGACTTCCAGGTGTATAGACGTCTAGGTGGTAATTTGTACCATGTATTCGTTATTACCAGATTGTTTTCTTCACGGTACTGTATTAACTTCTCACCTCTTTCATTTCTTTCTCCGAGACCTTAATCCCCGACTACCGATGCCACTCTGCCTTTTCCTACTTTGGCGTTAAAGTTCCCTAGAATTATGTATATTTCGTTAGTTTTTGTTTATTTTTAAGATTTGATCTAGTTCATTGTAAAATTCTTCTATTTCATTGTCTGGCCTCTCGGCTGTTGGTGCATAAACCTGTATAATGTTAATGTTTATGGGTGCACCATAGAGTTGTATCAGAATAATTATCTCAGAAAGAGGTATAAAGTTCCTTACTGATTTTTGTAAGTTATCGTCGATTAATATGCCAACTCCATGTCTATGATTATGATCGTCGTTGTTGTCTTTCCCTGAGTAGTAGAATACTTTACCCTTTGATTTAATCATTGCATTACCTGGCCAACGTACTTCGCTTATGCCGACAATGTGAATTCTCATTCTGTTCATTTCTTGAATTAGGTTGTCGAACTTTCCAGCTGCAAATAATGTTCTTACATTCCAAGTTGCTATTTTACATTTTTTATCTAGTTGGAACCGGGGGATTCTTCGCTCCTCCTGAGCATTTAAGGCCTGCCCGGGACTGGAGGCCTTTTCTTTTTGTTCTTTCAACATGATAAAAATTTGGACGGATGTCCTGGGAATATCCTTGAGGATCTTTAACGTGGTAGTCATTCCGTGGCTTTCCACATCCTTTTGCCGTTGATCTTCTGATTCCTTATGCCCTTTCCTCTGCCTGTTCCTCCGCCCTTAGCCGTTGGCAGGCCAGAGGTGGATAGCTTATTCCGGCTATCATTCGGTCGTCAGAGTCTCGTCTATTATCTAGCAGGGTGCACCGGATATATATATGGTTATCACACGAGCAGGTGAGGTTGAAATTTGGGTTGGTATCATTATTTTACCATCACCCCTCACACCCCTTTTCCCCTGGTGTTAGGCATATGTAAATAACATTTAATCTATCGCTTCCAGGGTTTCTTGTTAGTCGCTATTCTCGGAAGGTATCAGCCAAATTGACCTATGCGAACAACTCAAGTTAATTTTATACAGATCTGTGAGGCATTAGTAGGATAAGGCGAAAACTAACTCTTACCCAATCTCTAAACTCCATAAGCAGCAAACGTACGCAAACCAACTAAAAATACTTTTTTACAATGCAAGCAAATAGGTTTTCTTGAGCAGACTTTGTTGTAAACAAACTTTTCGTAAAAAGATAATGCAGTGTTAAGTTTAAAGTGACAATATCATTACCCTAAAGTGAGTATTTATTTATCTTACTTTTGTATCTCAATTGCATTGCGGGATTGTCCTGTACACATAGTTTTGGTCCAATCTTACAAAGTAGAAATCCCATTTTAACATACCAAAAACCTGTTTTTTTACTTTTATGTAAGTGTCTCAGTCGATTCATTCGCCATTTTATGTGCAGATATAAAAATACTTTATATTGGTTCAAACTGCTATAAGCAAATGGTAAAAAAATAAGGTGTTTTGAATCTTTTTTATACCTGACTCCGCTGTTGCCAACTTCCTTGCCTTCATTACCATTCGAGGCTTCAAGCAGAGTCATCGATTTAAAGATATAAGATAAGTCATCGATTTAAAAAACGGAATTCTCTGTAAATTATGCCATTTTTGGATTCTTGATTTCTTGAATTCCAACTGACTGGCTGTATCAAATTAAGTGCTCGTTATCAATTTTTTATTTAATATTCATGATAAAGTCTTGGTTTCCATGGCAAAAAGATGTAGGTATCTTTTTACGCTGGCTGTGATGGTGATGCTAAACGATAGCACATCGAATTGTAAAGATAATATTTTTTTAAAGATAAAACTGTTGTATTAAAATTTGAAGTCATATTAGTCCGACATAATAAACTGTCCGACTTGTTAAACAGGTATCTTGAATGGTTTCTCGGCATGTTTTGAAACTTTACCGCTAAATTCGGTAAATTAACAAAGCTTTTCTTAAAAAACGATAAATAACAGTTAATATTGTAAATGAACACTGAATCTGTGACAGCTTTATGATGAGAAAACGGCTTTGACTTCTTTACAATTTGGCGAATATTAAACAAATTCGGGTATGTTCTAAACAAATTTAAACCAATTCAGCAACTTCATGATGGAGATGGAGAGAATTGTCATACTTTTCCAACCGAGGCATTCTGAAATTTAGATATTGGAACAATATTCATTATTGTAGCATCAGTATTTTCTTTCACCCTCTGAGATGTTTTAGCGTTAACGTATGGAGTGGCATCACTAGGCGTGATTATAATTTTTTTTTTCATTGAAATCCTCTATAATTTACAATCTATCTAACGATATTGAGTAAATATTATGGTAAGTAATAATAACAGTTAAACTATATATTACACTAAATGACATGCACAAGATGTTTCTCATCAGCAACACCTTCTAAACTTTCGGTAGGTATCCCTACATTGTCCTGGAGCATGTAGGATTGCATTCTATTGGAATCTAACCGGTAATTCCAACGGATCGTACCGTTTGAGGCGTCTTGTGGTGTTGCAACTGAGTAGGTTGGCAACGAGCGCGTTGGGGTGAATTTCAAGTCTCGGGCGATATTTTATACTGATTTTCTGAATTTCCTCTTGTAATGAGGGTACTTGAAGGTCTTGTTGGATGACCCAATTTGGCACAAACCAAAGGGCTTTCGTGATTTGTCTCAAAACTTTTGATTGGAATCTTTCTATTATTCCAATGTTAGATTTGCTAGCCGCGCCCCACAATTGGATGCCATAGCTCCAGATGGGTTTTATTATAGTATTATATAGCGGAAGTTTGTTGTCGATCGCTAGCTGGGAGTTGCGACTATTAGCCAGTTCATTTGACGGAGAGTTGTTTTCTTTCGGTCCAAATGTGTTTTTGCCAGGTAAGTCGCCTGACCAGGTGCATACCGAGATATTTCGCTGCTTCCGCCTCTGGTAGTTGGTGGTTGTTGAGCGTTACAGGTGGACCCGATTCTCGTCTCATGGTATATGTTACATGGATTGATTTTTCCTCATTTATTTTGATGCACCACAGTCTAGACCACTCACTTATATCGTCTAGGCTCTTTTGTAGCATCCTTGAAGCCGTATGAGCCTTCTTATTTGGGGCCATCAAGGCGGTATCGTCGGCGAAGTTAGCTATTTCTGATTGGTGTCTGGTCGGTAGATCAGCTGTGTATAGCAGGTATAGAATGGGTCCCAGTACGTTTCCTTGCGGGATACCCGAGAGAATAGCTATAAGTGAAGATCGCTCTTGCTGGAATTTTACTCGGAAACGTCTATTTGTGAGATAAGATTTCACAATCTGGTAGAACGTGTATGGTAAACTAAGCTTGAGTTTGTATAATAAGCCGGAGTGCCAGACTTTCTCGAACGCTTGCGACACGTCTAGAAATGCGGTTGAGCAAAATGTTTTAGATTGTAGGTTCTTGTTAATAATGGAGACGACTCTATGGATTTGTTCAGTGGTGACATGTTGGTGGCGAAACCCAAATTGGTGGTCAGGAATTATATGTTTTTCTATTAGAATTGGTTTCAATCTTGTGAGCAGAGCTCTCTCAGCAGGCTGATGGGTCGGTATGACTCGGCTTCTTCCGGTTGTTTCCCAGGTTTTGGAATGAGTATGATTTCGGCTACCTGCCATTGAGTGGGGTAATTGCCTGTTCTTAATATTGCGTTGAATAGAACCATAATCCATTTTATAGCCTCTGTGGGTAATTCTTGGAGAAGTCGTCCCGTTATTAAATCGTAGCCAGGGGCTTTCTTGGTATTGGTGTGGTCAATTATACTCTTGACTTCATTTAATCGCAGTGGTTCAATTGGTAGATCTAGTTGGTATGGAGTTATGGAAGGTAGCTTCGTATTGGTTCCTCTTCAGCGTCTGAGCACCTTGATGGGAATGGTTGGAATACTTTTTCTAGGTATTCTGCAAGGACTTGCTTTGTCTTGGTCACTTCTTGCCCATTTTGCATTGTTCATACGGATCGGGGGAATGTTCTTCTGCGGTCTTTTTAGGTTCTTGGTGGCTTTCCAGAGAGAGTAGTCGCTAATTTCGGTGGGTGTTAGGCCTATTAAATAATTTTGTAGAGATCTGTTTTCGACTTCGTTGAGGAGTCTGTTTAATTTCTTGGTTGCTCGGTTCAATTTGGCCTTCATAATTGGATGTCTTGTGGTTGGCCAGCCGCGTCTTATTTTCATCTTTGCAGAGATATTTCTTTTATTATATGTGGAATGTAGTGATTTGGTTCGTGAGCTTTGATCTCTGGGGTGGCGTCCCAGGTTGCGTTCTGAACGATTTTGTTAAAGTGTTCTTTTGCGTCTTCTATGTCGGTTTCTGTTTTTAAAGCCAGGTTGCATTGGATGTTTGAGTTTACTTGACTACGAAAAATATCCCAGTTGGTTCTTTTGTTGGATAGTGTAGCCTCTTTTTGTGTGAATATTATTTGTGTGTTGTAAGATATCAGCACCGGGTAGTGGTCGGACGACAGTTGCGTGATTATAATGGAACCAGTTTTTTTCCCTCCTGTTACTAAGACACTTTATGAAAATGTTTTTACCGACGGTTAATATTTCGATATTTTGGCCATAGCATTATATCTTGCTACTTTTTTGCACGATCCCCTGATATTATTTTATTAGACTTTTTTGTATGGTGGGTATTAAAGGTGAGGTGTACCGGGAAAACTAAAAATCAAAACGTACAACAACTAAAACTACGAATTCGGCAAGTATTCCGCATTTTAAACTGTCGTCAACTTTTTCAATAATTATCAATCTCTGTATTTGTGAACACCTTCTGGAAACATTTTTTAAATTATTATTTATTATTTTATTTTATTTTTCAGTTTATTGAAATGTGTTTTTACTTTTACATATTGTCCTATTGTCATTATGTATGTATGTATGTAAAATTACTTAACATTTTTAAAACTTGCGCTTTATATAAAAATGCCACTAAAGGAAGCAGTACAGTAATGCAGGAGGGGCCCATTTCAAAATAAGTATTTTTTACTACTAGCCTGAGAAGTCACCATATACTTCATTTCCCTTGTGAGAAGTCATATTTCCGTGCCTATATCAATAATCATCATCAAACAGCCGTTCGCGTCCACTGCTGGGCATAGGCCTCCCTTAGTGTCTGCCACCGCTTTCGGTCTTGTGCGTCCTGTATCCAGTTTCCCCGGATTCTCTTAATATCACCCGTTCATCTTGTTGGTGGTCTGCCTATGTTTAGATAAGCTTCGTGCCTTGGTCTTCACTCTAGAATACGCTTTGACCATCTTCCATCCGATGTTCGTGCCAAATGGCCAGTCCAGTGCCACTTCAAGGTTGCAACTCTTTCTGTGACATCAGTAACATCCGTCCTATGCCGTATAGTGACATTGGGCATCCTGTCTCTCAGAGACAGTCCCAGCATTGACCGCTTCATAGATCTCTGAGCAACTCGCAGCTTGTGCGCCATTTTTTTGGTAAGCGTTAACGTTTCTGCCCCATAGGTTAGTACTGTCAGCATACATTGATTGTATGATTTCCGTTTGAGACATATAGGAATGTTTGATTTGAAAACGTCCCTAAGCTTTCCAAATGCCGGCCACGCCAAGCCTATTCTCCTGTTCAGTTCGCAGGCAATCCTGATCTCGTGTCCCAAATATTTATATGAGAAAACCTGCTCGATACTTCTACCGTCAACTGAGATTTTCTCGCTCATGACAAAGTTGGTCATACATTGCGTCTTCGTAAAATTTATTATTAAACCGACTTCGTTGCACACTTCATGAAGGCTCTCCAACATAGTCTGTGCCTGATCAATACTGTCGGCAGTTATGATAATTGCGTATATTTTCCTGACTGTATTTCAACTTAATTCAAAAGAAATTCCTGGGTTCCAGTCAATTTTATTGTTTATTACTTAAAATATTTTACAAATACGTTTCGGTGTCTTTCTCCACCATTATCAGTTTGTCTTGAATTATTTGAATTCTTTGAATTAAGTTATGATAATGTCATCAGCAAACCTCATGTGGCTCAACAGCTCTCCGTCGATATGTATGCCCATTTCTTCCCAGTTTACTCTTTTAAAGGCATATTTCAATACGGTGGTAAACAGCTTCGGAGATATTGTGTCGCCCTGACAAACTCCTCTTTCGATTTGAAATTTATTTGTGTCCGCATGTAACCTTACACATGCAGTTGTCCGGTTGTAAACGTTTTTCAATAGGGAAGTATATCGATGATCAATACGGCAGTCCGCCAGCGCTAGCAACAATTTGTGTTGATCTACGAGGTCGAAATCTATGAATACCAGGACAAGTGGCTTGTAAAAATGCATAGTCAATGCATTTTTCTATTAGTATTAATAGTTTGAAGGTGATCGTTTGTTCCCTACCCTGCTCTAAATCCCGCCTGTTCACGAGGCTGGTATAAATCTAATTTAGGTATCAGACGCTGAGCTATAATCTTCATAAAAAGTTTGTAGACATGTGACAATAAGATCATCGGTCTAGAGTTTTCTAGTCTTGCGATGTCTCCCTTTTTGTGCAATATGATTATTGTAGCATTATCCCACTGGGAAGGTGTTGTTCCCTTCAGAAGACATGCATTGAAAAGCTTGCATATATTCTTAAGCAATATGTTTCCTCCTGCCTTAATAGACTCAATAACAATTTCATCTTCGCCTGGGGCTTTATTGTCCTTCATTTCGTTCAGCGACGCTCTTATCTCATCCAGGGTAATATCAGGAATTCCCCTCAGGGTTCCTCTCAACCTTGGTTTTGTACATGAGGCCAGTTCTCAGGCGGATTGTGTTTTTTTTTCTTTGTATAGCTCTGTATAAAAGTCCTCAACCAACTTTAAAATATCTTTCTTATTTGAGGAAGTACCGCCTGCCCCATTCTCCACGTTACAGATGTTCTTGGTACCAGAGAAGAAGTTTCTTCGAAGGACCTTCAAACCTTTGTTGTTTTCACTGACCTTTTCTATTTCTTCAGATTTAAACTTTCTTATATCTCTCATGACGCCCTTTGAGATATCTCTATTTAGGATTCGTGGTTGGTCTGCATTCGTGATATGGTTGGAATTTAGTTCCCTTCTCTGTTTCATAATACTCTTTGTGTTTTCACTAAGCTTATCCTTTGGCTTCATATTTTTTGAGCACCACCGTTTTTGTGCGTCTTTTAAATTTTGTTAATTTCTCTATTCGGCACTTCGATATTTACTTCCTCATTTCTCGCACACCCAGAGTTCTCCAGATCAAGATCTCTTTCTGTTCCTTCTCCTATCTTTGTGGTGCTCGCTTCATGATCATTTTTGCCCTCTCTCGTTTTATGTTGATGGTCACCCTTGCGCTTACCATTCTATGGTCAGTACTGAATGAAAATTGATACAGTACGTTGACATCTTACACAATATTTTTCATGTCACTGATCACATAATCGATCTCATTTTTGGTAATTCCATCTGGGCTTGACCAAGTCCAGCGCTTCTGTTTACTCTTTTAAAAAAATTAGTTCATTGCATACAGTCCATGGTGTGCCACAAAGTCAAGGAGTGTATTTCCTATTTCATTCCTCTGGCCATGTTTACCCATAGCGTGATCAGCATCATCCTCTTTATATCCAAGTTTTGCATTCAGATCTCCTATAATAAGGTGGTAATGAGTTGGTGTTTTTGCTATCGCTGCTGCAATGTCCTCATAAATGCTCTCCACTTCCTCGTCCAAATGTGTAGTTGTTGGGGCAGAGACCTGAATAACTTTTAGTCTGTATTTTGAGCTCAGTCTTTGCACAAGAAATGCCACTCTCAAGCCTACGCTATCTATCTGGACAACTTTGCCTGCGTGTTTTTTGATCATTATGAAACCTACACCTCCATCAGTCGAGTCGTTGTCTCCTGATAGAACAGTTTTCCTGACCTCAATCTTAGCTGTTGTTCTCCTTTTCTTCTAACTTCGCTTAATCCTACAACGTTCCAGTTTATGTGTTTGAGCTCTTCTTCCAGTTTCAGCAATCTTTCGTCTGTTGACAGAGTCCTTGTATTCAGTGTAGCAACCTGCAGTCGTCCTTTTTGGTAGCCTGGTCGTACCCGGTGATTTTTCGCACCCTCCATTCGCCTCCCTTGCCGGCTGTTATCGTAGCCGGGAGTCGGTGAATTTCCGGGGACTGAGGGCCGTTAGTTTCTTGTCGCCATACATACCTTTTTTGGGGGGTTTTTTAGCCTTACTTCAACCACGCTGGCCCTTGCGGGTTGGTAGAAAGTCTTATTCTAGAGGACTACATTTTGGAAGCCTCGGTAATATGGTTATACCGCCGTGACTCGCTCGTCAGAGCCTCGTTTGTAAAAGCAGGGTGCACCATCTGCAGGTGAGGTTGACATTTGAGTAGAAGAGATTCTTTGAGTCACATAACTACCCCATTTTTACCATGTCAGACCACCACCTCCTGATAACGCACCCCATATCAATAATCAAGTTTATTAATAATAATAAAAAAAATACCTAGGTAAATAATGAAAGATGTTTAAAGTTTTTGCCAACAACTAGTTCCGTGCCGATGTAAAATACACTGGGAAAATAAAGTGCAGGTTTTGGGATTGCTATTTTCAGGCTAAACCCAGCTGACGAGAGCTAATAGGCTCGAAACCGGTCGTGGGGGTGTCTGAGGTTAGCACACCTCGACATCTGCACTTGCTAACATTCAAGTCACTAATATTGCGCACTTAATTTTGTATATTAACTGTATATTAACTTTGAATGTGTTCTTGCGATATAATGTACTTGTTTCAGAACAGGCTTATATATACATTTTCTAGTGACTAGTATATTTGTTAAGAAAATGCGTTTCACTGAAAACGAAGAACTTGAAGCAACCGGTTTTGAAAATAAGATATTCTTTAATGGAACGCTGATTGGCCTCCAATTCTAGATCCCGGTACACAGTAATGTAACGGATTTACCAGAAGGAAAATCAAAACAATGGGCTTGCACGAATGCTACTTGCATGTATCGGAAATATTTTACGTTTGTGTTTATTCAAATAGTTCCTGACTTAAAATTAGTTAACCCGGGTAGTAAATATCAAAACCACTTTTTTCAAATAAAATTTACTTTCGTTGGAAGTGGTATAATTTTTGATACAAAGCACGCGACACTCAAAATATTTTGATTTGTTAACGTCCTAAATCACCAAAAAGCTTCTGTGTTTGTAAAGCTTGCATGTAATTTAGATGTGCAAAACTAGGATTGTCATATCTCTTAAATCTCTCAATATATGACTTTTTCTTATAATAATAAATGTCTAATAAGCAATTTTTAGTCATAAAACGTATTTTTACAATTAAATATACTTCATTTGGTGTAGTGTTCACTTTTACATATTTCCAGCAGTGTTCTGCCGTCTTTATTAGCGGTAATGGGCTTTTGACACATTTTTTTTGCTTAATCTGTTCATTTATGGTCAACTAACCGAACTATAAATTTCACATATCCAACAGCAGCATCTCCATAACTTTTCCTCTCAGATTTGAGATGCTCAGAAGGCATGATTTGCAGGTTTGTTAACACGACCTAGATGGCCAGGATCCACATATCCAATAATCATGTCTTTGGACTTACCGAAAGTTAGCTGTTCTGATAATAGCACTTCATCAAACATTACGTTCTCAGCACTGTCGGTTTTGGTCCCCACTTGCTGTTGCTGAGTTTTTTCAGAAGGCTGTTTCGCGCTTCCACCTTCTTCCGGTTTTTTTCGCAATGGAACCTGTATGTTAAGAAGCGATTCAGTATGATTTCAAGATAGGTAGGTTTTCCAGTGTACTCTAGGATGGTGTTATTCCAGGTGACGTTGAGTTTTCTGCTTGCCTGACGAGAGTGGATATGAAAGGCGCTGACTTGGGTCTTTGAGGGATTTGGCTTCAGGGAGTTGCTTTCATAGAGCTGCTTCTGGTTTATGTTCTAGCTCTTCAAAATTTGAATCTTGAGCTGTGATACAAAGGTCATCTGCGTATGCAAAATTTCTGGTGAGAGCTGGTGTGGGCTGGTCCTTGGTGAAGAGATTGAAGAGAATCCGTGCCAGTACATTACCCTGGGATAAGCCGTTCTTTTGGGTTCGCCATCGACTTTCTTCCTTCAAGATTTAGGTAGAATTGTCTGTTCTGCAGCAGGGATTCTATAATTTGAACGAGTTGGCAGTCTTTCAGTGTGCTATGGACTTTATACAGAAAAATTCTGTGATTGGCGGTGTAGTACACAGAGCTAAGATCGATGCCTGTTATCTGTTTTTTCTCGAATCCATCTTCGATGCGTTCCGTCAATGTTAGGATGTGGCCGGGGCAAGACTTCCCAGGACTAAAGCCGGCATGTTGTGGGATGATCGTTGAGTCAACAACCTTCTCTATTCGATGCAGTATTAGGATGTCTTTCATATAGTTTATATAGGTGACAAAGAAGCGATATAGGGCGGTAGCTCGTTGGTAAGTCGGGGTTTTTGCCAGGTTTTAATAGTTCTGCAACCTTTGGCTTCCTCCATAGTTTTAAAATCTGGAAAGTGACCCTACATCTATTAAAAAGTTTAAGGATCCAGGTCTTTGCAGTTGTTCCGAAATGTTTGATTTGCTCCACACAGATATCGTCCACACCTGCTGCTTGACCATGTTTTAGAGAGTTTAGTGCTTTATTAAGCTCTTTGATAGTAAATTGCGCTTTAAATTGCTGGGACTTCTGGCATTTTTTGTTTGGCTTACCGTTCAGGAGGAGCTGGTGGGCTACCTGGTCGGGAGTCTCGTTTGAGGAAGCTTTACTTTTCTGCTGATCTCCTCCATTAAGTTTCCTCACTGGGTTCCAGGCGATCTTTCTACTGTGGGACATATCCATTCGTTCCAGGGTTCATCCATTTTTTCTGTCGGGCCACGCTAAGTGCGTTGCCGTAGTTGCCTCGCCGTTAAAAAGCCCTTCGTATTTGTTTAAGATCTCTTTAAAGACCTCTGACAGTCCAAGTATAAAATGTTGTTTGCAATGAATGTTCGGCCGGTCATCAAGACGCGAATCACCTTTTTGAGTTCTTGCACTCGTCGCTCCACTGAAGTGGCCCGCTGGTGGTAGGCACTAGAAAAGAGATGGGTTATCTCTTTCCTAGACCACATCTGATCCATGGCGTTTGAGGTGAACACCATTCCTTTGTCGCACCTGTGCGAGGCACTCCGTATCTGGCGAAGATCTCGGTGTTCAGGATGTGCACGACATCCTTGGCCAGCATCGTCTCCAACGGGAAAGCCTCAATCCATTTGCTGAATACATCCTCAATTACCAGGATGTATTTGTGTGGCGTGGACCAGGTGGATATGGGCCCATGACGTCCATCGATAGCATCTCGAAGAGATACTTGAGTGTTCTGGTGTGTTGGGGAGTCTCAGGTTGCCGTTGTTGCGTCTTGGCAATCCTTGGCTTCCGTATCAAGAAAGCCTTCTCGTTCTGACCTTGTGTCTCGCCGTATAGCATAACACGGAGTTCGTCCAGTAGTCGGGGCTCGCGTATTTACGCAGCAGTCTGGTTCGGAACCCATCATATGAGTCCGGATACCCTTGGTACTGCTGCTGGTACCAGGACGCTGCGTGGTCTCGTAGCTGATCCGTGGCTACGGCTAGGCAATCCTCGCCCTGAAACATGTTTCTTTGCGCGAAACAAGCTTCTAAAACTTGGATGAATTTTTGTGGGTCCTCATGAGGCAAACCACTGAAAGTTGCCCGTAGTGGACGGGCCTCTCGGAGTGTTATCTCTGCAAGGATATTGGCCAGCTCAACGACGGTTTGGTGACTGACGGGTGCTGGCTCATTATCTCCTGAAGCTGCTGAAGCAGGAGATGCTACTTTCCTGGCGTGGGACGCCTCCTCTTCGAACTTGGCTCCAAGGTTGAAGGCTGGGCGCTCCGGGCGGGGTTTGGAGGTCCCCACCAGGGATGCCATGTGGCGCAGATTCGCTCGAGTTGCTAGCGGATGGTACTTCCGGAGATTCCCTGCCGGAATGGGAATCGCAACCCTGTCCCTGCGTTTTTGACGATTGGTGGATTCGCAAAAGAAGGTCAAAACATAAAACAAAAAAAAACAAAAAAACTTATATATAACAATAAACGTGATGGTTTATCACGTGACGGGATGCCAGGTACTTATTACGGGTACTATCCCCCGGTAAGGACGTAATTCCGTCTACTTATTAGTGGCACAGAAGTCAAGCATATAATAGCCACACGACCCAGGAAATAACAAGAAAAAACAAAAAAAGGAAACAAAACAACAACTACCATCAGGGAACTAAAATTAAGTGAGTCTATAGCTCGTGTACCATGCGTCGCGACACATGTCCAAAGTACCACGGTTGGCAAAGAGTCTGTTCTCGAGTCGCGCACAATAGTTCCAGCGGTGGGTTCACGTATTTGTCTTTGATCTAGGGGCAAGGATGCTCCGGAAAAAAACAAGATTTTGTTTCTTTTTTGCACTCGGCGTCACAAAAAATGGCCGCGTGGCGTGGTGTCGGGTTTTTGGTATCTTTCGTACCGTTCACCCTCGGACGGCCTGGTCGATCCCTTTTTTCCTGACCTCCCCCCGAATCACCCTCGTACCGTGACCCACTCGTCGCCCCGCGCACTATTAGTATAAGGGTGCATCCGCTATGCATAAGGTAAAAAAAAAGTTTATCGTATGATTCACCACACGCCACATTATACCGTTTAAATTTAAATGAGAATGAGTTATAACTCATCAAACAATGAGTTATAACTCAGTAACTTACAATGCAGCAACAACTCAAAAGCGCAACCCAACACAGTGTTACCCATGCCTAGTAGAGCAGATTGTTTCTGTGGGAAAATCCATGAGTCTGGGGTGGATGTGAACAAACTCGTCGAGGAACCGTCTCAGGAGCTGACAACCGAGGAGTTACACGATATGCATTCGCAGCAGAATACGGTGGTTCAACGAAAAATTAGTTTTGACGAAAGAAGCGAAGGTCAGTGACAAAAATTAAGCTCTTCCGTAAGCACTTCACTTTTTCTTTTATTATGTTTTTATAGAATCTGTATTTATTATTTATAAATAAATGTTTTTTCTTGTAAAAACATTTTTCTTATTCAAAAACAACTGAGATGGTTTTTTGGGAGCTGGAACGGTTTAATGGCATTTCAATGTGGAAAATTACTTTAAGATACGAGCAAGGTTACGTAACGAATTAAACTCGTATGTTGAGGTACTAATGGATTTCTTATTGGCCTACTTGAGACATAAAGTGTTACTGACAATCCAAGAAGTATGCGACAACTAAAAGAAATAATTCTTGAAGAAATTACCAACATTCGATTAGAACTAAATGATTTGCTATACTTACATCGAGATATGCACAATTTTATCAACCAAATTTAAGAATGCGTGCAGAAAAGAGGAAGCAATTATACAGGGTGGGCCACTAAGAGAGGTGCTCGGCCGTATCTCACATACTATTAGTCGCATCGATTTAGAGTAAAAAAATATATAAGTAAAGTGGCCAGGAGAAATTGCTGGAAATGACTTTCAAGTTCGCAAAATGGCCGCTAGAGGGCGAAATTGCACCAGTAAATTTTAAATACTGATTCTTAGCGGTTTAGGACAGGCTAAGGTAGGTTGGAAATACTTTCATTCTGGTCTTGACAGAATTTCACTTATTTTTTGTGGGAGTGTTATTGTTCTAGCCAGTCAAATAAAGTGGTGAGTGAAACTCAAATTTTGGTTCAAACGTTATGGATAGCTCCGTATTGGCTTAACCAAATTCAAAATTTAAATTTCAGTTAAAAAGCTCTTTATTTACTTTAACTCATGCTATAAAATATTCGCTCTCATGATTGCCTCTTTGGCCGTGAGAGGGCGCATTATCAAAGCTCGTCAAACTTTGTCGTTTTCCTTCAATTTTTTAAATGTAATGATACATAATATTTAAGCTGCTTAGAAAGAGAACGACAAATGAAACAAAATAGTGAAAACCGTATATCGATACATTTTTTGCAACCGAAGATATAGCTAATTTTATAGCGAATTCATTTTATACCGTTTTAACGTCAAGTATTCGAAATAACAAATGAATTTGTTTGACAATCTTCAGCAGGAAGCTGATCATCAAGGTCGATTTAGTCTCCATGTCTGATGCGGAATAATTGAGGGACAAATTATTGGTCCATTTATATTTGAATAGAAACTAAATGGAAATATTTATTTAAACTACTTACAAAACTAACTACCATTACTTTTAGAAGACATACCGTTGCCAAAGCAAGTAAACATGTTTTTTCAACAAGACGGGGCCCTGCTCATTTCTCGGTAAATGTCCGTCGATTTTTAGACAACGCTTATCGCGATAGATGAATAGGACGAGGCAGTTTATTCCCGTGGCCAGCTAGGTCACCCGATCTTACGTGTATGGATTTTTATTTGTGGGGGAGAATAAAGGTGATTGTTTACCAAACCAGACCAACTTCCACACAGGACCTAATAAGCAAAATGAAGGGTGCAATTCATCACATTCCTGTCGCAGAAGTAAAGAGTGCTGTTTTATCTACGAGAAACAGGATTGAGCAATGCATTCGAAATGACGAAAATCATTTTGAGCATCTAAGCAGGTTTTAAACCCAAAGGTGTATTTCATCCGCAGGAATACTAATAATGCGTGAAATATAACAATCGGTTCTTATCAGGACCAATAATTGCCATGTATTATTATAATATCATTGTTATTGTCAAATTGTTTATATCTTCGGTTGCAATAAATATATCGGTGTGCGGTTTTCATTGTTTTGCTTCATTTTTTATCCTCTTTCTAAGCAGCTAAAATATTACATATCATTCCATTTAAAAAATTTAAGAAAATCGAAAAAGTTTGACGACCTTTTATAACGTGTATTCTGGCGGTCAAAGTGGCAATCATATGGTCGAATATTTTACAGCAGGTGTTAAGGTAAATGAAGAGCTTTTGAACTGAAATTTAAGCGTTGAATTTTATCGATATGCGGTTTTTGCTATTTTGTTTCATTTGTCGTTCTCTTTCTAAGCAGCTTAAATATTATATATCATTACATTTAAAAAATTGAAGCAAAGCGACAAAGTTTGACGACCTTTGATAACGCGCCCTCTCGCGGCCAAAGAGGCAATCATGAGGGCGAATATTTTATAGCATGAGTTAAAGGAAATAAAGAGCTTTTTAACTAGAATTTTGAATTTGGTTAAGCCAATACGGAGCTATCAATAACTTTTTGAACCATTATTTGGCCCTCCCCCACCACTTTATTTGACTAGCTAGAACAATAAGACTCCAACAAAAAATAAGTCAAATTCTCTCAGGAATAGAACTAAAGTATTTTCAACATACCTCAGCCTATCTGGAACTTCAAAAAATCCGTATTTAAAATTTAGTGTTGTAATTTTGCCCTCTAGCGGCCATTTTGCGAACTTGAAAGTAATTTCCAACAATTTCTCTTGGTCACTTTACTCATATATTTTTTTACTCGAAATCGATACGACTAATAGTTTGTGAGATACGGCCGAGTACCTCTCTTAGTGGCCCACCCTGTACATTTTAAGGAAAAAATTGTATATTGTTATATTACGTTTGAATTTAAATAAATATTACTTTCTGGATCACTTTTTATTGTATTTTTATTAAGCATTTGTATCAAGTTTTAGTAATTCGAACACTCGGACAATGTAGTTGTTGAGCCCAATATGAATTTGGTCAGACAATTAATTTATTTCTGAGATGTATTTTTTTTCTGCTCACGGTGTAGTTTTTAAAAGCCTTTCAAATCAATGACACAAACATGGTAAATTGTTGTAAAGAGCAAATATTTATTTCAGAAATTAACTGACGATTGTTAGGCCGCTGGATTGTATATCTTATATAAAATAGTGTGTCCAGTATAAAATGATGTACATGGGGATATTGGAAACCGTTAGAGTTACAGGGTGGACCAAATGGGGAAAAAGTTGCGCAATCAAGTGCCTATAAATAATCTGTCATCAATTTCTTTGAACTCGGAATAGCAACGGATATACAGGGAAAAAAAGAAAAACGTACGTTTTATAAAATCCTTTATATCGTGTTTATTATAAAAGATACAATAACGAAATTTTCAGGGTGGGGGTAAGAAATGAGGCGTGAATTTGAAAATAAAGTAAAAAATAATCTAGGCCCACTATGTTCAATGAGGCCGAAGTCAAGTTTTGTTTTTCTTATGGGCGCCATATTGAATTTCTGCATTTTTAAATTCCCCTTTAAATATGCTCTTCAACCATGTATAACATGTTTATGTTCGGTCAAGATAAATAATTAAAATTAACAAAATTAAGATTTTATGGTGGTTTTTTTTGATCAGATGAAAATCCATGGCTAGTTCGTCAAGTTAGGCACCAAGTTAGGTTTGGATTTAACGTCTGTTTAGGTATTGTGGTACCCACGTGATTGGACCATTTTTTTTTTAATGAGAACTTAAATTCCGAGAGATATTTGAACCTCTTACAAACTAACGTAGCGGATGCACTTATGGATGTTCCAGTAGCTACCCTGCAAAACTTGTATTTCCAACAAGACGGCGCTCCTCCACATAATGGACGTATTATCACAGAATTTTTAAATCACGAATTTCCCAACAAGTCGATAAGCAACCTGGGACCAGTAAGATGGCCTGCGAGATCCCCTGACATAACACCGCTTGATTGTTTTGCATGGGGTTTCCTCAAAAATGTGGTATACTGTAGGTCATACGAAACCGAAGAGGAGCTGAGACACGCTGTTATAGAAGCTGTTAACAGAATTACCCAGAAATGATCAGAAAATCCTGTAAAGCAGTAATGAGACGATGTATGTTGTGCGTGCGAGAAAACGGTGGCTTATTTGAACACCTACTTTAATCCTAAAATGTTACTTGTTCTTTTGCAGTGTTCGATGTATGATCAATAATAATTTAAAGTAATAATTAATAGAAATATCAATGCCTACTACCATTAATTCTTAATTTGGTTAATTTTAATTATTTATCTTGACCGAACATAAACATGTTATACATGGTTGAAGAGCATATTTAAAGGGGAATTTAAAAATGCAGAAATTCAATATGGCGCCCATAAGAAAAACAAAAGTTGACTTCGGCCTCATTGAACATAGTGGGCCTAGATTATTTTTTACTTTATTTTCAAATTCACGCTCATTTCTTACCCCCACCATGAAAATTTCGTTATTGTATCTTTTATAATAAACACGATATAAAGGATTTTATAAAACGCACTTTTTTCTTCTTTTCCCTGTATATCCGTTGTTATTCCGAGTTCAAAGAATTTGATGACAGATTATTTATAGGCACTTGATTGCGCAACTTTTTCCCCATTTGGTCCACCCTGTAACTCTAACGGTTTCCAATATCCCCATGTACATAATTTTATACTGGACACACTGTATACCGTATACAAAAGTGCAAATTTTAGTTTTATGATATACATTTATTTCGTTCACGGTGTATTGCGCGATCGACTAGAAACAAGACGAAGGAGAAGAAACAAACGGAAGAAGCAAAAACCGTCAGCCTCGTTACGGTATAGTTCGGCCGGATTTTATTTTATCGCAGTGGTTCCGTTTTCACGTCTGTAATAGTGTGTAAACTGTTTATAACTTATAGACGGGTTTTTAATGACTTTGAAGTGATTTTGCTTGATTTATAATGGTAAAATGGAACTATCATGGTGGTGGTAACTCTCACTCAATTTGGAATTCCAGTCACCTATTATAATCCGTTACCACTTAAAGGCAGGTTAGTTTACGTGATTGATAGAAAAACTAAAGTTTCGAAAAGTTGTATTGCAATTGAGAAGATCAACTCAACAAAATTTGCTGTTGGTTCAAATCTGATATCTTGATATTTGATATTCAATTCAAATCAAAAACATCCAAATTCTTACTTATTGTGGTTAAATGAAAATGTTTATCTGCGGGATATTTTATTGAAATGTTACCATATCAGTTTTTGTGGCGAAAGTGCAGCCTCAGTTGCAGGCTCATTTGTATCAGTCATCTGTCCACTAATTAACTGTCTATATTGACTTATTTAATGCATAACTTATTGCTAGCGTGTGTTTTATGAGAAATTGCAGTTGGTAAAAATATTAAGTACTTTAACTTATTTTCTTGAAGCTTTGCCTTGTCCATTTGTTTCAATGATACTTCGACTGTGAGGCATCCAATCAATTTAATGAGACGACGAGCATTAATGCAGTTAATGTCTAAAATTGCTAAACAGCAAAGAAACAGAAATCATTTTTTGAGCGAAAGCTATGAATGCTGCAAGATTTTACAAAGAGCCGAAAAATGTTCAAAAAGGATTAGTGGATCAACTCAAAAATCATCATTTGATTCCAGCTACCAAATAATAATTTCTGGTAGTTTTTGTACCAAGACACAAGAAACACTAGAATTCCTCACTTGCCCAAAGCGGATGAACTCGGTTGCTTCATCAAAACATGAGTCTCAGATGTAAACAAATTCACAGCGATTTGTATTAAAATCCATTGTATTATGCTCCCGATATTTTAGAAAACTAATTTTTTTTGAACAACTTTGACCATCAATAGCAGAGGAGCCAGACATTTTTTCTTTATAAGACTTGTGTCAGATCGTCTTGTTTTGAGCCAAAGAATGTCGCATTGCTCTTTTGATCATGTGGTTATGGGACACCCTGTCTATTCATAACTTTGAAATAAATATTGACTGATAGGGATACCATAATATCATGTGATGCTTTGTTTTAAACGTCTTAAGAAGTTCACTTTCATACCCAAATACGCCGTCGGCACCTTTCTTTAAATTGAAAATGTTCACATTTTCTACTGCATTTGTTTGTTTGATTTGATCTGTAACAACAGATAAATATTATTATAATAAAAGTACGTGATGCTTTTGGATCTCTTTTGTAATGATAAAAGGTTGCAAACATGGTAAAAAAAATAAGCAGATATTGCCATTCTTGAAAGCAGCTTAGATATGGACTATTTTTCCGGTTTATGGAAACACTCGTTAATGTTTTATGCAATGTACGTTTTCTATAACAAAACGCTCATCTTCCACGCTGTTTACTCAACGTAAACGCTTTTTAAATTATTCAAGAACAATCTATTTTTGTTTACATCTCCAGGAACATATCTCATCTTCTGTGATGTAGGCATCCGAGCTTATATGGTTCAGCTTTAAACATTTTTGATCAGTTTTATCATCTCATGTCAGAAAGGGTAAATCAAAACGCGAAATTGTCGAGCCCTCGAAGTGTGCAGCAATTAGGCTTTACGCAAACATCAACCTGGCGCCAAATGCTTATAGGCAGCCGCGTGAGTTGGTTCGATGGATACAACATAAGCAAGAAGTGGGCAATGGTTTTTCTCAAAAAATGATTTTTACTGGCGAGGCATTATTTCATCTTTCAGGTTAGGTCAACAAACAAAACTAATATGAATTTGGAGTGGTAAAAATGCAAGTAAAACCAGGAAAATCCTATGCATAGTGGAAACTAGGGCTGTGCTAAACTGTTATTTTTCTGTGGCATGTTGCAATGTTCCAGTTCCACCTTTCCAATAATAATTCCAGGTTCCAAAATAATAGATTCCAAAATCTTGTTATAAAAATAACATGATACTTTTATAATTTTTTTGGCTTTGCGGCCAAAACCGGGGAGAAACCATTGAAATCTACAAACACGACGACAATTTCAACAGAAAAGAAGAGACAATGGCGCTGAACAGGATATGGTTTCCAGCACTCACCAACGCAAAAACAGCAAGAAAAAGCAACAGCTCAGGACAGGAGAGAGAATCCAGTACACCAGAGGATAGCAACAGCCAGCAGAATGCGCAAGCTCCGATGACACAGGCCACGTCATCACAAACCACGTCATCGCAACCGGTGCATAAATACGGACTGCGCCCGAGGAATCGCATCAGTACAGTGTAAGCGTTCAAGCAAACCACTTCTGAAGATGCAAGCCACACGTGCATGCGAAACGTCAAGAAGAAATTATATCGAACGACAGCCTAAAAACCCGAAAAACTCACTTGTTTCAAGGAATGGCCTCGAAAGTCTATCTCTTTTGATAAAATAATTATTGCTGTCAAAGAACCAGAGGGGGTCATATGGCTGATATTATTTTTCACGCATAATTGTACACATCTGTAGAATACGTATGAAGACATTATAAAAGAATTAAAGAAAACATGGTTTTAGAGAAAAACATATGTCCAAAGAATGTTAGAAATGACGTAGTACTAATATAAACATTGGGATTAATAACATTTTTAATAAGAAAAGAGTATACAATTCTATAGTCGACCATGTTAACTGAAAAAGCAATGAGCGTATGACGTTAGGAAAAAGTTTCAGCCAGTATGGTAATGATATAAGCAGTGCAGATTTTGAGGCCTGCTCAGCTCAGGCACTTCCAGGACCGGCTTCGAGCCTATTATGCATTGGCTGAATAAAGTGCAGGTTTCGGGGTCGCTATTTTCAGGCTAAGCCCAGCTGACGAGAGCCAATAGGCTAGGCTAGGCTCGCAACCGGTCCTGGGAGTGCCTGAGGTTAGCGGGCTTCAAAACCTGCACTGCTTATATTATAACTATATGACGGCTCTGATGATGCCCAAAGCTTTGATTTTTCAAGTATGGTAATGTTTTGCAAAGCTTGCTAGTTTAAGCCATCAATAAATCCTTCAGATAAATGGCGCCAAATTTCAATCACCTGTTAATAAAATTATAAAATGCAAATTGTAAATGAATAAAGTACATTTTCATAAATAAATAACGGCTCTAACGTTTTTCTAGGTTAAAAATTCGCTACGTCATGCCGACTGCACGGCTAATTCTACGTGAAGAAGATGTGGTGCGTCTTACATTGGAATTTCTACACAATCGGGAACTGCACATCACACAGTTGAGTTTGGAGAGGGAGACTGGAGTAATTAATGGAAACTATGGTGATGATGTCTTATTTCTGCGGCAATTGATCTTGGATGGTCAGTGGGATGACGTATTGGAGTTTATTCAACCTCTAGAAACTCTTAAGACATTTGATTCGCGCAGATTTACCTACACAATTTTGAAACACAAGGTGAGGATTTTCCTTGGTTTTTGATAATCACTTTTTCGTCATCAACAACGTATGACATTGCCAAACGTTATAATGCGATTTCAAGAATTTCATTTAGCGTATGGTCATTCGCACAATAAAAATTATATATTTCTAGCACCAAAGAAATTATAATAAAAATATACCCATTAATTCCGCAATCGCCATCGCGCAACCGTAGGTTGTCTAGAACATTCCTCTGCAAGGAGGCATTTTGGAAACGACCAATAGGCTATAAGTCTTGAAGCAAAAAATCCATTAAAAACTCTTAGGAATGTTTTGACAACGTTCCCAAGGGGGAACCAAAATAGCACAAGATCCATAAGCATTACATCGAAAGATAGTGCGATTTCTCCCAAAGATACTGTACTGGCAACTATGTGATTTGCTTCTGCGTTTGGAGAGATCCAACGCAGAAGAATCAACTAAAGTCTTGTAAATTATTAAGAGCAATTTATTATTCATCAGTTAATGGAGCTCATAAAACTTGAATACAAGCAATAATGAGTATATTTTTTAGTACATCGAGTTGTTGTGTATCAAGTCGGAGGCAAACGTGCAGGGATCAAGTGTGGATAATGCTGTTGAAGAAGTTGTTCACGTTTTGAATAGTTTAGAGAAATTTTGCCCTACCAAAGAAGAATATTCTAATTTGTGTTTGCTGTTGACATTACCAAGGTAAGACTGAAATAATCATTGTAAATTTAGCAGCTTTTGCCACTAATACTTCAGTGGCTGATTGCGAAAAATATCAATATGGGATGTATATAGAAACAGTTCCATCATGACTATAAAAATGTTTGAAACGGTCGACAATATCACCGTCGGCGTGCAAGAATACTCATTAAGGCTCAAATGCGGTTAAAAAGTTTGCGGTCATCCAGGGGTATTACTTTCAGGTAGTCATGGGTAACACTGTGTTGAATGGCACTTTCACAGCACATCTGTACACGTCAGCACAAAAACCATAATTGACAAGCTAGATTTCGAAATCAAGTTTTTGTCGCCACCTATGTTCGAAGCGCGAAACTTCGATTGTAATAATAGCAATTTATCCAATAATTGTTTTCTGATGAATGCATTCACCAATGTCATTGTCTGAACATTTGAATGTCATAGTATCGTGACGTTAGTGTCGTATATCAAAATGGTTTTATGGGCAATGAAGCACCATTAGGCGTTTCGTCCCGGGTCTACCTATTGGACTGGTCAGTAAGGCTTAGGTAGACCCTGCCTTAGACGCCGGAATGTGGATTGTTCTTTGTTGAATACTACTTGAACATATATTCCACTTCAGCCAAATTTTATAAAATTTCCTACTGCTAACTTATCTACGAGTACTTAAATCTAACATATTTAGAGTGTTTTACACTCTATGTTTACTGACATCTCTGACTTAACCTACCTTAATATACCTTAACCTAACATGGGCACATTACCCCTAGTTTTAGACCTAAGTCTATCAGCCTCTCTTACTACCTAAGCTAACTTAAACCTGGTCGTGGTCCTCCACTAACTCCGTGGCGGATAACTAACTTACTTAAACCTAATCCTGGTCTTCTAGGGACTACATGACTAATAACTTAAACCGAATTCCTCGAGGGACTCCGTGACGTATACTTATGAGCTAACAATAATAATGACTAACATAGTAAATATAGTTTGCCTTCTGACTTATTCTACTTAAACCTAACATAGGCACATGCCTAACCTAAGCCTACTACCTCTCTTGCTTCCTAAATCTAACCTAAAGCTAGCCCATGGTCCTCGATGTGGTGCTGGAACTGGTCATCGCATGTGGTCCACGTCTTCTTCTTAGACAGTGTCTGCGCAGGGAGAGGTCTGCGGTCACTGTGATATTTGTTGGTGCAAGAAACCCGGACTATAGGATTCTTGCTTTGCCGGGCATTATCCAGGAACTTTGTTGTTAAGTTCCGGATATGCTCCAGCAGGTCTTCTGTTTTCAGGTCTCTTTGCAGGGTGGTATTTCTGACAAAGAACGGGGCCTTGGCTGCTATTCTCAATATCTTGTTTTGAATTGCCGCCATCTTCTTCTTTTGCGTGATGCAGGCCGTGGACCATGCAGTTGATCCATAGGTCAGCACCGGATGGATTAGCTGTTTGTAAACTCTAACCTTTGTTCTCAGGTAGAGCTTACCTGTCAGCAGAGGATAGTAGGTAGGCCTGGAGCAGGTATCTTGCCTTACCAGTCGCTTGTCGTATATAAGTCCAAGATAGGTTACCTTGAACCTCCAGGTCAGCCGCTGTCCTGCAAGCTCTAGTATGGCTGGCTGCGTCTTGGAGCACCTGGTGAAGAGACTGGCTTGCGTTTTCTCCGGATTAAACTCCATTTTCCAGTTCCTGTTCCATTGTTGGACCTGGTCGAGATGTCTTTGGAGATTAGTGATCATTTTAGGGCATTTCCCTGCGGCAGTGAGTGCTACGTCGTCTGCATATATATAACACTCCGTCTTAGCGGTGGTTGGAAAGTCTACCATGTTTATATTGAAGAGAGTAGGGCCCAGCACTGATCCTTGCGGTACTCCTGACATCACCGGTCTGCTGGTTGAGAGCTGGTTCTCAATCTTGACCTGGAAGCTGCGTCCAGATAGGTAGCTGCTGATAAGCTTAGTTTGGTGTCCCGGAAAGCCAGCTGTTATCATCTTGGATATCAGGGCCTGGTGCCAAACTTTGTCAAACGCCTTTGACATGTCTAGGAAGACGGCTCCTAGACCGTTTCTTGGGCGGTTTTACCTTTGCTGGATCCTTGTTGTCAGCCGGGTGGTGAGTGTGTTAGTGCCATGCCCCGGCCTGAATCCATGTGGCTCATCCAGCACCTTCTTGTCCTCAATTGTATCCTGAATGTGGTTCAGGATACACCTCTCCATAACTTTGGCCATCATAGGTAATAGGCTGATAGGCCTGTAGGACTTAAGCAGCTTCCTGCTTGCTCTCTTTTTGGGCGCCAATACCACAATTGCCTTCTTCCAGGTGTTCGGGAAGTACTGAAGGTCCATTATTGCGTTTGCCACTGTGGTGAGGTTCTCAATTGTTGTTGTTTCTTGAGGACTTCATTCGATATTCCATCATGTCCATGGGCCTTTTTGCTCTTTGTCCCCTTGATGGTGTCCTGGATGATCTCTGTGGTGACTTCATTGGCTTGTGTGGGCTGCCAGTTTTGGAAGTGGGCGGCTACAGTCTTTTCCACTTCTTCTTCTTGTTCTGGATGATCAACCAGGTTTACTCTGCATTGGAGCTCCAGATGATTTGCAAAGAGCTCCAGTTTTTCCTTGGGGTCAGCAGTGGTGATTCCGTTCTCCTGTATTGGTGGTATTGGTTGCCTTGGTCCATTGTTGAGGTTCCTGGCCAGTTTCCATAGCTCTGTTTGACTCGTCAGCCTCTATTTCGTTCATGCGAGCATCCCAGTGCTGCGATCGAACTTCCTTGATGTCTTCCTGGATCGCAGCCTGGAGGCGGTTGACTTGCCTTTTTAGGTATGGATTTTGTGTTCGCATGGCTCTGTGTCGTATCCGTTTTTTCTCCCTGATTTTGGCTTTTAACCAGAGAGGTATTTGGTCTATTTGGTTGGCCGGTACGACGGTTTGACTTGTTGAGGCTGCCAGAGCGTTCTTGATTTCCCCGGTGATCTTTTCGACTGCCCGGTCCAAGTTGTCCTCTGTTGTGGGCTGGGGGATCTTGCTGGAGCTTTTCAATGTGTGCTGGAAAGTCTACCAGTTCGTGATCCTTTTAGTCACAGTGATACCGTTGATTTGGTTTGGTTCAATTTGCAGGAGTACCGGCAAGTGGTCCGACGATAACTCCTGGAGCACGTCGGGGCTGGACAGTCTTCCTGCGTTTTTGCACAGGAATATGTCCAGGATGTCATCTCTGCCAATTGGTGTAATGTGTGTTGGCTCTTGGGGTGCGGCTATCTCAAACATAGCGGTACTTGCTTCGTTTGATAGCATGCGGCCTCTGTACATGGTATAGTTGCATCCCCAATCTTCGTTTTTGGCATTGAAGTCCCCTCCGTGTCTCGTTGGGCGGTCATCCGGGAAAAGGTTTCTGAGGTCATCCGGGAAAAGGTATATGACTGACGTATACGGACCCGACTCTGATCTTCACCTTCTCCATTTGGATGGCCACCATGGTTTCTTCTATTCTTGTCGATGGTTTAACAATTTCATGGTGTTGAATGAACCTCTTCACTGCGACTATTGTTCCACCGCCCCTGGTGAGCCTATCATCTCTGTGCACCTTATGATTCTTCAGTGTAAACCTTACTCCAGGCTTCAGCATTGTTTCCTGGATTAGGCACACATCTACATTGTATTTCTCCAGAAAGTCTTGGTGTTCTT
Source organism: Dendroctonus valens (assembly GCA_024550625.1). Classification (NCBI taxonomy): domain Eukaryota; kingdom Metazoa; phylum Arthropoda; class Insecta; order Coleoptera; family Curculionidae; genus Dendroctonus; species Dendroctonus valens. The sequence goes on along the minus strand of JAJTJO010000057.1, from coordinate 267,328 downwards.
CCTTCTTCCTTCGAACTCCATTGGCATTCCAAGAGACGACACACAGAGTTTTAGGCCTAAGCAGTCTAGACATGACTGCTCATTAATGCAATCATCTGGGATTGCATCGTGGCCATTAACGTCTGCATCTGTTCATGGCCAATGCTGTTTCATGTTGTGGCTGGCATCTAGCAATGTTCATGGCATCTGTTCATGCCAGCTGTTCATGGCCAATTTTGCCCCATTGTTGACGTTGGGGGGCTTGTTGGGGCGGCAGGTTCTTTCTGGCTGCGGCGCTGTAGCTGGTGGCAGTTTGCGGCATTTGGCTTGTGATTTGTGGCTTGGCTGTTTGGATTGCCCTGCGTGTTGTGATTGTTGCCAGCTTCTTCTCTTGCTTCATGCCCTGGTTTTGCTGTGCATCCTGAGTAGGAGGCTGGATGTGCACCTCCACAATTGGCACATTTTGCAGCCTTTTCTTTGGAGATTTTACACTCCCTGGTTTCGTGGGCTCCTGCACACTTTACGCACTTGGCCGCTGCTGTGCACTTGGACTGACTGTGACCGAAGAGTTGGCATCTGAAGCACTGCGTAGTTTGGCTTTTCGCATGCTGGGACTCGACTCTGACTCGCAAGTTCCCAAGCCTCCTTGTTTCAAAAATGGTCTTCTCCGATTTTGGCAGCAGCACCAGGACTACTGCGATTGGATTTCCATTTTTTCGCCACCTGACAATTGTGGTAGGGTGGAACCCTTGGTTGCTGAGCTCCTCCCTGATTTTGGGCTCTGTCCATGACTCTACCACTCCTCGTATAACCACTCGGAGCTGCTTTTCCTCCTCAAGCTGGTATGTGTGGTACTGGTAATTGAATTTGTCCAGTACCCGAATCATCGCCCTGTAGTCTTCGATTGTTGGAGGGTGTGTTCTGGCACCCTCCTTGGTTGTCACGCCACAACCATAACTGATTTTTAGCTCATTCAGCCTCTTAGTTATCTCATCATATTTGTCTTTTTGCCGGAGGACAATTGGAGGAATCTTTGTCCTCCTCTCCGGTTGCTGCTGGGCGGCAGGGGTGACCTGCTTCTTCTGCACCTCGACATCCGGCTGCTGGGCGGCAGGGGTGGCCTGCTTCTTCTTATCTTGACTTCTGGCTTCTGGCTGGGTAGTCCTTGGCTGGGCTGCCCTTCGGGGGTCTCTCGTCTCTGGACCTGTGGACAAAGAATCGTTCTTAGTTTTCTTTTCCTCCTCACTGGAGGACATGGGCCGGGTCCGCTTTCTCTTCCGTCGGCGATTTTGGGTTTCAAAACTCTCGCCGTCGGAAGAATCCGTTACCGGTCCCTGGCCCTCCTTGGGGGCTGCCGGGGGAGCTGCCGCCTCAGCGGGTCCCTGTGCCGTCTCACTCTCGCTAGCGCACTCATCCTTCATCTCTTCCTCCTCCCTGGCTGGTTCTTGGCTGCTGGGCTTCAAAAGCTTTTCAGCTCTTTCGGCTCGTTCCATCCAGTAAGTCACCTTTTCATTGGAGTACTTAAGCTCCTCTAAGGTGGCCTCCAGTCTGGACTCCAGCACCTCGAACCTCCTCACAACTTCCTCAGTTGTGAGCGGCACCATGGTTCCTTCAATCTAAAACAAACAAACAACAGAATGTTTTAATATTTCTGTCTTGCAGCTGATTTAATCGCGCTGAGAAGCACATTGATACAACTTATTCACAGTAAAATCACTCGGAACAGTTCTAACCAACAAAGAACTTTGCGAACGCAGCACGATGTTGACCGTACGACTCGACCGAACGAACTCTTTGTTGGATATATTTGAAGCTAGAAGGCGTATCTCTTGTGCTGTGAGAAATTGGCAACCTGAGTTGATGCTGCCACCTGTGAGTCGGTGGATGAAGTTCACCACAATACTCGCTTCCCAGTGACAACGTGGACGGAGTTGTATAGATGAGAAAGAGGGAGATGGACGTGTTCTGGAGACGTGGGACGAATTGTTGATTGATGGCTGAGCAAAGCGAGTCAGATGAGGGATGTGTCAATGCTGCCGAGTGGAGTACCAGTGAGTCGGTGGTCTCGTGATAGAAAGAGAAAAGGGATCCATGTTGCTGCCTGGTGCTCGTGCGTGTTGCTAGAAGGGGTTACCAATTATGGGCAATAAAGCACCATGTTGCGTTTCGTCCCGGTCCTACCGATTGATGGAAGTGATGGTAAAGAAAGTTCAAAAAGGCATAACGGAATGTCATGTCACATGGCCGCTACGAGCCGTCTAATTGGTCGAAGCAGAGATTGCCGGCTTTGATGATAACTTGACAAAGTTATCGTGCTATTTTATAAGGGGGTACTGCCGCTTTTGATTCTCCTGTTCGGCATTCTCACACCAAGCACAAAAAAACGAAAAATTTGTGGTATCTTACTAAGTTTCGTCAAAAAGTGGAGATTGCCCCTTTTGATACTAGGTCTCTCGTGTAATACTTGTTTCTCCGTTCTGAGCTTTAATAAGGCTGCAACTACAAAAACACAGTGATGACCTTTGAGAATATATATTAACAAATTAATTATTATGTGGAACAACTTTTACAGTTTTTCCTAAATCTAATTAAATCAAAAAAATTTACCTTCAAATTAAACGAGTGTGAAAATGATAACTGATTAATACCAACTTAACTAATAACGCAAAAAAATGTTCAAAAAACAGTGTACAAATGTCTCAACTGAAATGGTGATATCACGTTATATCACTCAAACACCGGGGCGGTGTACATAGCACTACCGTCAGTGCTTGACGGGAAAAAAATTGGCGTCCGAAGGGGTAATTCAGTGTAAAAACTTACAGTTTTGGCGTCAAGCAATCTTCTGTCCGTCAGCCCCCAGAGAATTTTATTTTGTATGACTTGCCTTAAGTCGGTCCTGACGTACTAGACCCGTTGAGCCTCGAGAGTTGTCTGGTACTACACCAATTTCCAGGAAAAAATATAAAATATCTTCAGGAGTTCAGAGTTGTGGGTTTTGTAAGGGGTTGTGGTTCCAATAACTAAAGGTACTGCGCCTTTTATTGCACAATGAAGCCACTATCGACTACAGGGGCCCGTGTCAAATTAGACGCCGGGTAAACCAAAAACCAAAGGGGGTGAGACACAAGTGCCGGTGGTGTCGATGTTTCTGGGTCGATTATCGAATGCGTACTACCTAGAGAGTTTCGTCCCTGTCCGTCTGCAAAGGCACACACAAATTCTTCAGATTAAAATCTTAAAAACATCGGGTGGGGGAGGCGAGGAAAGATGAACGACCCTGACATTTTTTATGGGGCGCTTATTCGAAGGGAATTCAGGGTGTTGAAGCTTCGTTTGTTGCAAGAAAGTCTGCAACATATATCTTACAAGTTTTGCTATTCGTAGGCTGACTGATCATCTCCAATACAAAGACTGGAACCCATCCAATGCACGAGTGCAATGTTTCCAGGATATTTTCCCACTAGTCGTAGAATTTCTACCAGGTGAGAAAAAAACGCCGGACTCTGCAGCGTGCTCCCGAAACGATCGACTGGTTCAATTAGTGATAAAAGGTACGTTTCTCCGTTTTTTAGATGTTTTTTAAGATGAGTTATTAAAATTATCGAAACCTAATAATGCGTTGAGCAGACATTGATATTGTTTTTGTTTGCCAACTTTGGGGGCATTTTTTGAAGTGATAACTTCTTTTGACACGGGGTAAATCGGTTGGAATGCGTTACGGCGCCGTTATGACTGGCCATCCCTACCCTGCGGTATCTTGCTTTCGCTCTATCGAGCACACGGCGACTTAGCGGAGACATCCCCGAATTAAATTTTAAAGTTTTTATTGCCATCATGTTTTAAACAAGTTGAATATTTTATGGTTTCTTTAAATATCACTTGAAGTTCACACCTTTTCAAAGTACACCCAAACATATTTAATTAAAGACCAAACCGCTATCACAATTTCAGATAAATTAAGACATTTCTTTTCGTAAAGTAAAATTATGCTTCCGAGTCGACAATTGCAGGTTTTGGAGACAAACCGTCAGTTTCAAGGAATATTTATTGTATGCCCTGCTACTACTGGCTATAAACTGTTGTGATTCGGTCTTGTTCTACTCTGAACTGCTATTAGCGTTTTTGTTGCTTTAGCAGTTTACATCTGCGACTGTATTAATGTTTTAATCATGCATCCGAACAAAAAACGGAACGAATCGAGAACTCAAAATCAAAATATTCAAATTTAGGAGCCTCAACCTTAGAGCAAAGGCAACATTGCCGTCAGGCTTCTTAACGGTTTTTTTTTTCGTTTTTGTTTATTGCATTGTCACTGCATCGTACTTCAGAGCCCAAATTCTAGAAACCGGAGAACGACGTTCTCATGAGAAAAGTGGGCCGGGTTCTCTTACGAAGCGAATCAGTGTATTCTCGAAAGCAATCGAGTGATCCCATCCAGTGTAAAAGTATTGGAGAAGGGCTGAGGACGGGAGCGATCACATCAGTGATGATGTGATCGTTCCGTTCTCTTGATCTCGAGAATTGGGACCCAACAGGATTTATTGGATGTTGGGTGTTTTACCTAGTGGCTGCCGTCTGTGAGATGTAGTTAGCGTAGTCGATGTTAATATGCCTTGTGTTCTTTTGCGTTGGTTCCATTAGTAGCGGGACAAGGCATACTCCGGTTAGGTTGATGAAGCCAAACGAACTATTTCTCTAGCAAGAATTTAGTTTCATCGTCAAATTTTGTCTCGCTTAAGCAACTTGCAGTTGATGGCGCTTGGAAACGCTTCAACGTCGGTCATACACTCTTACCTTTAGTTAACGTTAAAAGCAAGTGGGTTTGAGATACTGGAAAAATTGCTTGCTTGTTTCCTAGAGACAAAAGTTGCTCCCTTCAAAGACACGTTCTTGGCTCATTTGCTACAACGAAGAGGCGCTACAGTCATAAACAACACGTAGCCCGTTCGCAACAGCAAAACCCTGCTCCCGTTAGAAACGTACATCGCTTGATATTACGCAATTTTACTCCTTCAGATCGCTTAAGTCGGGGCAAAGTTGCTCATTTTTCAAATCGCTGAATTTTTGAAGGCATACTTTTACAGATCTTCATGTAAATTAAATAATTTATGTGCAAGAAAAAAATTAAATATTGAAAAATCGGGACTTCGCCATTTTGACGGTAAATTTCGGGTTATGTCAACGGTTTTACGCTAGGAGGTCACGTTTTGCCGAAAATCACAAAACACAATGTAATAAAGATCATATTTTTATTTTAGGTATTTTGTATGAATCATGTGTGAATTACTGCCAAGCCAAAGCAACCGGTTCCACCGACTCACAAGTTCAAGGAATGACTTTTTCTCGACTGTTAGATGGTACAGTAGGTAAATATCAAACAGCATGTTACTTTATGCAAAAGTAAATTTGGAGTTATTTTCAGGTTTTAGTGACAGCGATCTTTCGTTGCTCTCCTGGTTACAAAGTGTTCCACCTGAAACGTTTTCAGTGCCATTTGAACAAAAAACACTGAACGTAGATGTTGAACGTTTGGAGCGACCTTCGCTGGAGACTTCTTGGACTGAACACATGCTTGTGACGCCTATCAAACCCAAAACCTTTCCACATTCTGCCATGCCGTTCACTCGACCGAAATCGGCGGCCGATATAATGACCAGGTCAGTTCTACTGTCCAATCCACTTTTGTGTTCCATCATTTTACATGGAAAACACATCATATCTGATTCGTTTCTTCGTTTTTTAGATCTCTAATGCCAGCCATGGATGGATTATCACATAGCGCAGCTGTGCACAACGGAAATTATCGACCCATGACGATGAGCACCGGTGACATGATGTCCAGAAGCAGTTTTGCTAGTTTTCACTTAACTGGTAAAACTCCAAATTTTTCATTAATCGATGCAGTTTTAAGTTGAAAATCTTTATGTTTTCTAATGTCGGTATTACACTACCCACTTTTTCCACTTTTATTTGCCGGTAAAGCGGGTTTTTTATTGGAGGTTAACTTCTTGGCGGTCATCGGCTTTACACTTGGATATTGTTTTTACAATAAATTGGAGCAATTTCAGTGACTTTCATTTTGTATGTACTGAATTTCACAAATTCTATACACATTTCACATATTTGAAACACAAGAAACATTTTGGAAACAAAAAAATAACAAAAATCCGATAGTCCCCTAATTCCTAGTAGGCTCAGATCGCGATTGGCTGCCAACATCGTCATTGCACAGTTGGCGAACAACAAATAAGCCCAAAATTTTCCAGAAAATGTTCACAATCCGAAATGATTTCCAACATGCTCTAAGTCCGCAATCAATCGTAAGATTTATCGGTCGCAGTCTGATTCCACGCTTTTCGCTCATATCTGGAAAAGTGCGTAGTGTAATACCGACATAAGCGATGTAAAGTGCTCTATGAGCCTTTCTTTAAATTATTTTTGATGATTTTTTGCAAACTAATACAGTATACAGTAGTGGTGGAAAAAAGTTACTAATCGTTACTCGAGTACTCGTTACTCATCCGTATCCGAAGTAACGAATACTGAACCAAGCTATAAACGAGTATTCAAGTACTCGTTCTCAGTTAACATCAGAAAATCAGCGAACGAATTGTAATTGGGAACCGGAACTGGTAGTTGGTAACTGCACTTTGCCGTAAACAAGCACGGTCACTTCGCATTTCTCTTCACATTCTGTTTCTGTCTGTTTCCTTGACCCCAACCGAATGCCGCGTTTGATTTTCAACGTCGGCCGTTTCTTAGTTCTAGCTACAGCGTTGCCCGTTGGCGCTTGTCCGAGCATTTTCAAAAGAAAAAAAACTGTCTTTGATTTACTGAAATTGTTCCAAGTTAGAGGCTCGCACTGTATATTTAATAAAATACAGGGTGTTCCGATAAGGGTAAGGCGTGGCTGTATCTCTACAACGGTAAAGACTAGCGGTTTGGGAAAAAATTCTTATAAGTAAAGATGGCACAACAAATGGTTGGAAAGTCTTTTGAAGTACATAGCTCGACCGCTAGGGGGCGTAACTTCTACCAAACAAGCAAAGAAGTCATGGTATCTCGGAAAATGGGAACTTGAGCTATAATACCGTATTGTTTAGTTCTTTGCCATTTTTAGTATCTTTCATAGTCAAAGACGGGAAGGCTAATGCAGTTTTCAATACTTACATATCTAATCATGTAAGATCTGGCGAACGCGCCGGCCAGGGAAACCGATTTTCTCTTCCAATGACGGAATTTGAAAATTTCTCGTTTACGAGGCCGAATCAAATATCCGGACTTTTATTTTTAATGCTCCCTAGGTGAAGTGAGTAACGTGCCGTTTTGATATATATGTTGGGTGGGATGTAAAGTGGGGAGGAGCAAATCGGTTCGACTCGCCAGAGCATATTGGCTGTTAGTAGCATTATGTCTGAGCAAGAGGTCACACGTTGCACTGTTGAGCAACGCATTATAATAAAATTTTTGTCGCGGAAGGGTGTAAAATCTGGCGAAATTTTGCGTCGACTAACTGCACAGATCGCTCAAGAAACGTTTTCACGGACCCAAGTCTATGACTGGCATAAACAAATTTCCGATGGCGGAGAGTCAGTACAAAATGAGACCCATGCACGCCGACCGCGGACAAGCACCAGTGAGACGAATATTCTTGCGATCCGTGAGGCGATTGAAGGAGACCGCCGCCTTGCAGTAGGGGATATTGCGGCACACGTCGGAATATCGTATGGGAGCGCCCAATCAATCATTTCAGATGATTTGGATTACCGAAAAGTGTCGGCAAGGAGGGTCCCTCGCTTTTTGACCGAAGATCAGAAAACAAACCGTCTTGCCGCCTGTGAAAGACTTTTGGCACGATATCGAACTGAGGAGGATGATTTCTTGAAGCACATTGTCACCTGTGATGAGACATGGGTGCATCATTAAACCCCGGAGTCCAGGCAAGCATGGAGTGGCGAAAACCTGGAGAAGCAGCACCGCGGAAAGCCAACACCCGTCTTTCTGCTGGGAACGTTCTTGCAACGATTTTTTGAGATTGCAGAGGCATATTGCTCGTTGATTTTCTCCATGAAGGGCGTACAATTAATGCTGTGTACTACTGTCAACTGCTTGATAAAGTGGAATTGGCCTATCGACGAAAGATGCGAGACATGCCTATTCGAAGGGCGATTCTGCTTCATGACAACGCTCGGCCACACACAGCTGCATTAACCCAAGAAAAATTGAACAAAATTCATTGGAAAACTCTGGAACATCCGCCCTACAGTCCCGATCTGTCGCCGTGTGACTATCACATGTTTGGGCCACTGAAACAAGAACTGGGAGGTCATCACTTTGACGACGACGAAGGTGTAGAAACGTGCGTGCGCAATTGGTTACAGACGCGACCAGAATCATTCTTTGATGGTGGAATTAAAAAACTTCCGATTCGGTGGGAAAAATGTTCGAATAAAAGAGGAGATAATGGAATCTGGAAAAGGAGGTTTCCAATTCTTAGTTTTGGAATTAGACTAAAACTGCAAAAAGTTGAAGCAATAGTGATTGCTACGGCAATACTGCATAATATTGCAAAAATGGCAAATGAAGAAATGCCCCCAGTAGAACAAATTGAAGAAGAAGCTGTGGAATTAGCAAATAATGTAGGAGTTAGAGGTAGTTGGGGGAAATGATATTACCAGAACTAGATTAATCCACTTTTTTAATTCATTAGCTTAAGTTTATAATATGTCTAGTTATTTAACATACATAACAATTTTAATAAAAAACAGTTATTAAAAAAAATTCTTTTTGTTTTTTTTTCCAATATTAAAATTTCCATTCTTAAATTATGTTCCTCCGTCATTTGTTTTAGTTGCAATTCCTTAATCCGCATATCTACCTCGTGTTTTCCTTTCATACATTTTAATTGCATCTGCATATCTTGCTCGTGTTTTTCTTTCATACACTGCAATTTCAATTGATGCTCCTCCTGAGGGTTAATTTCTTTATAATTTTCCAACTTTGTTTTGGCTGCTGCCCATTCGGATACTCTATCATCGCTTGTTTTATTTTTTCTGTAAAATAAAAAACAAAGTTAATTCAAAATGCCAAATAAAAAGTGAGTTACAAGTACTTACTGCAAACTTTGGGTACTTGTAATTTCTCCGACTTTCTCTTTCGTAGCATTGCTGGGTTGTACTTCTTCCAGTCATCTGACACAAGTAGAATATTTGGGACGGATCCTAACGAAGGGATTTCTTTTTGTTGGCTTGTTCCGGGTTGGAGGCTTAAATCACAGTTAAGTTCTATGTCTTCAATTAGAATTTTACCTTGGTGGTCTTCTACGGCAGCTTGTGATATATTTTCAATATCGTCCCTGGGTACTAAAGTAAAAAAGCACGAAATAAACAGATTCTTAACAGTTTGTCACTTCATTTCCTTACAATATTCACTATCTAGCGCATCATTGTCAAATGCTGACAATGCCCCTTCAGCTTTTACACCTAATAATGCCTTTAGATTGTTTTCAACATCCGACAATGTTATGCTTATGGGGGGGCCCCCTCCGGTACCCCTCTTGTAGCTTTTCTCATCACCCACCTTCTTTTTAACTATTTTTTTAAAAATTTTCATACTTTTTGCGAAGAACGTCTTTGGAACGAGATGTAACTCCCGAATTTCCATTAAATTCAACCTCGATTTTAGCCCAACAATTAATTTTTTCTATGTGACTTGTATCGGTTTTATTGCATTCTATAATGTTCCAATATTTGGTCACAAGGTCTACTAAAAGGGACTCTTCACTGCTTGTAAAATTTGGGGCCCTTTTTTTACACTCCATGGTTCCACGTTCGAACAGCACAGCACAGCACAGATCACAGCTAAAAAGTAATCTTAACCTAACACGTTAACAGAAAACATGATAATTTTCACCATACTCATGCGCTAGCAATTGACAACAGCATAAAATAAACTGTTCCTCGGTTCACGTGAACTCGAGACGCATATGACTTGTACAACGCACAGTTGGCCGGCTGCTAAGTTCAACTCGAGTTCAGGTTCAGACTGAGTTCACTTGAGCCCAAGCTTAAGCTTCCATTGTACAACCCGGTCTAAGGCTCGGTTGAACAATCAGAGCTCAACACGAGTTCAACGCTGACCTCGTGGTGGACTTGACAGGCGGGTGTTGATCGCGTTGTACAATGCCGGGTCAATATTTCAGCACGAGTTTAAGCTCGTTTCAGATGAGCGCCCGAGTTGGCTGCAAAGTTCAACTCGAGTTCACGTTCAGACTGAGTTCACTTGAGCCCAAGCTTAAGCTTCCATTGGACAACCCGGCCTTAATGTTATAGCTCATCTCCCCATTTTCCGAGAAATTATAACTTTTTTGTTTTTTTTGGTAGATGTTACGCCCCTAGCAGTCGAGCGACGAACTTCATTCAATACACTTTCCAGCCATTTTTTGTGCCAAATTTACTTATAAGGAGTTTTTCCGCAAACCGCTAGTCCATACCGTTGTTGAGATACAGCCGCTCATTGCCCTTATCGGGACACCCTGTATAGTAAATATTATATTATATATCAATTACAAAACATTTTTCGTCACAAAAGAATTGAAAATATATAACAATGTATTCAATTATATTCCAGGTATCAAAAACAACAAATTAATGAATTCTTCGGTGGATCGACTTTTTGAAAACGATGGCGATGTATTTTTGTCGAATAGTTACGCAGAGTTTCAACAATTGCCTTGCATACAGGAACAATCGAGTACGCCGAAGGTAAGGAGCTAAAATTGTTTTTCGGCATAAATATTGTGATAGCATTCAGTACTCACCTGGAGTATTACCAGGAGTAATTTGCCAGTATCAAAAACATCCGTCTTTATCCGACTTTTCTAATATCTATAGCAAATTGAGTACATTTATTCTTTAATTATTATAGCCGGTCGCGAAGAGTCCCGACAGGAAGTTATCGAATGCGTCGACGCCGGAACACCGAGGTAGAGAAAGTCCGGCGTCGGCAGGAACTGCTCGATCTTCCAGGAGGGATTCATTAAATGAAAGGTAAGGTGTGTGAAAGAATACGTTACTTGCAAGTTATGGAATACATGCACTCATGTTTGAAGTTGTTAACTTGAGTGGCTAGAAACATGTAACTTCATAGACAAATAAAGGTTTATTGAAGTTAGACGACGCGGATAACTGAGATTAAACTATTTGGAAAAATATGTCCTGTATCTTGGAAAGTACTTGTAGTGTTCGGAAAAAAAATTGCTAACAAATTTGAAGAAAATAATTTTCTGGAAATTATTTTGAAATTTCTCATATGACCGCTAGATGGCGTAAGTGCAAACGGTATTTTAAAAAGTCGATTTTACACAGAAATTGTCCCTATAAGTGAAACATCTCGTAAGTTTGATCAAAATACTATAAAAAACCGTACTACTTTCCTTATGAACTTGTTTCCTCACTTGCCAAATAAAGGGTGGGGGGAGAGTCAAACCGCTTACGTGTAAGTGTAACTCCGACGCGGCTTGACCGATTTCAAAGTTTTTACTATGAATTGAAAGAACAATATTGAAATGCTACCATAAAGTTATTTTACACGCATTCGAAAGCACAGGAAAAAATGAACCAAACCGCAAAAACCGCATCTCAAAATCATTTTTGGAACCGATTTAATATTTGAAAATAATAAGGGTTGCCTAATTCAAATAATTAAGGCTTTGGATTAAATTAATTAAGTAGGCTTTGGAAGAAAAAATAGAACAAAATAGATGAGTGGAGAAAATAGAAAATGAAGACTAACACCAAACGCGTCAAAAAACCAAATTCTGCTCACAAACCACAGACTTAACGCTGACTCCCCTACAATAACTGCAGACGGCCAAACGACACAACCAAAAAACGACGTAAAATACCTTGGAATCACAATTGACCACAAACTTAAATTCACTAAACACATACGAAACATCAGGGCAGAAACAATAAAGAGAACAAAACAGTTCCGATCACTAACCTACAAAGACAGAGGAATTAGCACAAACACCGCCACCAAAATATATAAAGCTATTTGTAGACCCTTGCTAGACTATGGACATATACTCATGACCAACGGAACAGAAAGGACAAAACGTTATATACAAACAACAGAACAAATTGCACTAAGACTAATAACACGAATAAGACACCCCCAAAACCCACTACACAACCCCTCCACCCAACTACTATACGAACGCACAAACATGACCAAAGATTTCGGAAAGACTCATACATCTACAGACAAAATGGACAAACAACCCTACAACTGGACCATACTGAATCCCCTTTGTCGGTAGGGTCGATAGCCTTTTTTAGAAATAAAGATGTTTACTACCACTAAGCGAACATTAAAAAGTGACGGAAAAACCGAAAACGGCAAAAAAGGAGCTGTTTCACCTAAAAAACCATAGCTTCGCGCTTTTTAAATTTGTAATAATATTGCAATTATTGATTCAAACTGTGTTGATTCAAATTAACGAAGTTGGTTCAAACTTCACTAATTTTATTTATCAAACCTTGTTTAATTCCTCCCAAAGATTTTCAATAGGGCTTGGATCAGGGGATCGTGCCGGCCACTTCAAAACTCGAACATTATTTTCCACAAACCACTGTTGAACAATTTGTGATGAGTGTTTTGGATCAGTGGCATTTTCCATTCTGCATAAGGAAGCATAATATTTTGCGTTATATCCTTCAACAAATCGGTCCATTGTGTCATTAATAAAGTGTTTAGGGCCTACTCCAATCCATGAGAAACAACCCCATAAAAACACTGCCTTTCCCATGTATAAGTAGTAATAAGTAATAGTAGGTGTTACATATTTGGGATGAAACCTCGTGTTGATTGGTCGCCTAACACGTCTTATTTCATCAGAACTGAATAGTTTGTACTTTGTTTTATCACTAAGGAGGACATTTCCAGTCGTCTACTGTCCAGTTTAAATGGCGTCGTCCAAATGTCAATCGTGCTGCTCTATTTCTTCCCGATGTGGCGCAGATCCCCCCTCCATTCGCTTGAGTTGCGAGCGGAGGGTATTTCCGGAGCTTCTCTGCCGGATTGGAAGTCGCGACCCTGTTCCTGCATATCGGACAAATTGGTGGATGTGCAAACAAAGCGAAAACATCCCAGTCCAACGCACCAGTTTAATTAGGTGGTGGTTTGCCACGTGACGGGATGCCAGGTACTTATTACGGGTAGTACCCCCTGCATCAACGCGAGTTGTCTTTTTAATACCCTAACAAACAAAACAAAAAAGGGGCAAACAAACAAAACAATAAAAAAACTACTATTAAAAAAACTAAAATTAAGGTGAGTCTATGGCTCTGGTACCTGTGACGCGCACAATTCGTTTAACGTGTCGCGGTTGTTAAAGAGTCTTGTCTCTGGGCGCGTACAGGATTTCCGCGATGGGTAAAAAACCTTCACTCGGGATCTAGGAGCAGGAATGCTGCGGAAAAAACGGGATTTTTTCCCGTACCGCACTTAGTAACCAAAGCAAAGAAAAAATGGCCGCGCGGCGTGCCGTCGGTATCCGTTCCAATTCTCACGGACTGCTTTGGTACGCGCTTCCTTCGGGACTGCCCGTACCGTCCCTTTTTTATGACCGCTCCTCCGCACCACCCTTGAACCCCGGCGCACTTGTCGTCCCCGCGCACAATTCGTTTTCGGGTGAATGCGAGGGATGTTTATGTTGGCCAAAAAATAAAAATAAAATCGCCTGATTCGCCACGCGGCACGTCACCGAAATTAGCCATTTTTTTGCTAGCTGTCTGCTAAATAGTCTTCTACCAATTTTCGTTGAACTGTTCATATACCAACTGTAATTTCTGGAATTTAGGCAATAATTCTTGGTGAAGACTTCCAAGAATCATTATGAATAATTCTTTTAATGCGTCTGTCGGTCAATTCTGTTGTTTTTTCTTCCTCCCGATTTTAGTAACTTGTCTAACCTGGTGTCTTGTCCTCCCTTATTATAGGATGGAATTATTTTTGATACACTGTTCCGGGGTAACACAAACTGTTGAAATATCCACTTGTTTAGCAGCTTCCATGAATGATGAACACAATTCTTTGCTTCAAGACTTTTGAAATTGAAATTCCCCTTGACATGACGAATTTAGCATGGACTATGTTCAAAAAACTATAAAGCAAACCTCACACTATTATTTTATAATTTTCTTTCATTAATACCGCATTTTCAAACATATTACTTAAAAGTTGCTTTAGTTTTGTTACTATTTAACAAATGTCAAAGTAAGTTCCCTTGTTTCGTTCAACAGTTCTTGTTGTCATGGATAATCAACGCCTACTTCGTTGTCTTAAAGTTAATTGCATTTATTTAAAATATCGTTCACGTGCAATTATAATATCGGGATTGGCATACAAATCAGCCTCCGAGACTGCATCAGAAACGAGGATATCGGACGACAAACGAAGGTAACTGAAATCATCGAGAAAATATCTAGTTCTAAATGGTCTTGGGCGGGAAACCTAGCTAGACAACCAGACGAAAGATGGACAAAAATTCTATTATGCTGGAGGCCACGCCTAACAAAACGCTCAATGGGACGACCCCCCAGGGGATGGACCGACGACATAAAAATCATAGCTGGCAAGAACTGGATGGGAGAAGCACATGACAGGAAAGAATAAAAAAGGTTGCAAGAGGCTTACATCTTGCAGTAGACGGATAGCTGCTGAAGAAGAAGAAGAATGTTTTATGCCCATCTTCAACCGTTTTAACGTTACTTGCGCTTATTGTTGTACAAATGTTGTTGAATGATTGAGATATTGAGCCGTACGAAAGTATCGCAGATTGCCGTTTCTTATTATATTATTATATTATTCTTATATTACCCTTTATACTTCAAAACGTTGCTCTACTTTTGTCCGATATTGTAGATAAATAATACTTTGTTTCAAAAATAATACTTTTGAATGTGTTTTTTTCGAACTTTGAGCAACAAGTAAACGGTGGTCAGGTAGGGCGCCAAATGGAGCAGAGAGCAAATATTCTACTCTCGTTTTATTGGTTTGCCAATCAAAAACGGAAATTGAAAATGTCATATACCTCAAGAAACATGTTTTTATTGTAGGTCTATCGCGATGGCGCTCCATCAAAATCTAACGTTAACCGCTCCGACGACAATGGCTATGACCCCGCCAGTTGTGGAACCCGTGGTCGGAGCCTGCGCCAATCTTGAGGAGAGTTTTTCTGGCGAACTTGTTAAAGAGTTTCAAAAGGCAAAACTGAAGTTGCAAGAGGCAATGGTCCTGCGGGAACAGAAACGCGATGAAATGATTCGACAACTGCATATTGAAAAGTGAGTACAAAATAGGTTTAATAAGTCATTAAAATAGTTTGTCCTCGGAAAAGTCTTATTTTCCGGGAACGTTGTCGGACTTTAATGTCGGAGTTTAAAAATATACAGCGTATTCCACTAGCTCAATTTGAAATAGAAGCGTGTGCATATCATGGAACGTCGGATCAAAACCAAATCAATATCAATTGACTTGCGAGAACAAACATTGTCTGCGTTAATGTATGTATATGACTTTTACTTGTAATTTTAAGACATCTACCTGAAACCTGATCCAGGCCTTAGGGTCGGCGGCAAACCTATTCACCGTCGTTCAATTCGGGAATATTTGGTACACAAAAATGAACATTTTGTTTTCAAAAAAATTGTTCTTTAGTCTGTCCATATGTATTACATCTTGTCGACCTTCTGCCTCCCCCAGAATCCGTGAGGCTGTCCATATTGGAGTGGGATTTTGAGTTAGGAACTCTACCCACTTGGGGTAATATGTTTTTGGTTTTCGACCTTTACATGTTTTTTACTGAAGGAAATGACAGTTTAAAACGTCACGCTTGTCGAGCGGGTTTGCGGGTTTGTTCCAGCCGCCCATTTTGGGTCAGACGCTACGTGCTAGTTTTCATATCTGAGGGGCATTCCCCTATCCGCCACCTGGGGAGGTGCCCGATGGAGGTGTCTTTGACAGGCTCTGAGAGCCTTTGACAATGTTGAGACATGGGCTTTCTTGACATCCCTAGGTGACGCTAGAATTAATAGATGCTCTACCCTCATTAAAAATATACAGGGTGTTTGGTAAGTAGATGCATTCCTTGCAGGGGGTGATAGTGCAAGTAATTTTGCATATGTTTCGTTGCTAGACCATGTTCCGAAAACGCTTATTTTCCGATCTACAGGGTGTTAAGAGAGGGTAACAACTAAAGTTACTCAGACACTCGAAATGACAGCAATTATTAATTTTGTCAATCAATGACAAAAACTAGTGCAGAACCAACTTTTTAATAAAAATCCGATTACGCTGTGCAAAAAATCGATTTTAATTTGTTTACTCAAAAACGGGACGTCGTAGAAAAAAAATCAAGAGATCGTTTCTCTTCCAAATTGAACAGGAATTTCAATTAAAATTATCTTTGACCAGCACGTGCCTGTGCCCACGCCACTGGCGAAGCTAAACCAAATTTTTTATCACAAAATGTATTATTGTTAATTGCCTCAGCCTGTAAAATTTCATTCAAATATTCCAAGCGGTTTCCGCAATATTAATAAATATCAGTTTTTTATTTAAAACCCTGTAAATAGGAAACTACGAGTTTGCGGAATATGGTCTGTTAAGAAAATATATCCAAAATTACCTGCACTATTACCTCCTGCAAGGAATGCATCTACTTACCAAACACCCTGTATATGACAGAGCTACTTTCCACGTAAAAATAGACGAAGACCGAAAACCGAAACGAAAAGATAAACCTCGGCAAGGGTGTGAGACAAGGTGACACCATCTCGCCTATACTTCACGTTAGCTCTAGAAAATGTGTTCAAAAAATTTGCCTGGGACCTGTCCCAGGCTAATTTTGGAGGAGGATGAATCTCGACAAAACAACACTAATAAGCAACAGCTCAGAATATATCACCATAGACAACATCATCATAGAAAAGGTGGAACAATATATATATATTTGGGAGATATAATCAAAAATGGAAAAGATTAAGAGAAGGATACATTTAACGTGGGCAGCTTTTGGCAAACTCGGTTTTATCCTTAAGGATAAGAATATTCCATTGCATTTAAAACGCAAAACGTACGATATTTGCATATTTCCAGTAGCCACTTATGGTCGGGAAACTATGGTAATAATAAGAAAGGTGACAGAAAATAGTGACTCAACGAACTATGAAGAGCATTCTGCTGGGTGTAAGGTTGAGAGATAAAATTCCAAATACCGAAATACGTTAAAGAACTGGCTCTGGCACAAGATGTATGGAACCTCGGGATGGCACATAGAACGATGAATAGGAGCATGAACGTATCGATCACTTTTTGATGCCTTGAGAGTATGAGATAATTGTAGCGAACCCAAGTATGACGATAGGGAATTTAAGTATATTTGTAAAGATGTTTATAGATACGATAATCATGGGTAGTCTAGTATTTATCGCTATTGTACATATATGCTTATCTATGTATTTCTTTTTGACTCTTCGACTTATAAAACTGAAATATATATTAGTCGTCCAACTGGGGGGTATTGTTTCTCCTCATGGTGAAAGTTTGAAGCATCAGCTTTACTTCGTTAACTTTTAGTCTTCATGTGTTAAACCTACTTTTATTTATATTTAGTTGGTCTGTAAGATTCTGGATGCTGCAGTTGGAATTGCATAAAAAGCCACCATGGCAGTAATAGCAGCAAAAGTGGCGACATTTTTTAGTCGGGTAATCGGTGGGTCAGCTGGATATAGTGAATGTATGTCGGTAACCCTGCATTGATGGGGTTTAGATCCATATACACCCACTTTGCTGTTTTACTAAGAAGTGCTTATTTTTAGATTTTTTTCCAATTTATCCAAAAGTCCCACCTGATACACTATGTCAAAAGCCTGACTAATGTCTCAAAAATCTGCTGATCAAAATCTTGCGCCTACAAGATCTCTGTTTAATTGTTTGGTGAATAGCTGATTATGTTAAACGTCTCTTTAATTTAATATTGGCATAACCCTATCAAGGAAAAGTTTTTTATATATCTTATACAGTAGGCATGGCTAACACTGTGTTGACTGGCACTTTTGAGTTGATGCCTCTCTGTCAGATAATGCGTTATAAGTCATCGCGTCTCACTGCGCCCCACCTTGTATAATGTTTGTGGCGGACTTCGTCCAACAAATCACAGGTGGTAGCACCAACTCTGATTGCGACAACCATCACATTTAACCTCATTCAAGATGGCACATTTCGGAATGCAAGTTCGTGACATTCCCATGACTCATGACTATGCGACAGGACTACACATCACGTATCAAACAATCCTCTGTGATCTCCCAACACATTTATCGCATGCCGAAATATATATACGAGTTTACTGCAATATGAACTGCACCGGTGAGTTAATGCACCATTGCGCTGTGTTGGCGCACCAAGCCGTTCCGGCATCACTGCGCCGACTCCTGAAAATCCACTGAGTTACCCATGCCTACCGTGAGCACATGATCAAAAAGGTACTGCAACATTCTTTGGCTCAAACGAAGACGATCTGATCTAACTTTTATTAACAAAAAATGTTTGGCTCCTCTGCTATCGATGGTCAAAGTTTAAAAAAAAAGTATGTTTTTTGAAACGTCGGGAGAATGATACGATGGATTTTAATGAAACTCACTGTGAATGTGTTCCTATATTCTATATGACACATATTTTAATGAAGCAACCGAGTTCTTCCGTTTTGGGCAAGTGGTGAATCCTTAAGTTGCTTGAGATAAAAACTAGCAGAACATTTTATTTTGTTGCAGAAATCAACTTTTTTGTTGAGTTGATGCACAAATATTTTTTGACAATTTTGTGTTCGTTGTAAAACTTTGCAGCATTCATAGTTTTTGCACAAAAAAAATATTTCTGTTATCTAGCCAACGACCAATTTTTATATTAATTGGACAAATTAATTGTCAACATTTTCACGTCAAACGCGTCAAAAAACCATCTTCTGCTCACAAACCACAGACTCAACGCTGACTCCCCTACAATAACTGCAGACGGCCAAACGACACAACCAAAAAACGACGTAAAATACCTTGGAATCACAATTGACCACAAACTTAAATTCATTAAACACATACGAAACATCAGGGCAGAAACAATAAAGAGAACAAAACACTTCCGATCACTAACCTACAAAGACAGAGCAATTAGCACAAACACCGCCACCAAAATATATAAAGCTATTTGTAGACCCTTGCTAGACTTTGGACATATACTCATGACCAACGGAACAGAAAGGACAAAACGTTATACACAAACAACAGAACAAATTGCACTAAGACTAATAACACGAATAAGACCCACTACACAACCCCCCACCCAACTACTATACGAACGCACAAACATGACAAAGATCTCGGAAAGACTCATACAGCTACAGACAAAATGGACAAACAACCCCTACAACTGGACCATACTGAATCCCCTTTGTCTTACAAGACCAACCAGATACCGCTTCCGTTTCCCTACATCAACGCTACTCGAACACTTACAAACGCAACTGACTAGTGGACAATAAAATAATTTTTTCTTGTCATTGGAATTTTATTTGGTAATATTGTTAACCTAGAATAAGAGAATTTTCATATTTATTTTTTATTTAGGTTAAGACTACATGTATTAAACATGGGCAGAAAGACCGATAGGTCGATAGCCTTTTTTGGAAATAAAGATGTTTACTACTACTACATTTTCACGTTCTCTAATCAGTCTGACAACTTCGTTTCGAATGTCATTTTCTAATGATGCTACCCTACAATGCCTACTACCATTAAATTTTAATTTTGTTAATTTTAATTATTTATCTTGACCGAACATAAACATGTTATACATTGCTGAAGAGCATATTTAAAGGGGAATTTAAAAATGCAGAAATTCAATATGGCGCCCATAAGAAAAACAGAAGTTGACTTCGGCCTCATTGAACATAGTGGGCCCAGATTATTTTTTACTTTATTTTCAAATTCACGCTCATTTCTTACCCCCACCCTGAAAATTTCGTTATTGTATCTTTTATAATAAACACGATATAAAGGATTTTATAAAACGCACTTTTTTCTTTTTTTCCCTGTATATCCGTTGTTATTCCGAGTTCAAAGAAGTTGATGACAGATTATTTATAGGCACTTTATTGCGCAACTTTTTCCCCATTTGGTCCACCCTGTAACTCTAACGGTTTTCAATATCCCCATGTACATCATTTTATACTGGACACACTGTATTGATGTTGTTGCAAGTACCATGTCGATTGACGTTGGCATGCCTGATATTGGATTCCTCAGTACATTTAACGTGGACCAGGCATTGAAAAATATAGAGACTGGGCAAAGTTAAAATATTTAGCCTAGAAAGCGAGGCACGACAATCCTCCTGATATCTCAGGCCATCCACCACACGAACAGCTCTTCTCTGAAGTGAGAAAATCCTGGAAGCCGAAGAGGCATGTACCCAAATAAACAGGGAGTAAGATATTAAGTCCTGTAACACTGCATGGAAGGCAGTAACCAAAGCCGGCTTCGAGAGTCCACCCGGTAGACTCCGCAATAAAAAGATGTTAGTTGCCAATTTTTTAGCTAGGAACTCGGTATGATGGCACCATGTCAACTTAGGATCCAGATAGACACCCAGAAATCGAACGCTCCCACCAGATCTCTAAGTGAAAAATATATTTCCTCAGTTTTTGCGTCATTTAGGCATAATTGGTTAGCTGAAATCCAGTCATTCAGGCTTGCCCTCGCCTGCCCAATCAATTCTCGTACAACCGACAGGGCACGATGGACATACAGAGCTGTGATGTCGCCTGCAAACAAAATAATTTCACCATTATCACTCATCACTCTTAAGTCGTTGATATAAATAAGAAATAGGACCGATCTAAGTACAGAACCTTGCGGTACCCCAAATCTCACAGGTAGTGTACTAGATTTATTCCCAAAGGAAAAAATTGCTCCGTGTCAGAGATACGATTCAAGAAGATTCACGCTATCAACAGTAAAGTTATAGCCTTTCAGCTTTGCAATCAACAAACTGGGGGAGACACAGTCAAACGCCTTTGACAGATCGCAGAACAAAGTCGCTGTATAACCACATACCTCATATCCACTATTGATAATTTCGACAATCGTGTCAATTGCCATGACAGTATATATTTTCCCAAAGACCGGAATGATGGAAATTGGTCTGAAGTTTCCAGGGACATCCTTAGACCCCTTTTTGTGCACAGGAATTACTTTAGAGATTTTTCGACATTTTGGAAACACATTCTTCCGCAAGCATTCATTATATAGGTAGTCGGGTTAATGGTATATCCATTTGATTTCCAATACATTTAAAAATTTTGGTATTAAAACCATAGAAATCTCCTATAAGAAAATACTGTCCTTATTCTTTAAATTAAACATAATATCTCTCACCTGAATAAAAGTCCAGTCATGAAACGAAACGTTCTGAGGGTCTTCAGTCGTCCAACTCTCAACCTCCCCGACAAAAAAAGTGATTAAAATCGCTAGGGCATAGATGAGTTGACGCAATATTATCCTTAGATTTGTTTTTGTATTTACCTATAACCTGCCACATTGCTCTGGGGCCGTTTGAAGAGCTGCCAATAAAATCATCATTTGCCTTCACCTTAGCCCGTCTGATCGCTCGTCTATACTTGATTTGAAATTCTCGGACAATGTTCGACATCCCAGGAGTGTCCCCCTGATCTCGACATGTCGGTCAGAAAACCCAATGTTTCCCGCATTTCACGCAGCTCACCATTCAACCAGCCTATCTCCGGGTCCCTGTTGACAAAAAGTCTATTCCTCAGTGGAAGGGCAGCCTCAACCACCTCCACAACACGATTCAAAAACACCTTAGCCTCAACACTCAGTTCGTGTTCTCCATGAAAGACCAATCCAAATCCCTCACGAAGGTATTGAGCAAAAAGACCCTTCCGAGTAATCGACCCCCCGGAGAGGCGTCGATCACTTGGGTTTCAAAATTTGATGTTATGTTTGTGATTATATTATCAATGCAGGCCCTTTGCCTAGTATCATCAAAAATCGTGGGATAAAGAAAAGAGCAGGCCAGCACGTCCAAGAGAGCAGCAAGCCTTCTATCTGACACATTATTAAAATTAACATTTAAGTCTCCGTTCAAGATAACATTGACATTTAGCATAGAGACCTTAGCCACAATTCTATCAATAACCTCCATAAAGACAGTGAAATCCCCTTTTGGTGATCTATAGACCGTCACAATAAGTAAGTTAAATTTGGATACTTCCACCACACAAACTTCACATTGTAGTCCTACAGATGGGTCAATAATGTCTGACCTTGGTATACAAAAGTCTAAAAACTCTGTTCTGGCAAATATTGCCACTCCACCATGTATAGAATCCGACTTATTTATCCCACATGTCGATGAGGAGGGTCCACTTGAGCCTCTGACTGTAGCGGTGCCCTCCTTTTGACAAAAAACCAAGAGAGCAAAGCTACACTAGGCCACACTTCACGTTTCCATACATCTCTAAAGTGATCTTGTAGTATTGTCACTTTCATAGATTTATATAAGTCTGGATGTTTGGATAGGTGCTCGTCACACTGCACCTGCGGAAACTTTCCCTAAAGGTCTGCGACCTGTCTTTTTTTCTCTCTTTTTTTTGTCTGGTCACTAATAAATACAGTTTCTTCGGTGTTGTAGAAACAAAATTGAAACGCGAGTTAACAATCAGTTGTCGGAAACGGTTTTAAAACAATTATTTATTACAAAAATGCGCACCGTTCAGCAATGAGATTAGAGATGGGTAACTCTAAATTTTCAAGAGCCGGCGCAGGGCCGGCGAAATGGCTTGGCTTGCCAACCCTACGCACCGGAGCAGTTTATGTTTGCAGTAAGCTCATTTATATATTACGCCGTACTGCAGACGATAAATCGGTAAATGTAATGTCGTATAGTCATGAGTCGTGTGCTCACTCGGCTCACAGAGCGGCAACAACTCAAAAGCGCAACTCAATTCAGTGTTACCCATGCCTCAATGTGCCCCATTTTGCAGAATTTTGTTTTTGGAATGCTTGATTATGATTCTTCAGGATGGCGAAATTTCCAGGGGCTTTGCTTTAGAATGCTCTGCTTTAGAATGCAGATTTATTTTATGGAAGTTTGTTGGTGCAATTAACCGCGGTTCTGCAGGCTCAAGTCCAGAAGCTTCTTAAAAATCCGAAAATGCTCGAATTTTTGCGAATTTTTGTTTTTCTGAAGCTTTCTTATGCTTCTTTCTGATGCAGAAATGTCAATGGGCTGTTGGCTCTGTTTTAGAATGCAGATGTATTTTTATAGAATTTTGTTGGCGGAATTAACCGCCCCTCTGCGGGCTCAAATTCAGAAGATTCTTAAAAAATCAGAAATTCTTTGGTTTTTCTCAAATTTTTGTTTTAGTGAAACTCCTTTATGCCTCTTTATAATGGAGATATTTCAAGTAGCCGCTTGTGCTGGTTTAGTGCGCAGATTTGTTTTTATGGAAGTTTGTTGGTGCAATTAACCGCGGTTCTGCAGGCTCAAGTCCAGAAGCTTCTTGCATGCTCACAGGTACTGCCACCTGTGAGTTTGTGGATGAAGTCCGCCGCAAGCGTAATAGCGTAATAAAAAGTGCACCGCAGTCAGACGGGATGAGATATAACTCATCAACTCACCGAGCGGCAACAACTCAAAAGCGCAACTCAACTCAGTGTTACCCATGTCTAAATGAGATAAAAGTCGAAGTTGTATTCGACGTCTGAGTTTTTAAAAACCCCAATTGCTTTATGCGTTTCGTCCAAAACATCGGCTTCTTTGAAAAGACTTGAATTTGGTGGGCTTCTGGGTCCCAATCTTCAGCTTTATGGCGCAACGAAATTATTGTCTCATCGTTTGTCTAGTTGCATCATCGATCCCTGTCGAAGTTACAAGCTGTTGAGACGACAAGATCTAACACAAATTGTTTTGTTTTTTTTTCACTCAAAATGGTGTAAATGTTTAGCAGTTAGTTCTGTCCGGGCTCAATATTTGCAAATGCATGTGACTTCAGTTTTATAGAAAATATACGAGACGCTAAATTTCAAATCCTGTTGATCCTAAAGCATGTGGCTGATGCCTAAGTAGCAGTAAAAATTGTGCAATGTATAAAGGCAGATTAGACATGGGCAACACTGAGTTAAATGGTAGTTTCACAGCGCATCTGTACACATTGGCACCCAAACCGTAATTGACAAGCTAGATTTCGAAACGCAGTTTTCGTCGCCACCTATGTTCGAAGCGCGAAACTTGAAGCGTTTGGAATGATAGCATTTTATCCAGTAATCGTGTTCTGATGGTTGCATTCACCAAGTTATATCAGGCCGAAAACTGCAAGTTTCACCAACAGTTAGCAGCCTGATAAATATACCATGTCAATAAAAGAAAACGTATGTATTCTGCCACACGGCATGGTGATGCCATCTAAAATCAAACCCGTATTCAGTTACAGTTCTAAGGGGAATGCGCTGTGAAAGCGCCATTGAACCAGATTCAACTCAGTGTTACTCATGCCTAAAACAGATCCTACATAAGTCAATTTCCAACATTTTCCATTTTATGAATGTAGATAAATTCTGGCTATAAAGCTAATCCCATAAACAAGAGTACACCGTATGTATAATTACAATAATAATTTTATTAAATAAAACGGAGACGCTTATTTTCAAGCGTTTCATATTTCAAAGCTTTTGAATCGAATTTGCGGGTTTGAGTTGATATAAAATGATGTATAGTTTATGCGACCAACAATTAGATCATCGTTCTACTGACTACATTTAACAGAAATAACCATTTGCGGTTTGTTTGTGTAATAATTATGCAGATTTTCATTTAATTATATAAACAAGTGAATACTGGTGCGCAGCTGGCTGCTATCCGAGCATCATTTGTAATTTCACAGTCATTTGGCAGTAGTGCAATAATTGTTTCTCCAAATTGTTTTTTTTAGTGCACGCGATTATCTTGTTTCGGTTACTAACAATTTGATGATGTTGGTGAGTTTCAAAGCACTAAAAAATCACATCATTTTTTAAGTTCTATATCGAAGTTCTAGAGTAGTTCCGGTATGTGTTTGAAGAAAGTAAAATAAACAATATTCGGATTTTAAATCAATAGGGTTTTTATTCATGTTTTTTTTTCGAAAAAGCTGTAAAAATACAATTTCAAATCTTCTAAAAGAGAATGTAATTCAACTTCAGTGTCTAATTTTGAATCAAAATAGCTAAAGCCGTTTCTAGAAAATTGGAGTGAATATGATTTCTTTGGTTCTTGACTATTTTTTTTTCACGGTGAGTTTATCTCAAATGAGCCGCAAAGTATGTGAGATCGCTGGAATGGAAGCATTCTTTAAAAGGCTTAATACAGATATCTCTCGGGCAAATCAAGTCAAATTACATTATAAAAGGTTTAATCGTAAATGAACGCAAAGTTCAGGTATAATTTTCTAATAAATTTCACGTTCAATTTTTAGTATTGTCATTTAACGAAATATTCAATTTTGCAATTACATAATTAAACTTCTTTTTAATCTGATATTTGATGAGTCGAGAATAAAATTGTATAAGTTCTGTTGCCTTTTCTGCGTATAATTGGAAAGGTGCATATTGAAACGTGAAAGGAATTGCGATTGTGCGCGTTTTACATTAATTTCTTTTTGTCTACTAAATATTGGGACTGCATTCTGCAATTGTAGCATTTACTGTCCGTTCTCAAGTTGTTACATAACATGTACGTTTTGGCGAAGAGAATAATACTAGCTGTTGGAATTTAAGTGAAACTGATTTCGGGTATGTGATTTATATTTTATTCAAAGTTTCAAGTTTTAACTAGCTGAACTTTTTCGACGGTGTCCCCATCAGGTGATACAGGCAGGCTCTCAAAGAAACACGTTTAAAATAGTTTGTTTTTCAGATATCTTCTGAAATGGCGGGTTAATTTTATTCTTGTAAAATTAACAGCGGAAAAGCTTGCGTAGAAAAACTCATTAAAACAGCATTGTCTTACTTAGAAACATCGCTTCTTTGATTACACCCTGCACAATGCTTTGTCGCTATCGATAAAACCAACAATTTTTTAAGAAAGCTACCTTTGCTGAAGGTGGTTTTATATGTGGGCTCAACATGATTTTTTGTAATAATATGCATTCCTCAGCTTTACTTATCAAATATTGTTGCATTCCCCGGCTTGAACATTCTTCCAGTATTTCAATGTGCAAGGTGTCCCGGAATTTGTGGTCATGGTCTCAGATTTGTACAGGCGACGTTAAAAAAACATAACAAGTTTCTGCTTTAGAGGCCTGTATCTCCGTAAGGGGCCCTCTGGAATTTTCTTTTTAGAAACTTGTTATGTGTTTTTAACGTCCCCTGTACAAATCCCAGAGCATGCCCACATATTCCGGGATACCCTGTCGATACCAATTATAAAAAAATCTGGTTCTTATTCAATTAACTAGGAAAGCCCTTCCCTGTTTGTCTAGACTGTTACTGTTGGTCCAACGAGGAGAATCTGCTCATCTTTTCGGTGGTAGTTTTTCTTTTCTTCTCGGTTTCCTCCATTGACTTCTATCTAGCATTGTTTCCTGATCATTTTCAATGCCCATCTTCCGCATATCCAATAAAACATTGTCCCTCCATCTCAGTTTAGGTCTTCCTGGTGGTCTTCTGCTCGTTGGTGCTTCCTGCCATGCTATTTTCAGCATTCTGTCATGCGGTGCTCTGTATATGTGTCCTGCCCATCTCAGTCTTTGTGACTGCTTCTCTCACAATATCTCCCTGTTACAATTCTTCTAGCTCTGCGTTTGTGCTTATTCGATATTGCTCTGAACTAGGATTCTGAGTTGGTCCATATATTTTACTAAGTATTTTTCGCTCGAATCTTCGCAGGACGTCTTCGTTTGATTTGGTTAGGGTCCACGCTTCACATCCGTACATGACTACCGGTCTTTATTAGGATCGCGACATTATTCTCGATTGGAACAGTTCTCTTTTCCTCTTTCTTCATTTCTTTATTCATGTTGTTGTCTGCTCTGATGACTACGCCGAGGTATTTGAATTCTGAGACCCGCTCAAAATTGTAGGTGTCAATGGTTACATTTTGCCCTAGTCGATCTCTTCCCTGTCTCCGGGAATTAAACATGTATTTTGTTTTGTGTCCGCGTCCTTTTTTATTCTTCCAAACAACTCTTTGATTTCAATGGTTGTTTTACTGACAAGATCTATATCATCTGCAAATGCCAGTATCAGGTTTGGTCCACTGCTTGAAAAAACTTCTACGTCAACGTTGTAGCTGACACTTTGACAAACTATCCCCCTGTTTCAGGCCGTTGTCTACCACAAAGTTTTCTGGCACATTGTTCTCAACTTTTTTCTTTGGGGTTCCACATTCTGTCATGGCTCCCCATACATGGTCTCTTAACACGCTATCATAGGCCTTAAATAGTTTGGTTGGAAGTCCATAAATAGTTGGCGGAGGTCCTTATTAAATTCCCAGTGTTTTTCGAGGATTTGCCGAATAGTGAAGATTTGATCCATCGTTGACCTGCCCGGTCTAAAGCTGCACTGATAATTACCTAACGATTCTTCCGCGTATGGTGTTATGCGGATTATAATCACGTTTGCGAGCACTTTATATGCGGTGTTGATGAGAGATATCCCTCTGTAGTTTTTGCATACCTGATATCTTCCGTTTTTATGTAGGGGCATAATAACACTCTGTTTCCAGCTTTCCGGAAATGTTTTGCTGTCCCGTATTAGTACAATTAACTCATGCATCTTTTGATATAGTACTGGGCCTCTCATTTTCAGGCATTCAGAGGGGATAGTATCATTTCCTGGCGCTTTGTTGTTTTTTAGGCGTTGTATGGCCTTCGTCACTTCTAGTGTTGGTTTGTCGGTTTCTACTTCGGCAGTTAAATACACCGGTATATTTGTTGTGTCATCCTTCGCTACATTGAGGAGTTTCTGAAAATGTTCTTTCCATGTTTGTAATACCTCTGTAATGCCGGTGATGAGTTCACCATTATCTTTCCGTATTATATTACTTGTTTGCGGTTTAAAGCCCATTTTAATTAATTTAATGAAGGGTCCTGTAACATTTGAGCCCTAGCGCGGTGTCTTTGGTTCTGTACGTTCTCATAGTCCGTATCGTACCAGTAATTTTTCTTTGTTCTTTCGCGCTTTCCGATAGTTGTCTCCATTGTCCCCAGAATCATCTTCTGTATAACATTCCACATGGTCTTGGCGTTACTCTTACACGTTTCTGGTATATCCCGCATTTTAGTTTCAATTTCAGATTTGTAGTTAGCGAGGACTTCCTCTTCCTTAAGTTTATCCGTGTCCCATTTAGCTGTCTTATTTGCTTGTTGTGGACCTGTCTTCTGTTGCTTGATCCTTATTCTTGTTTTGGCACAAACAAGAAAATGGTCCGAGTCCGCCTCAGCTCCTTTCTTACTTCTAACGTCTACGATGTTATTTGAGTGCCTGGAATCTATTAGGATGTGATCTATTTGGTTTCTTGTGATAACATCATTGGATACCCACGTAAACTTATGTATATCTCTGTGTTCAAACATAGTAGATTTGACCATGAAATTGTTGTTCTGCTAGATTTGCTACCCGCAGTCCGTTGTTGTTTTTAATATCGTGTAGGCTATGTCGTCCAACATGTTGTCTTTACCAGTCGTCTCTACCCAGTTTTGCGTTGAAGTCGCCCAGTTCCAATAACATATCCCGGTTGGAGATAGAGTCGAGAATTCTGGTGAGTTGATCATAGAAAGTGTCCTTCTCATCATCGTCCTTCTCTTCCGTTGGTGCGTGTACCAACGTTGGTGTGTGTGTAGTTGTACCACGGACCTCTTAGTCTTCTTCTTCTAGTTGTGCCTTGTGCATATGCGCACGTTGGCGATCCTTAATCGTATACTTGTGTCATTTGGAGAGTGCCATCTTCTGCTTGGCGGAATAGTGTGGAGGCAGCTCTTACTCCGCACTCTCTCTTCTCTTATGTTTCGAAGCCACGAGTGTTGCTTTCTATCTGGCCTTGCAGGATCAACTTTGGCATGGAATATCTCGCGCCTCTCAGAATATGACCAAGATAAGATATCTTCCGCACCTTGACGATTTCAACCAACTCTCTCTGGACTTCAACCATCCTCAACACCTCTTCGTTGGTTTTGCGCGCAGTCCATGGAATGCGGAGGAATCTGCGAAGGGTCCACATTTCGAATGCCTCTATACGGTTCAGGGTCCTGACCTTTATCGACCATGTCTCTGCACCATACAGGAGGATAGGCCACACGTAGCATTTGACAACCCGAAAATGTAGTGCCATTGGGAGAGTACGTGCGACCATTAGATTTTTCAGCTTCATAAATGTGGTCTTAGCCTGTGCAATTCGTATTTTGACTTCCTCATCACAGTCCCATTTTTGGTTAAGGGTGGCACCCAGATAAACAAAAGGCGACACTTGATCTAAGCTTATTCCATCAACTCTGATCACATAGTTGACAGGTTGTCGGGTAATGGCCATCACTTTTGTTTTAGGTGAGTTGATTGTCAGTCCGAACTGTTTACCTACTTGGTCTACTCTGTCTACAAGCTGTTGAAGGTCTTCGGGTGAATGTGCCAGTAGGGCAGCCTCATCTGCATACTTAATGTTATTAATCACGATTCCATTGACCTTAATTCCTCTTTTATCTTCTTGAAGAGCCAGCTCAAATGTCTTTCCAACATAAATATTAAATAGGATTGATGACAGGAATGCATCCCTGGCGAACCCTTTTGGATATACAGAATGTATCGGTAGTGATTTCGCTGTTGACTCTTACCTCGGCGGTCTGTTGTAAGTAAAGACGCTGGATCACACGGATGTCCCTGGATCTATGCCAATCTCTTGCAGCCTTGCTAATAGAAGATCGTGTTTAACGTTTTCAAATGCTTTTTGATAGTCTATGAAGCATATAAAACACATCTGATAACATAACACTTCTGGATAAGTAGCTTCCTAGAGAAGAGTGCGTCCCTAGTGCCTAGACCCTTTATAAAACCAAACTGGGTTTCTCCGCTCATTGCTTCGCATTTCCTATATATTCGGGGATAGATAACTCGAAGAAAGACTTTAAGAGCATGACGCATTACACTTCTCAGCCTGTAGTCTCCACAGTTTCTGGGGGAACTTTTTTTAGGGATGGGCACAAAGGTAGACTTGAGCCAGTCTGATGGAATTTTCCCTGTTTCATACATTTTGTTGCATAGATATGTTAGAATTTTTGTATACAACGTTTTCAGAACCTCAGCATGTTATTGTCATAACCAGGACTTTTTCGATGTTTCATGTTCGTAATAGCTTGTTGCACTTCACTTTCCAGCATGTCCGGCCCACTTAGTTGTTCTGTAGAGCTAAACAGGTCTTGTATATTGTGTTGTATCATGGAAAAGCGTTTCCGCATATTGTTTCCATTCATTGCACAGGTCGTCTGGGTTAAGAATGAGTTCTCCGTTTTCATTTCTAAGGGATGGGATTGGCGACCTATTGATAGAGCCAGTTATTTGCTTTATCTTTTCGATGAAAGTTAACTCAGTCATGTAGCTCATGGAGTCTCTCAGCCTCCTCACACTCTGCAATGATCCATTGTTCCCTGGCTTCTTTACATTTTCGTTTTATTGCCCGGTCAAGTTCAGCATATCTTTCAGATTCTTGAGACAGTTTTGCGCGGCACCGTTCTTCCATTATGTCAAGAATTTCCTCAGACATCCATGGTCTAATCTTGATACGTTCCTGTTGGGCTAGGACCGTCTCACAAGCATTTTGAAGATTTTTTTAATGTTCCATATATCCTCAGGGATGTCTTTGTGTCCTGGGTAATTGGCATTGCAGAGTTGGTTCAGTTCCAGTCACATGTTCTCCTTGATGCCCGTTTTGTTAAGCTTCTGAACATGGTATTTTCGAGGAGCGGTTGTGTTTGAGGTTTTCACTGAATGTTGTGTTTCTCTTTTTATTTTTTATTTTATTGAGATATAAAAGATACAGAGCAACTGAGTAAAAAATGCGGGTTTCCTTCCGGTACAACGTTGACACTAATTGCGTCCGGAATTAATTTAATTTGTTCTTTTTTAGTATCTTGTATCACTTTCAGAAATAGCTCTTTTCAGCATTACACTGACTTCGCTCTTGAAATTCTCTTTGCTAAACGAACGAAACGAAACTAAACGCTAAACCTTTCTTGTGTTTTTTTATCTGTTTCTTCAACATGTGTAGTTAAGACGTCTTTCTTTTAAGGATATTTCAAAACTGCTGGCTTCAAAGTCCTCAGAGCAAACACATGCTTGAAAATATATAACTATCCAATATCATATCTAGTAGTAGTAGTAAACATCTTTATTTCTAAAAAAAGGCTATCGACCTACCGGTCTTTCTGCCCTTGTTTAATACATGCAGTCTTAATCTAAATAAAAAACAAATATGAAAATTCTCTTATTCTAGGTTAACAATACTATTAAATAAATAAGATTTCAGTGGCAAGAAGAAATTGTTTTATTGTCCACTAGTCCGTTGCGTTTGTAAGTGTTCGAGTAGCGTTAATGTAGGGAAACGGAAGCGGGGTTGTCTGGTTGGTCTTGTAAGACAAAGGGGATTCAGTATGGTCCAGTTGTAGGGGTTGTTTGTCCATTTTGTCTGTAGCTGTATGAGTCTTTCCGAGATCTTTGTCATGTTTGTGCGTTCGTATAGTAGTTGGGTGGGGGGGTTGTGTAGTGGGTTTTGGGGTGTCTTATTCGTGTTATTAGTCTTAGTGCAATTTGCTTCTGTTGTTTGTGTATAACGTTTTGTCCTTTCTGTTCCGTTGGTCATGAGTATATGTCCAAAGTCTAGCAAGGGTCTACAAATAGCTTTATATATTTTGGTGGCGGTGTTTGTGCTAATTCCTCTGTCTTTGTAGGTTAGTGATCGGAAGTGTTTTGTTCTCTTTATTGTTTCTGCCCTGATGTTTCGTATGTGTTTAGTGAATTTAAGTTTGTGGTCAATTGTGGTTCCAAGGTATTTTACGTCGTTTTTTGGTTGTGTCGTTTGGCCGTCTGCAGTTATTGTAGGGGAGTCAGCGTTGAGTCTGTGGTTTGTGAGCAGAAGTTGGTTTTTTGACGCGTTTGGTGTTAGTCTCCATTTATAAAACCATGTCATTGTGTTGTTTGTTAGTGTTTGGAGTCTTTGCGCTGCTCTCTCAGTAGTTTTGTCATGTACAATAAGTGCCGTGTCGTCTGCGTATTGTAATATGTATGCCGATCTGTCGATTTGATTTTTGTCTGGTAAGTTGTAATTGTATATGTCATGGCAGTATATATTGTAGAGAAACGGTGAGAGCGGGGATCCTTGAGGGAGCCCTTGTTCAGGGGAAAAAGAAAATGAGAGTGTTTTGTCAATTCGTACTTGTAGTTGTCTGTTTTCTAGTAAGTTCTTTATGGTGTGTAGTAGATATGTTGGTGTGTGTAGTTTGTATAGTTTGTATAGTAAGCCTCTATGCCAGACACTGTCAAAAGCCTTGTTAATGTCCATAAACAGGCAAGCTGTCTTTCTGTCAGTTAGGTGGGTAGTTTGTATATTGTTGGCCAAAATAAAGAGCGGATGAACAGTCGAGTGATGCTGTTTGAAACCAAATTGCTTTCAAATCAAAACCATATCTAGTTTCTGCATAAAATGATTAACATACCATTCTTCAAGTTCATGTCATCCTCTCGACGGCATGCAGCAATCCATTTCTTTGCAAATTCCCCGGATTTTGGAGAAATTTCGCTTTTTTTTTTGGAGAAGGTTCGCACGTGACGCCAGGCGCGACGACAGACCGATTAGAAACAAATAATTCGCATACCGTTTTCTGTGTACCGCGATCTACACTATAACATTTCTACACCTTGTACTAACTGGATCGAAATTGTAAAATAAAAATTACTCCTCGTCATTCCAGAGTATTCACACATAATCCGAAACTATTGTAACAATGTATTACCATAAACACTTGCATCCACCGATTGAAAAAATGTTAATTGAAAACGGGCATACCAGAGTGATAAGTTACATGGATAGAAGCGATTGTGAATTGCACGGCCCAAAAAGGTAAAATAGATAATTTAGTTGCCAGTGTACATACTTGTTCAGCACAAAAGAAAGCTATTGGGTTTCTTAAAATTCTTTTTATTTAAATACATTATAAAAATATAAAAATTTTATTACTTCATTTTAAAATACTAGTATTTTGAAGTTTTTTTCACTCAAATTGTTATTTAATGAACACCGAAAATCTGCCCTCCGAGCTTTTAAGTTGTCATCTAGTGTAGATATTTATACTAAATTTTGATTGATTACTTTCCAAGCCACGAAAATGATGGCTCAGCTGGTCAAAGGAGTAACAGTGTAACATATTTTCTTCATTTATCCTATTTTTCAAAATAAACAGTCCCTGATAAGTGCGGTAAATGCTACGACAAATTATTAAGGCTAAAATATGACGATATAACCCAACTTATCTTAGTCCAAAAGTTCAATTTGGTTTAAGTTTTTCTTAAATCGTTTTTTTAAGGATTGTGACAATATTCGGTTAGGTGAGGTTTTTGAGGCGAAAGAAACGGAAATATCCGTTCCATTTTTGTTTTTCACTAAGTAACTGCTTAAAATGAGGCCTTCAACCTCAATACACTTATCAATTCGTATTTCGAACGACCGAACACAACTGTGAAGTACGTCTGCTGGAATTTTGGCACAATCATATCTTCACGTGTCGTTGGTATTTGTTTATAAACTTTGTTTTTAAGTTAGCCCCCACAGAAAGAAATCTGGCGAAGTGAGATCTGGTGACCTAGCAGGCCAGTTCACCGGATCAGCTCTACCGATCGAACGATCACTATATATACGGTCAAGGGTTTCTCGTGCTACCACCGAATAATGTGCTGGACAACCATCATGCTGAAACCACATGTTATTCCGTACTTCTAAGCTCAAGTCCATAAGCAATGTTGGCAGTTCGTTTTCCAAAATGTCTCGGTACATTTCACCATTCAAGTTGCCTTCAATTATGTGGGGACCCATCAGTTTACTGCCAATAATTCCACACCATACGTTGACAGTCCAAGGACGCTGGTACTCAATGCGGATTTTCCACACTCCAGTAATGCACGTTGTGTCTATTAACGTTGCCGTGATTTGTAAATAACGATTCGTCGGAAAACAATACGTATGGAAAAAAATAGGGTTTTGTTGTATTTGGTTACGTGCCCATTGACAAAGCGTTACCCGATTTTCAAAATCTTCCCCATGGAGGTCTTGGTGTAAAGAGATATGATAAGGATGAAACTTGTGCATCTTCAGCATTCGCCACACACTCATATAGAGAAATACCCGATTGCAGTGATACTTCTCCTGTGCTTGCATGGGGATTATAAGCCACAGCACCAAAGACTGCTACTTGATTGTCTGGTCCACAAATTGTGGACTTGTTGAATGTGTTCTTTTCTTCTGCTTTACACTCCCTTCAGTAGAAAACTGCTTGATAACTCGAGCGAAAGAAGTTCGGGACCGCACTTTGTAAAGGGTAGACGCTGATCGTAGAGATTGGCAGCAAAAACCATTTGAATTTTCTCTTGTACAGTCATGTACTCCATCCTGATGAAGTACTAATACCAAAATAAATCTAACTGATTAAAATTAGGGGTTTCTTCAAGTTATTTCCTTTTTTTTTGAGGATTGAGCTACGATTCAAAAATCTTTCAATGTACATTCTGCAAAACTAATTAATTTTTTTCTCCGTATCGAAAAATCAATCTCATCTCGGACAAGGTTGCAAATTGTTTGACAATTCGCCGGTGTTTGGTAATTCTTTCTCACAATATTTCAGTACTACTCACCATTTAAAACACCTGAGAAAAGCATTACTGTATGAACCACATCTACAATAGGCATGATGACATATTTTTAAATGCCTTTGTATAATGTAGGTACACGGCTGCTATTTCCGAAAAAACTATTATCGCATTTAAATTTTTCAATTTTGTATTAAGCGCGAAAACGCTCGTTGGTGTTTGTGACGTCACGCCCTCTAACAATTTGCAGTGTGCCTATGAGCTTTTGTTCTGGTTCTCTAATTCTGGTACTGATCCGTTGACCCGAGACCCGGGTACGGGTTCCGAATCTTTCTAATGATCCGGATCTTTAAAACGAGCCACAACTAATCACAACAATTGAAGGGACACAGCACAGACGGGGTGATCATTTCAGAGGCCGTGACGTCATGCGCTCAGTGTTTCAATCAACATGGCCGATTGCTGTATTTTATACTTTTGTTATATTAAAATTGTTATTGATCTCAATGCTTATGTTAATAATGGATCACTTTCTAGAATCGTTTTACCATATATTTTTCCCTAAAACCAATTATTCTTTGATTCTTTTATACTTCATTCCAATGTATTCCTGGGTTTTCAGTCAATTTTATTGTCACTAATTGGACTAATTGGAAAATTGACTGAAAACCCAGGAATACATTGGAATGAATTATAGCATAGTCAGGAAATAGAATATACAAAAATTCTTTTATACTGCCATCATGCCTATTACACCGCTCACATTCAGACTGGATACCAGTCCAATCCAATCGGTTCTTAGTGACAGTTAATATATTTTATAACGCCTCCGCTGTCAATTGTTTTTAATTTAATATATCGCAAAAACGGATGCCCAAATCATCTCTTATAATAAGGTAACCTTTTACCAAAAAGTAAAATACAACGGGGCACAAGCAAATTATTTCGTTTTAAATGCGTTCAAAGAGGTCTAGTGGCGCCCTCTACACTCTAAAACGTAAACGGAAAGCACATTTTAATTTCCCACCCGAAAAAAGCATCCTACCCGGATTTTGATTCTACAGAAGTGTAGAGAGTACAATAAGAACGTATTCGTCTGTTCCATCGACTTCCAGAAGGCTTTTGATAAAGTCCAACACGACAAACTTATCAAGAACCTAAAAAGTATCAACCTGGATCAAAGCGACATACGAATAATTAAGAAGTTATACCAAATGGCAGTAGTACGGGTTGAAGATTTGGAAACGGACGTAATCAAAATCAAAAAAAGCGTCCGGCAAGGCTGCGTCCTGTCCCCGCAACTGTTTAATGTGTACTCCCAGTTTGTGTTTCGGAGGGCGCTGGACGAGAGAGAAGAAGGGGTGAATATTGGAGGGACACTAATCAATGATCTTAGATTTGCAGACGATACTGCAATAATGGCAGAGGGTGCAGAAGAACTAGAAACCCTACTAGGGAGAGTTAACCGAGCATGCGAAGAAGTAGGACTTCTGTTGTTGTTTTGATACGTGTATTGTTGTGACAATACACGTATTATTAAAACTCTATTTAAGGAAAAACTAAAACCAAATTGTACTTTTGACACCCTGAATTTCCAAAATTCGCCATTTTTTGACTGAGATAACTTGCGTTGAATCATCATATTTTAGACTGAAGAACTTGTGGTAGCATTTTTCGGTTCCTTTCAAGGACACCCCGTATACTACATACTTTTTTGAAAATCTGTTCATACTTAGTGCTGCATTTTCAGTATGGCAGTTGAAATTTCATGTGCAAAATGTATTTTGTTTCTGATATGACTTTAGCTAATGTTAGTGGGTCTACAAGATGACAGAGTTATTGCATTTTTTCTCGTATTTAACCGACTGAATTTTCGGCTTTTTGCAAAATTAAAATTGAATTTAAAAAATGCAAAATGATAAGTTTCTTGAAAACGCATGGAGATATTTTAATGAAAATTTCCAGGAAAGACGCATGTTTTGCTATAAAATAGTTTTGTTAATTTTTGTCAGTGACGTGCGTACCTGCACGCTACCGAAATTATTAAATAAAAAAATTGTACGCCACTGTATTTTTAATTACTACAATTATTTTTCAAATTCCTTGTTGTATTCCAAACAAAAAATATCTCTTACATTTTTTTGCTACGACCAGCGGTTAGGATTCTAAAGGAACATTTGTGGTAGGTGGGCCAAATTGGACACTTACCACGAAACTCGCTAAAAATTACAACGATGAGGAAAATATTCTGCGAAGAGTGGAAGATGCGCCATCTTGCACACGACAAATTAGTAGCGCTTTGAAGGTTTTAGATTTGAAGGTACAACGAAGATTTATATAGTTTTTTGGGGTTTCTGCTTAGCTAAATTACTGAAAAACTATAGATCATATTATGACTACATCATACATGCTATCATTGTCGTGTCTTGGAATGTTAGACCTACTATCTAATAAATCCAAATTTTGAGTGAATATTTGAAGTAGATTATTTGGCGAAAGGCAGGTTTTAGGTTCGTTCTGTATAAATTTTTAATACTGTTTGATACCGTCGATATTTATATGAATTATGGTAAATATGAAATAGTCATGTTTTTCTTTATTTTTAAGCATAAGCAGCAAAACGAAAAATGCGGCTTCTCCAAACCCCGGAACGAATGGGAATGGCGAGTTCAGGTGAGTTTTGAAAATAATGGTATTTTATAGGCCTATGTTTAGAGTAAGCTAATATTTATCGATTGCATTATGCCGGGCGATTCAAAGTTGGCATCATTTCCATTGAGAGGTGGTTTGAGAGAGTACGGATAAACTCTCAAAAAATAATACGTGTTTAAATCGGAAATACTTTGAATTGGTTTGAATCTATTTTTCTGATAATCATGCCGCAATATCGATATGAAACAAGAATTCTTAATTTATGTAGAAATCATTGCTTTTTTAGGTTTTAAACTAAATTTGATGTTATACGTACAGGGTGAAAATTTTTTGTTCTAAATGTTGGCAAAATTGGTAGCAAGTAGCATACACCATGAACAACGTGAAAATTGCAACGCGTATCTTATTCGCATACTGCGGTGCAAAAAGCAGGGAGAAACTACTGCACCATGGATTCTTAAGAATAGCCACAATGGCGAGTGGTGAAAGAGAAACGGCCCCGAGTTCCCGGCCTCTCTTTAATGAGGCAGGAGTGCGAAGAATCCCCGGGTGGAATAAATGCAAGAATAAAAATAAAAGTACACCCTTAAACCGGGTAACAACATGGAATATGAGAACCTTTTACAAAACTGGGACGATAACGAACGGTACTCTGGAGATGCGCAGAATGGACATAGAGGTCCCAGGACTCAGTGAGGTGGGATGGCCAAACGCAGGTCAATACAAGCATGACGATGTGGTATTATCCTACTCAGGATGTAACAGCGGAGGAAAAGAGCTTCAATAACACGTTATTAACTTCATACCCTTCAATTAGAGAACGATGTTGCTTCAAATATGTACCAGCCCAATAAATACAAACCTTGTACAAATATACGCTTCTACAGCCGACAGCGATGAACAAGCTATAGAAAGATTCTACTCAGATTTGGATAAATTTACCAAAAACCTGTATAGACGATTTGTTCTAAATCCAGCAAATTCAAGAGGAAGGGTCACAAATGTAGGTTCCGAAGACATGCCACTAATAGATGTGTCTGAATTGAGATCAGCTTTAAACCAAATGCTCGAGAAAGCAATCCTACTCTACAAAAAGAGCGACTGTACAGGGTGGGTCACTAAGAGAGGTGCTCGGCCGTATCTCACAAACCATTAGTCGTATCGATTTCAGGTAAAAAATAATATGATTAAAAAGACCACGGGAAATTGCTGGAAATTACTTTCAAGTTCGCAAAATGACCGCTAGAGGCCGAAATTGCAACAGTGAATTTTAAATACGTATTTTTTAAGGTTCCAGATAGGCTAAGGTATGTTGAAAATACTTTAGTTCTATTCCTGAGAGAATTTGGCTTATTTTTTGTTGGAGTCTTATTGTTCTAGCTAGTCAAAAAAAGTGGTGGGGGAAGGACAAATAATGGTTCAAAAAGTTATTAATAGCTCCGTGTTTGCTTAACAAAATTCAACGCTTAAATTTCAGTTGAAAAGCTCTTTATTGACCTTAACACCTGCTGTAAAATATTCGACCATATGATTGCCACTTTGGCCGCCAAAGGACACGTTATAAAAGGTCGTCAAACTTTTTCGATTTGCTTTAATTTTTTACATGGAATTATATGTACTATTTCAGTTGCTTAGAAAGAGGATAAAAATGAAGCAAACTAGTGAAAACCGCACGCCGATATATTTATTGCGACCGAAGATATAAACAATTTGACAATAACAATGATATAAAAATGCATGGCAATTATTGGTCCTGATAAGAACCGATTGTTATATTTCACGCATTATTAGTATTCTTCATTCATTCAGTCATTTCGAATGCATTGCTCAAGCCTGTTTCTCGTAGATAAAACCGCACTCTCTACTTCTGCGACACGAATGTGATGAATTCCACCCTTCATTTTGCTTATTACGTCCTGTTTGGAAGTTGGTCTGGTTTGGTAAACAATCTCCTTTATTCTCCCCTACAAATAAAAGTCCATACACGTAAGATCGGGTGACCTAGCTGGCCACGGGAATAACCTGCCTCGTCCTATCCATCTATCGCGATAAGCGTTGTCTAAAAATCGACGGACATTTACCGAGAAATGAGCAGGGCCCCGTCTTGTTGAAAAAACATGTTTACTCGCTTTCGCAACGGTATGTCTTCTAAAAGTAATGGTAGTTAGTTTTGTAGGAAGTCTAAATAAATATTTCCTTTTATCTTCTGTTCAAATATAAATGGACCAATAATTTGTCCCCCAATTATTCCGCATCAGACATTGACACTAAATCGACTTTGATGATCAACTTCCTGCTGAAGATTGTCAAACAAATTCATTTGATATTACGAATACTTGACGTTAAAACAGTATAAACTGTATTCGCTATAAAATTAGCTATATCTTCGGTTGCAAAAAATTTATCGATATGCGGTTTCCACTATTTTGTTTCATTTGTCGTTCTCTTTCTAAGCAGCTTAAATATTATATATCATTACATTAAAAAAAATGACGGAAAACGACAAAGTTTGACGACCTTTGATAACGCGCACTCTCGCGGCCAAAGTGGCAATCATGAGGGCGAATATTTTATAGCATGAGTTAAAGTAAATAAAGAGCTTTTTAACTAGAATTAAAAAATTGAATTTGGTCAAGCCAATACGGAGCTATCCATAACGTTTTGAACCAATATTTGACTTTACTCTCACCACTTTATTTGACTGGCTAGAACAATAACGCTCCCACAAAAAATAAGTGAAATTCTGTCAAGAACAGAATGAAAGTATTTCCAACCTACCTTAGCCTGTCCTAAACCGCTAAAAATCAGTATTAAAAATTTACTGGTGCAATTTCGTCCTCCAGCGGCCATTTCGCGAACTTGAAAGTAATTTCCAGCAATTTCTCTTGGTCACTTTACTCATATATTTTTTTACTCGAAATCGATACGACTAATAGTTTGTGAGTTACGGCCGACCACCTCTCTTAGTGGCCCACCCTGTACAGACATTAATAGCTACAGACCTATCAGCCTGCTGTCCATGTTTTACAAACTGTTCACTTTCATCAGCCTATTGAACAAGTCGGATTTAGTTCAACAGATCATATCCAAACTCTTCGTACTCTTATCGAGAGATGTAAAGGGTATAACGTTCCATTCCATTTGGCATTTATCGATTATCGTAAAGCGTTTGACACCGTGGAAACGTGGTTAGCATTGCCGGCAGCGAACGCGACTACAATTGATTCCAGATATGCGGACATCCTCCAATATACTTAAAATCACGCCACCCTACACGTCTAATTACAAGAAGATCAAGTTACAGAAAAGATCCCAGTTAGAAGAGGTGTACGCCAGGGCGATGCAATTTCACCCCAACTCTTTACTCTCGCGTTAGTCTTTAAAAACTTGACATAGAAACAAAGAGGGGTTAGCATAGATGGAGAGTCTCTTAGTCACCTTAGATTCGCCGACGACACCATATTGGTAAGTAGCGAGTAGCGACGAGGATCAATTAAATCAGATGATTCGGGAATTGCATCAGGCATCTATGGCTGTAGGTTTAGAAATAAACCTTGACAAAACGAAAATCCTGAGCCAAAGTCTTATCGTTGTGACTGTAAGTCACGTTCTCGAGCTTGTCGAGAGCTGCGTGTATCTCGGATACACGATCAAGCTAGGGGCAGAAAATCAAGCTACTGAAATCTCAAGAAGAATCGAGTTGTCCTGGACTGCATTCGGAAAGTTAGGGCATATACTTAAACAACCAACAATTCCCATTAACCTCAAGCGTAGAGACTACAATGCTTGCATACTTCCAGTACCATACTCGACTCGATACTGCTACAATAGTGAAAGGCAGTGCAAACCTTCTACGGGTTCTCCAGCGAGCAATGGAAAGACGGATGCGTGAGCCTCAGAGATAGAATCAGAAATGAGGAGATCAGGAGGAGAACAGTAGTCAAGGATATAATGGAGCAAATTGCTAAAAACAAATGGCGATGGGCAGGTAATGTCGCGATACATGATGTTAAATGGACGAAAAAATTCATGCAATGGAGACCCAGGTCTACGCGGAGCGTGGGTCGACTAAAAGCAAGATAGCGCGACTATATCCAACGACAAGTGGGAAAGAATTGGACGCAGAAAGCTCAGGACAGACAAGCATGGAGACAGATGGACCAGGCCTAC
Organism: Dendroctonus valens; assembly: GCA_024550625.1. NCBI lineage: Eukaryota > Metazoa > Arthropoda > Insecta > Coleoptera > Curculionidae > Dendroctonus > Dendroctonus valens. The sequence goes on along the minus strand of JAJTJO010000057.1, from coordinate 225,563 downwards.
GTTCAGGAGTGGACTTACATAGGCTGATATGGACCAAAACCCTAAAGAAGCACGAGCTCAATATAATCATGAGAGACTTTAACGCCAAAGTTGGTAGAGGCAGAAAAAAAATCTAGCTTCGTAATATACAAGAATGGACAGGAATGAATGTTGAAGAACTGTTTCATACAGCTGTCTAGTTAAATTTAGCGGCAACCCGACAAACCCATTAGTAGGAGGGGTGCAATAGAAAGGCCAGCAACGTCTCCAGATCTGACTCCTCTAGACTTTTTCCCATATGTAAACCGTTATTTACAAAATTTATTGTAATCGTAGGCAAGAACTAAAGGACTAAATATCACAAGGATGCAACTGAAATCCCTCTGTGACCAGTGTTCGTGAATAACTTGAAGACAATTTTTTCTATTGCTTAGCATATATTTCACATCATATTCAATATGACAAATTTTCTCCTGTAAATCTTGAAAGATCATCCAATTTTACTTGTATCTACATCGTTGGAAAGAGAATTTTATGCTTTTTAAAATGATGTGCCCCATCAACAAAAATAAGTTTTTCCTTCTTATGTAAGTCCAAGTATTTAACATTTTTCTAATAATTTAAAATAATTTTCAAGTTTAAAAGATATCTAAAGGGGTTGGCTTTGAAATCAAACCCCTGTAAAGTAGACATTATATCATCCTTTTCAAATTTGTAATTAAAGTTTTTGCATTTTAGGGATCCATCTTTCGAAGAGCCACAAATTCGGGTAAGTGAGTTTTTTTTTAACTATTCCACGCGAAATACCACAGGAATATAAAATTTGAAAGAATACTTGGACATTTGTTTCATACGATAATACGATACGAGTTAAATAGTAAAATTTGATATTGGAAAAATAGCCTGTTTGGAAAATGTTTTCAATATATAGGGTGTATAAGTTTAAGAACTAATTTTGTGAGATAGAACTCTTTTGCTGTTTGTGGATTCTTAAATACGTTTTAGTAGCTTCTATTAGGCATGGGTAACACTGATTTGAGTTGCGCTTTTGAGTTGTTACCACTCCGTGAGTTGATGAGTTATGAGTCATCCCGTCTGACTGCGCCGCACCTTTTATTACGCTATTACTCTTGTGGCGGACTTCATCCACAAACTCACAGGTGGCAGCACCAACACAGACCTCGTATTGCAAGTTCGTGAAGGCCTAGTAGTCACCATTTGATTACTGGCTTTGGCGACAGATATTATATTACGTGTTATGTAATTATAATGCCGCACGTGCGATTGCGGAATTTCGAAGCCACAGAGAGAGTTCCACGTTTTATTTTATTTTCAAACCCTCATTACATGTTATAAATATGTTATCGGCAATGTACATAATATGCCAATGTGTGAAATGCCTAGGCACTACTTTGGGCAATCAGCAAATCGATATTGACTACTGTATTTCAGGCAATCTGCATAGTACCGCACGCGTTAGACAGTCTGAGTCACATGTTTAATCTTCCCATTGACTAGACAATGTGCATGAAACCGGATGCTGCCAAACTTTGCAGTTTACTCTTGCAACGGAAGTTGTTTAGTTTTAAATGGAACGTTTACTGTTTGGTGCGCTAAGCAGCAAACAACTTTGAAAACTATGTTATTTCAACGATTTCCGATACATGTTAAATCATCCAAATATTCGGATCTTTAACAGCACATTTATCGATTTATCGTGTGGCTTACGGCGTAATATATAATTGAGTTTACTGCAACATAAACTGCACCGGTGCGTTGGGTTGGCGCACCAAGCCATTCCGCCGGCACTGCAACGGTTCTTGAAAATTCACTGAGTTACCCATATCTATATCAAACCAAAAAACAACGTAACTGCATAATTTATTTTGCTGCAAGCAGAATGAGAAAATCCAAAAACAATTAATTATTTCTCATATCTCTATAAAACTCTGCTGTATGTCTCAAACTCATAATATTTTGCAGCAAAAAATTACCACTAGCTCAATCAAAATAAATGCATTGTCCGTTTCGAAACAATGTAAATTTCGTTTATGTGATGACTTTATTGTTGAGCAGAAATGGGTTTAAAAGTAGATGTTTCTACGTCGATTATACAATGTGCCCTACAACCAAACGGACAACCGAGGGCAGAACATTCTGGAGATGATTCTTTGTGAATTTAATCTTCTTTTTAAGGTGCCGTATCTTGCAGGACGTTGGCCATTACATTTGCCCATTTAATCTTGTTTGTAGCGGCTCTAAATTATTCTATCGAGGTCATATTTGTCCATTGTCTTCGTCCTCAACACCATACATCACAGTGTGGAAAACATAAGTGGAGATATTAAGTTGGCGGTTGCATAATATTTTTTGCATTTTATGAAATATGTTACTTGCTTTTTCTATGCCTGCTCTTATCTCTAGCGAGTGGTCCCAAGCTTTATCAAGATTACTTCCCAGGTAAGTTAATTTTCTTACGTTATCCAGCTCTGTCCCGTTGATGTTAATTTCGACTTTTCTGTTATGGTGTTTGCTGATAACCATCGTTTTTCTTTTCTTTTTGCTAGTTTCATTCCAAATATTCCACATGCTGTCGTTACTCGGTCCATTAGGCCTTGCAGTGCTTCAACACTATCTGCTAGAATAACCGTGCCGTCAACGTAACGTAGGTTGTTAATGCATTGTCCATTTATAATTATACCATCCGAGGTGTCTTCTAAAGCTTCCTAAATATCTCCTCCGAATAAACGTTAAACAGTAGGGGTGAAAGAACACAACCTTGTCTTATTCCCTTCTCGATATTAATTTTTCCAGACAGTTCGCTTTTGATTCTGATTTTAGCTTTTTGTTGTTGATAGAGGTTTGAAATGATCCTTAAATCTTTGCCGCCAATGTTACATGATCTTAAAACTTCCATTATTTTAGCTTGTTTCACCAGATCGAAAGCCTTCGACCAGAGAGGCCAGAATCGACATCCCTACATCTTTCAATTAACACACGTATTGAAACAAGTGCTTCTCTTGTTCCGAAACCATCCCTAAAATCAAATTGAGTGTGACCAGTGCGTTCGTCTAATTTATTGGATTTTATTCGTTATTCGGAGGAAAAACGTCAACATATGATTCATCAGGCTAATAATCCAGTGTTCTTCACATTTTCTGGAGTTCTGGTAATCTTTCAACGTAATCTCCATTTAGTACAATTCACTTTTCCCAACGTTTCTGCCATTTCTTTAACCCCTACAAAAGCCATGATTTGTCAAACTCTTCAAAATACGCTTCTGTCTCGACGATAACTTCCTAGTTTGAGCTGATTTTTTCCCCCCGAGCAACATTTTCATGTCGGGGAAGAGAAAGAAGTCACAGGGAGCCAAGTCGTATTGCAGTTCATGCAATTTGGCCGCGACAATTCTGTATGAACGTTCTGGTGCGTTATCGTGGTGAAACAGCACTTTTTTCTTTACCACATGGGGCCGTGTCTCCTTCGATTTTGTATCGAATCGGTCCAATAATTCACTGTAGTACCGCCCCGTGATCGCTCTTTTTTTCTGCAAAAAGTCCATGAGGATTATTCCCTTGGAATCCCAAAAAATCGTGGTCATGATCTTTCCGGCCGATGTGACAGTCTTTGCCTTCTTCGGAACAGACTCACCCCGAAAAATCCATTGTTTTGACTGTCGGTTGGTCACTGACGTATAATAACGGATCCAGGTTTTATCAACGGTGACGACTCGTCGCAAAAAGTCCTGCGAATTTCGCTTAAAGAGGTCCAAACACTGCTTCGACATTGACAGCCGTATCCGCTTGTTGTCCACCGTAAGCAATCGCGGCATCCATCGGGCCGACACCTTTCTCGTACTTAACTTCATCATGTAAAATATTAATTGCCGTTCCGTACGACACGCCTACGGCCTTTGCTATTTCGCGCACTTTCGTTCGGCGATCAGCGAGAATCATGTCCTGGACCTTTTCAACGATTTCCTCGGTAACCACGTCTGCCGGGCGGCCTGGGCGCTCCTCATCAAAAACAGATGCACGAGCACGTTTAAATTCGTTGAACCAATATCTTACGGTTGTCATAGATTGTGAAGGGTCCCCATAGACAGCATCCAACTTGATCTTGAAACATTTCTTTTGCGCATTCTCCCCATCTGTCCATTTGATCTTCTATGCTTAGCAAGGGCCTCCCATGTTAATCCTCAACAAAATACGAAGAGACTTGTTTCCGTATTCCAGCTGTAAATTGAATGAATCGTGTCTTGTTCCAGTTTTTCAATTTCTAAGCATCTTTCGTTTACCCAGGTTTCCTTGGCTTGTTTAATTTTTATTCTGATGTTCTTGTGTATTTGTTTGTATGTTGTTTCGTTTTTATTTACTTATTTTCTTGTCTCCTCCATGATGTTCCAAATGTCGTCAGTCATCCATGGTTGGTTCCTCTTTTGTGCCTCTTGTTTAAGGTAATTTTATGGGACTCGTTTTCATGTTCTTTTAATGTTTTGCCAGTCTTGCTCAGAAGGTTGTGTGGACTTTAATGGTTTTTCGTTCAAATCTCTATGTTTTTCTTCCGTTATTTTATTATTAGTGGATTCATATTTGAATTTATCTGGGTTAATAACTATTGTTTTCAACTCTACCTTTATTGTTGCTAGAAGAAGATTGTTGTCGGTGGGAATGTCAGCTCCGGGATATATTTTGCACGGTTTTACTGCTTTTTGTATTAATTTATTATTTATTTTATTTTATTAATTTTAATATTAATTCTTTGTAAATGCGGAAACAGAGACATCCCCAATCTAAAGCAAAAATCTCCAATTGTCCTTTCTTATAATGGTCAAATCTCATGCACCTCTGGTACCGGCTTCGATGTAGTTAGGTCTCATCAGTTGGTTTCAACTTGGAAATAGCCCTCCCGACCAATGGCAGTTGATGAGAGCTAATAGTCTCGAAGTGATCTTGGGGAAACTTTTATTTTTGTTCGATCTTTAATCGTATTTTTATTTAACTTATTGAAAATTAATATTCCAATTTAAATATTATTACTTGAAGATGGTTTAGGCTCTTGGGCATGTGGTATTTTATCTGTTAAGAGTCTTTTGCAGGAGATATTGTTTTTGGTTGGAGGAATTCCGAACTTTGAGCCGAGCGTCAGGAAGCGAGTCACTTCATCTGGGATCACAACGTTTGGTAGGTTTTTAATCCGTCCATCCTCAGTATGTATGTGGTTTGGTTCAATGTTGTTCATGAGTTTGAGAAATTTTCTTTTGTTTTTATCTCTGACCAGCTCAAATCGCTTCTCAGCGCTCTTGCTCTGTGTCCTCACAATTTTATCTAGAACACTTAGCGGAAAAATGCCATGAATTGCCAGAATAAACATTGAACTAAACCACATACATACTGAGGATGGATGAATTAAAAACATAACAAACGTTGTGATCCCAGATGATGTGACTCGCTTCCTGGCGCTCGGCTGAAAGTTCGGAATTCCTCCAACCAAAAAACAATATTTCCTGCAAAAGACTCTTAACAGATAATAGACCGCATCCTCAAGAGACTAAACCATCTTCAAGTATTCGAAAAATCGGCCAAGAATAAATAAATATCACTTATTTAAATATTATTATTTGCGTAACAACAATATTGAAATCCTTTGAGAATCTGTTAAATTTGTCCGATGAGACGCGTCATACTAAATTGCACTGAATCTGAATAACCTGCTAGCTCATTGATTTTATTCTTAAGAGATGATTAACCACCCTAACCAAAGGCCAGGCCGATAAAATCAAAAAGCAGCAAAATAACAGTAAAAATTGATTAATAAGCCTGATATAATTTTTTCAACAATTTATTAATTATTTTTTGTGTCCATGTATGGAGGGATTATTCATCGGATACCTGGCTGCTACCAAATTTAGCATGTTAGATTGTCAGTCGGTAGGCTTTCATATAGCAGTGTAAATTCGATAAGCATATTTTACTTACCAAAAGTTTTTGATATTTATTATTTGATATAATTGAGAAAAAATCATATTGTTTAGAATTTATTTTTTGTTATAGTGTTTTTGGTTTAATCGACATAATTTGGGGTTAGTCAGCTCTACCAAAAACCCTTTTCACAATCGCACATTTATTTTTTTGAAATATGAAAACGAATTTGATGAAAATGGTTTGATTTCATTGGAGAAACTATTCAGTTTAATATAATTGATCCCATAAGTTCATAAAAAATGAAAATATTTACCATTTTACTGCGTCAATTTGTTACTGATGATTTGAAAATTTATGCGTGAATGTTCTAAAAGTGGAAATATCGTGGGTTTTCAGATGTTCACGCTTTTGGGCTTCAAGCCCACGAACTTGCATAAATTGACTCGCTAATGAAATAAAATTATTCTAATTAGAGAGTTATTGTATATGAAATGCGTCTCTACACAAACGAGGATCTACTGTTCAATATTGCAATGTAAATTTATAAATATTTTTGAAACCCAAAAGGAGATATGTTTTATATTCATAAAACAGGTTTCCTTGAGTCAATTTTCTGAAATTGAAAATTTCCAATAGTTGCAGCATTTTTACGTGGTAGATAATGGTAGATAAATGAGATTTTGACTACTAGTAAAAGCATGCTTTCACGGTTATGTAGTTATTTAATAAATTATATTCCAATAGGATCTTTCCTTTCCAGCAATTAGTACTTTATGACTGATTATGGCTCATTACTTTCAATTGAAAATGAATATATTTTCCGACCACGATATATACAGTGTGGCCGGGTTAAGAACTTACCACCCCTGTAAAATCTGTATTTTATGATCGACTTTAATTGTTCTTTTTTTGTTAGTTACTTATTCAAAACATCTATGTGACTTGTGAGTCCTCTCAATGTTCATCTGGAGTCATGGCTGACTACGTAAACTTTCATATAGTCAGATTTCAAAAGGGGCCATGAGGGCAATTTTCAGGGAAAAAAATGGCCACTGACTTTCATTTAAAATGGTCTATAATCTATCTCTTCTGATTTTCATTGTTCTGCGTTACCGCATGACTACAGATGAACATTAAGTGCACTTATTGAATGCATATTTTGAATACTTAACTCATAAAAACAATAATTTAAATTCTTCAAAAAATCAAGATTTTTCAAAGGTGGAAATTGTTAATATGAACACAGTTTGCACAAATGTTTAGGTTATTATCCATGTAAATATTTGGACATATTGAATCTCTCTTTAAGTCCGAAAACTGGACTAGCATTTGCTAGTGACTTTTTAAAGTAGAATACAAAAAAATGCAATCAGAACGATGATTAGCGTTCTAACGGATGAAACTTAACAAGTAAATAGAGTTCGAGAATTTTATTCGAAAGAATAAAAAAAACTGCCACTTTTTGGACAGAAGCCAATATCGCAAAGAAGCGATTATTATAAAGATGCACTTTTCTTTAGTATTCATTTGTTTTACTTTTGCGCACACTGGGCAAAGGTCTTAGCTTGTCCAATTCGTATTTTGACTTCCTCATCACAGTCCCATTTTTGGTTAAGGGTGGCACCCCGATAAACAAAACGCGACACTTGATCTAAGCTTCTTCCGTTAACTCTGATCACATAGTTGACAGGTTGTCGGGTAATGGCCATCACTTTTGTTTTAGATGAGTTGATTGTCAGTCCGAACTGTTTACCCACTTGGTTTACTCTGTCTACAAGCTGTTGAAGGTCTTCGCGTGAATATGCCTGTAGGGCAGTATCATCTGCATACTTAATTTTATTAATCGGGATTCCATTGACCTTAATTCCTCTTTTATCTTCTTGAAGAGCCGGCTCAAATATCTTTTCAACATAAATATTAAATAGGATTGGTGACAGAATGCATCCCTGGCGAACCCCTTTGGATATACAGAATGTATAGGTAGTGATTTCGCTGTTGACTCTTACCTCGGCAGTCTGTTGTAAGTAAAGACGCTGGATTACACGGATGTCCCTAGAATCTATGCCAATCTCTTGCAGCCTTGCGAATAGAAGATCGTATTTAACGTTATCAAAACCCTTTTGATAGTCTATGAAGCATATAAACACATCTCGCCTCTGATCATATCACCTCTGGATAAGTAGCTTCCTAGAGAAGAGTGCTTTCCTAGTGCCTAGACCCTTTATAAAACCAAATGGGTTTCTCCGCTCATTGCTTTGCATTTACTATATATTCGGGTATGGATAACTCGGAGAAAGACTTTAAGAGCATGACTCATTAGACTTATCAGCCTGTAGTCTCCACAGTTTCTGGGGGCACTTTTTTTAGGGATAGGCACAAAGGCAGACTTGAGCCAGTCTGATGGAATTTTCCCTGTTGCATAGATGTATTAGAATTTTTGTATCCAGCGTTTTCAGAACCTCAGCATGTATATTGTCGTAACCAGGGCTCTCAGCCTCCTCACACTCTGCAATGATCCATTGTTCCCTGGCTCATTCAGTTCAGCATATCTTTCAGATTCTTGAGACAGTTTTGCGCGGCACCGTTCTTCCATTATGTCAAGAATTTCGTCAGACATCCATGGTCTAATCTTGATATGTTCCTGTTGGCCTAGGACCGTCTCACATGCCTCTTGAAGAATTTCTTTAATGTTGTTCCATATATCCTCAGGGTTGTCTTTATTTCCTGGGTCATTGGCATTGCAGAGTCGGTTCAGTTCCAGTTTTATGTTCTCCTTGATGCACGTTTTGATAAGCTTCTGAACATCGTATTTTCGAGGAGCATTTCTTTTCCTTATTATTTTAAGGTGGAGTTTAAAATTGGCTATTATAGGGTTATGGTCAGATTCAACATCAGCTCGCGGATATGCTGCTACACACGTGATACTATTCTGGTATCTGTGGTTTCTCATAATAAAGTCAATCTGATTATGTGATTGTGATTGTCTTGTGGGGATCGCCATGTGTATAACCGTCTGCGGGGTAGTTTGTAATAGGTATTTTTGATAACGAGTTTTTCCTCCTTACAGAACTCATCATATCATAAGCAGATAAGACCAAAGTCACCCGTCACATCATCCACTCCTTCTTTTCCTACTTTTGCATTGAGATCACCCATTACGATGGTTATTTCGTCAGATTTTAGCAGGCTTAAAACCTCATGAATGTGTTCGTAGAATGCTTCTATTTCTAGATCCGGTGTATCCGCTATGGGTGCGGATACCTGAACAAGATTAAGATTAGTGGGTTTAGCGTGTATTTGTTAGAGGATGATTCTGTCTGAACAGGCAACAATGGGTTTGGTCTGAATTTCCAGAGTAGTAGAAAATTGTTCCCTGCTTATCACATGTTTCACTGTTGGGCCACCTCATTTGGCCAATTCCGAGGATGTCGATATTGAGTCGTAGCATTTCTTTTATGGCATTGTCAAGTTTTCCAGTACCAAAGAGAGATCTCACGTTCCATGTACATATTCGATTGATAGCCTTCTTCATGTCAAGCAGGGGGATTCTTAACACCCTCTGATGATCTAACTTCTGCCCGGGACTGAGGGCCGAATTGTTTTTGTTTCCTGACATGATAAAGTATTTTGGACACAGGACGTCTTGGGGAGAATAATGCGGTAGTTTCCCATTTGCTTTCCGCATCGCAGTACCACAGCCCTCTAGCTGCTGCAGCTTCGCCTGTGGAATTCCAGTAATCGAACCAATTTCAGAATCATTTCCTTATTGTCACGAGTTGGTAATGATGATCGCTGCTGCCCTTCATCATGCTTGTTTTGGTCCGCCCCGGGTATTTAATTTCCCCGGCACCACCCATATCTGGGAGGCTTTCCCCTATCCGCAACCTGGGGAGGCGCCCGATGGGGGATAGGGTAGTTTTCATCAAGTATGGATGGGAAGATTGGAAATAATACCGCGTTTAGAATCTTTTTTTTTAGATATTTCAACATATAATCTACAATTTAGAACTCATTTTGAAATTTACTGCCTGATTAATATTTGAAGAAGCCCACATCGAATATTAATCACGCTACTGACTCATTACTCATCAGCCTCTTCCTGATGGAAAGCTGCCGTCAGTGGGTAATCTTGATCTTGACAATTGATGGAGCAAATAACCATTACTCCATTGTTATTGGCTCTAACAGGTTGAATATGTTGACGATTGAATGTCCTGACGCACTTGTTTGGATTTCATTGAATCGGAAATTTTTGTCGCATATTTTATACAGGTACTTTGTTTTTGTAATTAAATCATCAATCCAATTGCGAATAGTCAATGCAGAAGGTCGACCGGTAAACGCGTTTTGCGACGTTAACACAATACATATCGAGTTACCGGGGCCGAATGATTCAGATCCATGCAGCATGATTTTTAACAATTACTGGACGCATTTGTCTTTATACAGCATGCTTAATTAAAGATATAAACTTTGGAAATTGTGTCAAAATTAAATGTGACGTTTGAGATTTTATTACTTTTACACATTTTTGTAACTTTCATATCTAGTTTACAAGCATGTGGTAAGTAACGCATTGCATCAATCTCAACAACACTTGCTTTGCGTGGTTTCTTTGCAAACATACAGGGCGGGCCATGGAAAAGGTCGCACCCCTATTTATGAGTCTCCTGGTAGATTTAGAAAGACACGCTCGAACACGCAACTTTGATTATTATTATCGCATTATACAGGGTGTTTCAGAAAGAAGAGACTACGTCACACTTTTGATTTTTAAATGCAAACCTACCAGTTATTTTTCGATCCTGCCAGATTTGGTAAAGCATGTCCTATACCCATCTTCAATCGTTTTAATTTTATTTGCGTTTGTTGTTGAATGATTGCGATATTGAGCCGTTCGAAAGTATCTCAGATTGCCGTTTCTATGGATACCTCTGACAGTTTAGTCAAAACAACGAGTCGCCGTCAAGTGTCAGTGTGGGCTTAAACTTTTTTTCAACTTAACCTAGTACAGTAGTTTTATAATAACGAAATCTTCCATTCGCGAAAGTTTAGAAATAATTAAAATTTATTATGAAAGTGGAAGTTCTGCCAGGGTTGCCGCCTGTTTATTTAATCAGTGACATTCAGGCAGAACTATTAGCATGTCTTATACCTGTCTTCAATCGTATTTGATTTTATTTGCACTTTTACAGCCGTAAGTAATTACTGAATTGTCGATAGGTTGAGACGTTGGACAATTTTAGTGAAATACCCTTTTTAATGGTAGGCTAAGGTGGGGCAGGTATGGACACGGAGCACTTTCGGTCAATTCAAAAAGCTCGTCTTAAAATGGGGCGATTCTATCAACATTGCCGCATTAATAGTCATATTTAAGATGCGCGTTTATGACAACGTGTAACGTGCGTTTCGGTTAAGGCATAAATCGAAAATTTGTGAATTTTTGGTGTGTAGTCGTTTATAGTAATTAGTGTTGGTATTATAATAATAAATTACAATAATTAGTAATTTATTGTAATTAGGTAAATGTGAAATTGTTAATGCATTCATAATAGATTTCTCTTAAACGTAACATCTAAATTGAACACGTTGAAGTAACGCATTGGGCATATTTGTGATAATTCCATTCAGATGTCTAGTGGGGCAGTTATAAACACATACTGTTATATCGTACTTTAATCACGACTAATCCAAACAATATCTTGATTTGTTTGGATCAGTTGCATTGTTTGTTGTATTCGTTGTATCGTTGACATGAATAGTACTCTACTTAACATGCCACACACAGTGGAATGATAATATGTAGGTACTGCGCACCAGAACATGCTGCTATACCAGTTTGAATATTAGCCTGATCCAAAGATATTTTGAAAAGAAAATACTTTTTTATTTATTGTTTTGTAATTGTTGAGCAAATGCGGTATATTATATTGGATGGTTGAAGCCTCGAACCAATTGTTTTTGAAAATCTTAGAATGAAAGAAAGAATCATTATTTTGTCCTTAACTGCAACTCATTGGTGTCTTTCATTGAAATAATTATAACTAAGCAAATAAAGCGCACCTGGTACATATGTATGACCCTGTCACGAAAGGAAGAAACCGAGAAACGGGTTTTATTTTTATTCATCGTTCTTCATTCTTGTGGACTTCAGTTCTACGGCGATACGCGGACGACTTTCACGACAATTATCTTGTATTACGCTCTTCGCTTTTGTGGGTATTTTAATCACTCCCAATAAATTAAGCAAACGTTTTTCGGTTTAAAAATTCTCGGTTTTCGGGTGAACATATCGATCTCCCATATTTGTTTTTTAGTGCAGTGTTGTGTTGTTTTGGATTAATTTTAGCTTTAATCGCAGGTAAGTTTAAAATTTCAATTTATAATCTGTAAAGTCAAACTAGCACGTTTTTATTTTGGGGGCGTCAAATGTTCTATTTAGTAGGGGTCTATAGTTTCAAATAATGTTCTACATACCTAATTACTACAAATATCGCTTAGAGTGGTAGATGTTTTCAACAGTTGGAACGTGTACTTTTGCACGAAGGAATAAAAGAAGGAATAAAACTTAAACATTTAGTTTGTAGTCTGTTAGTAGATCTGATTTGTGGACAAAGGGGTGCGAACAGTTACTTGCACAAATCATTGTGCACGTAAGGCAACATGGCCAAAATAGTGGTCTGCGAAAAATAATAAAAGTTTGCCATTTGTATTTGAGTCAACAGCGACTTCTGAAAACTTACCATGGTGTCACAGCGTTCATCCTGTTGAGATATCAAAACCTTCATTGCATTTGTTTGGCCAACGTTTTAAGTCTTAGCGAAAAAGCATTGCGTTTCTTTCACAAGAAGAAATAAAGCATGACGATAACAGTTATTAGAGGTATCAGCATGATATTGGATGTGTGGCTAAGCACTGCTACTACTGAGGAATTTTAGGAAACATTCTAGTTTATCAGGCTTTCGGGTTTGAAGTTACTTGCTTACCTTGCAGATGTCTTCCCTAGGGACGTTTCTAAGCGGTGTTTTTAGCAAATATGCGATTTTAGAGCACTTTTCACTCATTGAAGTTCACTACTTTTCCATAACAAAGGACGCCATCATAGTTTGCACTTCTAACACCTACTACCTGAGTGATCGGAAACTGGATTTCCATAGGAAGCACCACTAAGAAAAAAATAATTTAGTAAAATGATTATCTGTAAGGTGAGCATATACTTCATTCCAATGTAAGTTTCTACTTGTTTTGTGTCATTTGCAACATATCGTTGTTTTCAGCAAACGCGGTTTTGGATGCAATTTTCTTGCGTTTTTCCTAACTTGTGTGTGTAACTAAAGAGTCTTCGCAATGAAATGTCTTCAGGAAGTAATTTAAGTGGGCCGGTGAAAATTGTCACCTTGTTGGAGAAGGGTTTTTCCAACGTGAGGTCTCCCGAAGATTGGGTGCTTATCACACTACCATTGGTCGACGTCTTCAGGGCTTTAGGGAAACATGTTGTCATGTGCACGATCTATTTATACGACTGCAAGCTTTAAGAAATCTGTTGTTCAAAATGCCCGAAATGCTGCAATTTCTTCCAAAACGCTAAGAACAAGGCCCATTAACCCCTCGGCTTGAGCTTGCTCGAGAACTTGTGGATTGGGATTTGGACGACTGGCAGAAAGTCTTGTTTACTGATGAAATCATAGTGGGCTTAAAATCTTCCGAAGTGGTGGCTCAATAATGTTTTGGGGTGGCATTTCTTTGGAAGCCTGTACGGACCCTGTAGTGATCCGCGGAATATCATTCACTTCCCAGAAGTACATTCAAGAGATTTTGGACAACCAAGTCGTACCTTTTGCACCTCATGTAGGCGACAAATTTTGTTTATGGATGATGTCGCCAGACTGCGCCAAGCTCTGATCTTCTTCTCTGCAGCTCTACAACTTTTGGTGGGTCTTGGTGATTCTCCACCCTTCTCTATCTTGCATCAATTCATGATCGTACTCTATTCACATAGCTCTTAGATCTGCAACGATCTTGTCCCTCCATCTCACACGCGGTCTTCCCAGAGATTTTCGCCCTTCCGGGTACTGTCCCCAGACCATTTTGATCACTCGAGAGCTTGGTGGACGCTGTACATTTCCAGCCCATCTCAGCCGTCCTGCCTTTTCCCTAGCTACTTTGATAATGTCTGGTTCCTCATAGAGCTCAGTCAGTTCGTCGTTTGTTCTTGGACGGAACTGCTCTGTCTACTCTCATCTCATCTACAGCCGCACGGGATTCTTACCTTAACTTCCTCGGATATACGGCTTTCCTCGTTGATTGTGGCCCCCAGGTACCTAAAACTTGTTACCCTCTCGACATTGTACTCTCCCATTGTCACGTTTTGCCCTATCATATTTCTTCTCGTTCGTTTACAAACACACATGTATTTAGTTCTGTCCTCGTTAATTTTAAGGTCCATTACGTCCGCCAGACTTCCAACTTTATTAAATAACTCCTTTACCATTATTACGGTGTCTCCAACCACGTCAATGTCGCCTAGCGAAAGCTAGGAGAACCCTTGGGCCATCAATACCAAAGGCCTCCGTAGTTAATTCCGCCGCTCTTAAGGCTTTTTCCAAGGCTATATTGAATAATATAGGGGAGAGAGAATCACCTGGTTTCAAGCCACTAGATACCTCAAACAAACCCACTTTTACTCTAGTTCTGAAGCCGTTGACACATATACTTGTTAGTTTGAATCGCTTTTTCCGAATTCCCAGCTCTACCATTGCGTCCCATAGCTTAACTCTAAGAATACTATCGTATGCTTGAACTCTTGATTCCCAGCATTTTTCTAACATTTGCTTTATTGTAAATATCTAGTCGACAGTAGATCTATTTTTACGGAATTCACACTGGTAGTCCCCCAAGCCTGACTCTACGATGGGTTTAAGGCGTTCCAGAAGTATGTTTGCAAGGATCGTATATGCCGTGTTGATTAAGGATATCCCTCTATAGTTACCACAATTTGTTCTGTGTCCCTTTTTATGGATAGGGATGATCAGGCTTTCTTTCCATTCATCTGGAATTTTTTCCTTACTCCATATAAGGGTGAGTCTATCTAGCGCGTAGTCCTGACCTGCTCAAACGACGTATTCGACGACGAGATCCTGCTCCTGAGAACTTTACCAGAAATCTGATAAACTAGTGATACATGTTTTGTTGTAAAGTTTTTTTGAAACATTCTCTTGATTTGAAACAATTTGAAAAACAATGTTTTGAGATTTGATAAATTCTGTTGGTTTTCCACAAAGCAAATTATTTTCGAAAATAAATTACAAAATTTGAGAAAAGAATAACTTTAATGATAAACACTGTTTGCGGATTATGATGAAGTCAAACTTGATTATAAAAAATTACAAAACATAATTGAAACATTGACGTGTGATTTTAAGAGAAAATTGCACGTCTTCTCTAAACTAAACTGAACCGGTTTCTACTGTGGTTTATTAAGGGTATCTCTTAATGAACAACGCGGCCAATTTTAATGCGTCTCATAGCGGTTCATTCGGGCAAGTGGAAAATTGAGACATCTTAACAGGATCGTAGCTGTGACACTATAGTAAATCTGTGACAATCAAAAATTGTCTGTGCAAAAAACTGACGAAACCGAGTCATGCATTAGTGACTTATCTTTATAGCTCGTCAAAACCATGCTTATTCATTTTGAAAGCGCGTAGTCTCGGTTGTGGCGGTGACTAATTGGAGTACCGCGGCCAATCATAGGTCACGTTCTCGACATCCTCTAAGAGGTCACATAATGGAAAACATTTATTATGTGTTGAATTAATGATACTGCCGCCAGTAAATTGGCAATGAAAGACTTCTTGTGCATATACAAATTTTCAAGAGTTTATGTTTTCAAGTCTTAAAGATCCAAGCTATGTTCGAAAATTTTATGTAATAGCTATGTGTTGTCGTCATTCTTCTCTAGCACCTGACGATCTACATATTATGCCAAAAACATTATGCCATAATTATTCGATTTACCAAATACTTATAACGTAAAACCCCTCTTTCTTCCATTCTTTCAACCAGTGAATGCTCCTTGACTGTCTCTCTTAATAAGGAGGAGGCACCTTGGGGCCATTTTCAGTTATAAAAAAATAAAAAATATCCATTTAATCAAAAAAAAATATCCTTATCGTTATGTTGCTTATTCCAAACAATATTTCCAAAAAAATAAAGCTACTTTTCACTTTGATCAAGAGGCTAATGTTTGGTTGCAAGCTGTCCAAAATACAAATCGATCTTGTATTTTGAGACAGCCCTAAGTGGTACCTCGAGGCATGACTTTAATACGTTTCGGCAGAGATTAGTTGATTAGTAGATTAGTCTACTAATCTCTGGTTTCGGTAAGAATAAGATACATAACACGAGACCAAAATACAAATCGATCTTGTATTTTGGGACAGCCCTAAGTGGTACCTCGAGGCATGACTGTAGTACGTTCCGGTAAGAATAAGATACATAACACGAGGGGAGAGAATGCATATTCTAACATATTTTTTAAGGTTTCTACAAAATTAGCGATATGAAATTTATGGAAAATGAAAATGGTTTCATTTGTCTTTCTGAACCTCTAAGTACTTTCGGTTCTGGTATTTTTTAAAGGTGCCCGATTCGCTGATTTTCCCATTTAATGCATTATAATTCTTAATTTTTTACAAACGTTACAAACGATCAAACGTTTCAGTATTGATTTTTATCGATAAACCACCCAAAAACAATTCTGCATTATGTTGATTTTTACTATGTAAATGACACAGAATTCTTGTCGTCAGTTCTACCAATGCAAAGTCTCCATATGGAGATTCTGGGGATGATCCTCCATGAATGTCTATGTTAATCCATCCGAAAATGTTAAATATAAACATTAATTTACGAAGATTTTCTTAGAAATATGGATTTTGCGACTGGTTATAGGTTCGTGTAATATACGTAATACGTGTGTGATTCAAAATTGGAGTCCTTCCTTTTAAAGGGTCATAGGGGCTCAGTTGGAGAGTACGAAAAAATATTGAAAACATTTTTTTCCAAGATATTAACAGTTGAAAATCGAGTTTAAAATTTCTTCTTCTTAAAGTACTTTTCTACAATTTTTTTTTTGAACATTTAAAGCGACAGTATAATAAAAAGCGGCAAAGTGGTAATTATCAGGAAGTTACAGGTACATAGCTTTTGTCAAGAATAACAAGCATTTGTCAAATTGTGACATAGTTTGAAGCTTCTTTCACAAAATGTACATCGACATCGAATATGTGAATATGCGAATATGCTATCAGTTAGCGAAGAATGCCGCAGTATCAAGAAAAACTGTTGATACAAAGAAAACCAGTGTCGGACCGGGAATGAATGTTCTTGACACCGGTCACTTGGAATGTTTGGAATGGGACACTTGGAATGTTTGGATTTTGGCCCAAGCTGGGAGAGATCATAATTTTTGTGTATATTTTCCTGACTGTATTTCTGTTGTTGTTTCCTTTTGAATTAAGAGATCATAATGCCATCAAAGAAATGGAAAGATTAAGAGTAGAAATCCTAGAAATAAGTGAAATGCGATGACCAAGCGCCAGTTTCTGTGACATTGGTGACCACCGAATATATACCCGGGAAGCACGAATGGAGAGTATCAACGTGGAGTGGGCATTTTAATGAATAAGTCAGTTGCTGGATCTGTCACAAACTTTGCTCCAATACCTGAAGGAATTATATTATTACAGTTAAAATGAACACCAACCAACATAAATATAATTCACGTAAATGCACCAACAACACAACACTGTGATGCGAAAGTACAAGAATTCTATTCCCAAATAAGAAACATACTGAAGGAATTTCCCAAACAAGAACTAACAATAATTCTGGGAGATTTTAACGCAAATATTGGAAAGTGACGGATAGGAGATATAGGACCATATGGGCTCAGGGAGAGGAACGATATAGGAGACTTGCTTGGTTTATTTGCAGAAGAGCAAGAATTTATGATAACAAACACATGGTTTAAACTCCTAGTTCGGAGGTTATATACCTGAAGATCACCTCGCGAAAGGACGGATTATGTAATTTGAAACCAGATCGACTTCATACTTGTGAACAAAAGATATCGAAATAGCTGTAAGGCAGTAAAAGTATATCCAGGAGCCGACAGACATGCAAATCATAATTTCAATTTCATCCATCAAAGATGAAGAGACTAAAGAAGAGTAACGTACGTAAACATGATCTGCCATCAATAAACCAACAAGTAAAAACGTACCTAAATAACGAAATCAAATCCCTGTCAGACCCGAGCCATGAAGACCAATTGAGTAAACTCAACACAATAATTAAGAACATCATAGACGACTTGTTACAACCTGATAAAATAGAAAAGGAACCCTGGATGACCGACGAGATTCTGCAGTTGATAGCGCATACAACAGCATAAACAAAATCATTAAAATAAAGGTCCGTCAAGCCAAGGAAAGAGACATTAAAGAAAAGTGTGCTGAAATAGAAACACTGCAGGCAAAACACGATAATTTCAAAGTACACCGAAAGGTTAAAGTGTTAACTGGGACGTCTAAAGTTAAACATGTATGTATGTGACCACGCTAACCAACAACGAGGGAAAACCTATAACTAATGTTGCTGACTTGAAGGACACATGGAAAACAAACATAGAATAACTCTTTTATGACACAAGATCCGAACCTCCCAAAGTAGATGATGATACAGGTCCAGATATCCTCATTGACGAGGTCAGAGCAGCAATAAAATACATGAAGAAAGGAAAACCGGGACCCGATAATATAAATATAGAGTGCTTGAAACTTTTTGATGAAGACAGCATGAGGTGATTAACGAATGTGTTTAATACGGTTCTGGTAGGATTCCGCATGAATAGCTCACATCGGAGTTCATCACATTGCCTAAAAAATCAGGAGCTAAAAAGTGTAAAGACTTTAGAACAATAAGTCTGATGAGCCATCTACTGACACTGTTCATTCCTAAAAATCATACACAGAAGAATCTAGAGGATCTGTGAAGAGCAAATAGCACCTACACAGTTTGGTTTCACAGAAGCAGTGGGAATACGAGATGCCGTATATAGCGGTCAAGTTTTATTTCAGCGATGCAGAGACATGAACTGTGGCGTGTTTGCATGTTTTGTTGACTACCAGAAGGCTTTTGATAGAGTAAAACATCAAAAATGGTAGAAATTCTGAAAACTGTAGGCTTGGATGGAAGGGACATCAACATAATAGGCAACCTGTACTGGAATCAATCAGCTTTTGTCAGAATCGGAAATGAGACAACAGAGGAAATAAAGATACTGAGGGGTGTAAGGCAGGGCTGCATTCTCTCCCCATTATTGTTCAATATTTATTCAGAATTTAAATTAAGTATCCAAGAAACCTTTGACGTGCAACAAATGCCAGAGAAATCAACCAACCACTGCCTGTACGTCACCCCTTCCAGCCAGATGCGTCTCGTGCAACTCGGACGAGCATGCCGCCTGGAGCATGAAATGCCCCAAACGTCCCACGGCACCCATACAACGGATTCCTAATGTAAGAGTAAGATGTTTAAACAAGAGAACCGCCGAGGTGTCAAGTTGTAGTTTCTCTGGTCTACCGAACATCCGTACAAATTGAGCAGGAGTTAATGAACCGAAAACGAGAAGCTGATCAAACTGTGAGCCCAGTAATGCTGCGAAGAAAGCACAATAGCGTAATTACACGGGCACAACCTTGTTTGCAGTTAAAGGGGCATGACTTAAAACAGTTCTTTTTAAATCCACAGATTCATGAAACTGGTGAGTTTTTCGGGTTTTTAGGCCGTCGTAAAATATAATTTCTTCCTGACTTTTCGCAAGCACGAGTGGCTTGCATCTTCAGAGGTGGTTTGCTTGAGAGCTTACACTGTACTGATGAGCAGCGAAGAATTTCATTTCACCACCAATCACTAAAATGTTTTCTTCTTCACCGATATTCTGATCTAATTTTTTGAAATTATCTCAGTTTTGGAGAATTACTTTTCATACTGTCAGTAGGAATAATTTTTTTACAATTTTTTCTGTACTCGCTAAACACCCCCAGAGGAATAACGGCGATTTTGAATCACCCTGCATGTGTATGGTACTTTAGGTTACAGACATCCTATTTTTCTCATACTTGTATATTTTTCTTATACTTTGTTTACTTGATCTTAGGATACTATGTTTTTCATTCATTTCAAGAGAATTCATTCTGTCTCTTCGCGAGAGTCGGATAAACCTTTTCTTTTAAAAAATAAGGTAGTATTGGGAGACCTTCCGAGAAGTATTGATATAAAGAAGTTGTAGAGCGACTGAAATTTTGTCACCAAAAACCTGGTTAAACCTGCATATATTTTAGATTGATCTAGCCTTTGCTTTTTACCTGTCTTAATATACATTTTGACATGTTCTTTTGTGCTAATCTAATTACTCACAGCAGTGAATAGCGATGTGTCTGTTTTATCAGTTAATGAAACACAGGTAACCCGAGACATACTCTCTATACATGGTCAGATAATTAAACAGTTTCGGACACGCTCAAGGATAAGCAAAGCCGAAGTTTCGTACACATGTATGTTCGTGTAAATTGCATATACATGCACAAAGAAGCAAATTGCAAACTAGACACAAGGCTAGATCAATTTGAAGTATGCACAATCTTCAGTAACTCTTATGGCATCAACAACTGCGGATTTCATGATTCACAGACAATGATAATTGATTGCGAAATGGTGTCATCGGAATCTCGAAATATACGTTTCCACATATTTTTAATGATTACGTAATGTGTCAATGTTTTACTGTAAAAGACTCCTTTGTCCTTTTGAAGATTTTTTTGGATATCGAAATACTGAGAAATATGTATAGGGTGGGCCAAATTGGACATTTTTAAATGGAGACTCCTATTTCTATAATATACCAGATAGACGAAAACTGATGTCGGTGTCTGAGCCTCGATTTTTAAGACAAAATTAATGACGAAAACCGCATATCAATATCTCTAACAGTTTTAGAGATATAGAGTATTTTCCAGAAATCTGCACTTTTGGAAAGGCTCTCTAACTCTTTTCCTGCGATTTTTTTAACTTTCTTCGGAAACATTTCCAAAGCACCTTTTCACGAAGTAACCGATAATGTAAATTTCGTTTGCGGTAAGGAAATATTTTCTTAGTTATTAACAAAAGAGATATATTTTTAAATGGGACACTCTATATTTTCTTATATTGAACTTGCGCTTGAAAGTGTCTTTACAAAAATAAAAGACATTCTATGTTTTGCTTATGCATCTTATGAAATATAGAGATTTAAAGGATTTTCAAGTTGAGATGACAACCGTCAACCTAACAATAAAAGACATTTTACACATTTGAACATATTTATTTTCAAAGGATTACACTTAATCTACGTACTTTAATACTAACATCAGTGGGTTGATGTGTTGATGACATCAAAGACTTAATCTACCTTAACCTAATCTTAATCCTAACAACCTAAACAGCCTTTCTTGCTTCTTACAAACTAACTTATAGTTAGCCCATGGTCCTCGATGTGGTTCAGGAACTGGTCATATCATGTGGTCCACGTCTTCTTCTTAGACTGTGTCCGCAGGGAGAGTTCTGCGATAACGGGGAAAACTTCTTTGTACAAGAAACCCTGACAGTGGGATTCTTGCTTTGCCAAACTTTTTCCAGGAACTTTGACACCAAGTTCCTGGTGTGATCCAGCAGGTCATCTGTCTTCAGGTCTCGCCTCAGTGTGGTGTTTCTGACATAGTAGGGAGCCTTTGCTGCTATCCTCAAGATCTTGTTTTACTGAGCTGCCAACTTCTGATTCTGCGTGACGCTGGCGGTGGACCAGACAGGCGGAGGCAGGCGATCCATAGGTCAGCACCGGGCGTATCAGCTGCTTGTAAGCTCTCACCTTGGTTCGCAGGAGAAGCTTATCTGTCAGCATTGGTTAGTATGCATGGAGCAGGTACCTTGTTTTGGCAATTGTGGCTGCCAACTGGTCGTGCCATACTAGACGTTTATCATAGGTAAGCCCAAAATATGTGATCTTGAACATCCATGGTAGCCTTTGTCCTGCGAGCTCTAGTAGGTTTGGAAGTGGTTGCCTGCCGGCTGTGAAAATTATGGCTTGCGTCTTCTACGGGGTGAATTCCATTTCCCAATACCTGCCCCATTTCTCGATCTTGACGAGATGTCTTTGGCGTTTGGCTGTCATTCCAGGACCTTTTCCAATCGCAGTGAGTGCACTATCGTCTGCTCCATAGCTTTCCGTTGCTTTTGTCATTGGAATGTCTGCCATATAGATATTGAACAGCAGGGGACCTAACACGGACCCCTGAGATACTGCTGGCATCATCGTTCTGATATTTGACATCTGATCATCGGCTTTGACTTGGAAGCTGCGTCAAGTCAAATAGCTGCGGATTAGCTGGATTTGGTGCTCAGGAAACCCTGCCTTCATCATCTTGGCAATTAGGCCCTGATGCCAAACCTTGTCAAACGCCTTTGCCATATCCAGGAAGACGGCTCTTAGATTGCCTCGGCGGTTTAACTGCTGCAGGATTCTTGTTGCTAGCCGGGCGGTGAGAGTGTCTGTGCCTTGCCCCGGCCTGAATCCATGTTGCTCGTCCAGCAGCACTTGCTTGTTCTCTATTGTATCCTGTAGGTGTTTCAGGATAGACCTCTCCAGGACCTTGCTCAGTGTAGGCAGTAGACTGATGGACCTGTAGGACGTAAGCATCATCCTGTTCTTGCCTTTTTTGGATAACAATACCATTCTTGCCTTCTTCCACGTGGTCGTGAAATATTGAGGGTCCAAAATTCCATTTGCAACTGTGGTAAGGTCATCAATAACAGTTTTTGGTAGCTTTTTGAGGACTTCGTTTGTAATTCCATCGTGCCCAGGGGCCTTTTTTCTCATGACCCCCTTGATGATGTCCTGGATGACTCTTCTGGCTTTGGTGGGCTGCCAGTTTTCGAGGTGAGCGGCTACCAGCTCATTGACTATCCTCTCTTGTTCTGGGTGATCAACCAGGTTTTTCCGGAACTGGAGCTCTAGGTGGGTGGCAAAGAGCTCAGCTTTTTCCTTAGGATCCACAGTGGTGATGTCGTTTTCTTGGATTGCTGGTTGGAAAGACAGTTTAAGAAAAGGTGTAGACCGTTATTGCAGCAGCATTTTTTATATACATATAAAATGCAAATTAACTATTATAAAACAAAACAATAACATTCAGCTAACAAGAACAAAACATATCCTTACAATAGATGTTCGAATTGTCTACCGCTTTTCCCAATGCATAGATGACACCTTTTGTGAAAATTTCTTGAGGAGTTAATCAGTTTAATGGACGGTAGAGATGTGAATCCTTGCATTACTGATATTTTATACTCTGGTCTTGAGTTTGCAGGGAATTTAAAAATGAAGTTTTTCAATCTCCACCAAATTTAAAAGTCCATGGGTGTTAAGTCCGGTGATCTTGTCGACCCGAGAATAGCACCTTGGTTGCCAATCCATTTATTACCAAAAATTCCCGACAAAAATTTTTCGACTATTGCAGCGTTATCGGGTGGTGCCCCATCTTGCTTGAAAAATATGTTCTCCCGTTCCATAAGCGGTAGTTCATCAACAAAAGGTTCTACTTGTTGTCTTAAAATCTCTAAATACTTTTGTAATGTTGGAGTGCCATCAAAAACCAATGGACCGATAATTCTACCTCTGAAAACACCTGCCCGCACATTAAACCCAAATCTCCCTTGATTTCTCTGCTCAGCAACTGAATGAGGATTATGTTGTGCCCACGTGTAGGAGTTGTGGCGGTTGAAAGTACCAGATCTACTTACATATGCTTCGTCTGTCCAAATACACTTCAACGGAAATGCTATATTTTTGGAAAGCTAATTTCAAGCGCAAGTTAATTATGATAAAATATACAGAGTGTCCCATATGAAAATATATTTGTTTTGTTAATAACTCGGCTTATCGCAAATGAAACTTACATTATTGGATACTAGGAAAAGAGTTAGAGAGTTCTTCCAAAAGTGAAAATTTCTGGACAAGACCCTATATCTCTGAAACGGGTAAATATATTGACATGGCTTTCGTCATTAATTTTGTCAGAAGAATCGAGGCTCAAAAGTGTCCAATTTGGCCCACACTGTACATTCTTTTAGATGCTGATACATTTTAGCATGTACATTTTAGATTAGACATGAGTGCTGCGCAGCTCAAACGTCTTGATGCACTGTTTACCAGGACCCCTGCGCAGGAGGTGCATGTCGAAGTGGAAACTGAACGTAGCTCTAAATGTGATGTACATAAAGATCGCAGGGGATCGCTGGGCAGCACCTTACATTTAACTAACAGGTATGTAACTGTTGTCAACACTTATCAGCTCATTACTCTTATGACAAGGCTGAATTTTATAAAATTTACAAGCAAACATATAAATAATGTATACGTTTATCTGAAATATGTGAAAACATTTTCGGTCTCAGTTCAGTAATTTTTTTTGAGCTTTTCCTAGTTTTTACTTGTGTCTGTTTATTTAGGGGAAACAGAAGAATAAAGTAACACGAAAAATGTCTCTCTGGTAAAATTCTGGTTACGTTGAGGTTTCGGTTTTCAAAAATGAAGCCTGAATTCAAAGTTGAACCTTTTGCGATTGGTCGCATAGAAAGCGCGGAAACTACCATTTTTATACAGTTAATGTATTTCAATTAATTTTCATTAATATTACCAATCACTTTTACATGTCGCTCAGCACGAAGTAAAAGCATTTTCGAATGTTCGTTTTACTAACAAGAAATTAATGCTTGCATTATATCAGAAATGTGCTTAGATTGCATTATTTAATATTTTAATTTAACATGAAATGTTTTCTGACTACGCCTAATTGACTGACGTGAAACCAAATTTAAATTTACATACATCAACTAAGCGTCCGTTTGCTATTTGTGTCTACCTATCCACATTGTAATTAATCAAAATGGACCTTTGGGGATTTTTTGGAAGCTACTGGCCAAGAAGCTAAATGTTTTGGTGGATTATGACTCGTTCAAAAAGAAACGGAATGTTTTATCGTATGTTATCTTACATATTAGAGACTTTCATCTTACTAATTTATGTTTTGTTATGTTAGTTTGGCAATTTAGTTTAAGTTATGTCATTTTTAGGAGAGACTCTCTAGGGAACGTTATTAGCCAAAAACGTGATTTACATTTTGGGGGAGTGGGTGCCCGAAGAGAGTCGATGCCGGCCCTCAACAACCAGGTTGGCATTGGCAACAACACTACATTTTTTAGGTAAGTTTTTCTTAACTTTAGAAAATAAGACAAACATGTTATTAAAGGTTGGGAAATGTCTAATTACTTACTTAGTTACTTTGCTGAAAGTTTCCAACCAGTTCTGTCTCGTCCTACTAATTTCTATGTTTAGGCATTTTGCTTTTTTTTACATATAATCAAAAAACCCTTTTTACCTTTTTTAATTTATGGTAATTTTATTGATGATCTGATTTGGTTTGAAGGAGTGGCGCATTTAACTGAGAAGTAACTAGTAGAGTTTTTCTGATTTTGGGATTTGAAGGCAACACTTTTCTGTACAACAGCATTTTTCTGTGCAACCACATCTCAAACTGTTCTAGGCGGTTGATCGTAGCAGCCTTTAGAGTTCAGATCTCAGCTCCATACAACATCACGGACCAAATATAACATTTGATTATTCTACCTCTTCTCTGCAGCTCTTCAAGCCTTGGTGGGTCTTGGCTGACTGCACGGTCTTTCTCCATCCTTCTCTATCTTGCACCAATTCAGGATCGTATTCTCTGCACAGAGCTCTCAGATCTGCAACGATGTTGTCTCTTTGGCCTTCCGGGTTCTGTTCCCAAACCATTTTGATCACTCACTGGTCGTATGACTGATTTTAATTTTTGATCTTCGGGATAGATTTTTGCTGGTGATTACCTCTTTTAGAGCGTACATGCATCTACAGCCGCACTGGATTCGTACCTCGACTTCGTTGGTTATACTGCTTTACTCGTTGATTGTGGTCCCCAAGTACCTAAAACTTGTTACCCTCTCGAAATTCTACTCTCCCATTGATAAGTTTTGGCCTATCTTATCTCATCTCGTTATTTTACAAACACACATATATTTCAAAAGAGATAGACTTTCGAGGCCATTCCTTGAAACAAGTGGGTTTTTCGGGTTTTTAGGCCGTCGTTCGGAGAATTTCTTCTTGACGTTTCGCAAGCACGTGTGGCTTGCATCTTCAGAAGTGGTTTGCTTGAACGCTTACACTGTTCTGATTCGATTCCTCGGGCGCAGTCCGTATTTATGCACCGGTGGCGATAACGTGGTTTGTGATGACGTGGCCTGTGTCATCGGAGCTTGCGCATTCTGTTGGCTGTTGCTATCCTCTGGTGTACTGGATTCTCTCTCCTGTCCTGAGCTGTTGCTTTTTCTTGCTGTTTTTGCGTTGGTGAGTGCTGGAAACCATATCCTGTTCAGCGCCATTGTCTCTTCTTTTCTGTTGAAATTGTCGTCGTGTTTGTAGATTTCAATGGCTTCTCGTATTAGTCGGGGGCGATACCCTGTTGTCGTGGCCAGGACCTGTGCCTCTCCGAAATAGATGTTGTGTGTTCCATCGCTGAGGGCATGTTCCGCCACTGCCGACTTCTCCACATGTCCAAGTTTGCAATTCCGTCGATGAAACACACAACATCTATTTCGGAGAGGCACAGGTCCTGGCCACGACAACAGGGTATCGTCCCCGACTAATACGAGAAGCCGTTGAAATCTACAAACACGACGACAATTTCAACAGAAAAGAAGAGACAATGGCGCTGAACAGGATATGGTTTCCAGCACTCACCAACGCAAAAACAGCAAGAAAAAGCAACAGCTCAGGACAGGAGAGAGAATCCTGTACATCGGAGGATGAACCACCCGAAAAACCCACTTGTTACACATATATTTAGTTTTGTCCTCGTTAATTTTGTCGCCCATTACTTCCGCCTGACTTTCAACTTTATTAAATAACTCTTTTGCCATTATTACGGTGTCTCCAACCACGTCAATGTCGTCGGCGAACGTTAGGAGATCCCTTGGGCCGTTAATGCCAAGGACCACCGTGGTTAATTCTGCCGCTCTTATGGCTTTTTCCAAGGCTATATTGAATAATATAGGGGAAAGAGAATCATCTTGTTTCAAGCCACTAGATACCTCAAACGAATCTGACAGTATTCACTCACTTTTACTCTACTTCTGGAGCCGTTGATACATATACTTGTTAACTTGATTAGCTTTTTGGGAATTCCCAGCTCTACCATTGCGTCCCATAGCTTAACTCTTAGAATCTATCGGTAAACAGTTGATGGATCATTGTTAAATTCCCAGCATTTTTCTAACATTTGCCTTATTGTAAATATCTGGTCGCCAGTATATGTCGACTATTTTTACGGAATCCACACTGGTAGTCCCCCAAGCCTGACATTACGATGGGTCTAAGGCGTTCCAGAAGTCTGTTTGCAAGGATCTTATATGCCGTGTTGATTATGGGTATCCCCTGTTGATTAAGGGTATTAAGGTTGATTAAGGCATCATTAGACGTCGCTCTAATTCAAGAACCATATGAATATAAGGGGAGAATTGGAGGATTGGGAACTTCAGAGGACAGGTAGTCTTCTGCCAATCTGAGGAAAACCCACGAACATGTATTCTCACAAGGAATACAGTCAGAGCTATACCGTTATGGGAACACAGTAGTAGGGACCTTACGTGTATAAAAATAAGACTAAAGTTGCAAGGCGGGGATCGGAGCATAGTTCTAGCATCTGCTTACCCACCTTACGCCCAAATAGGACAACCACCTCCAAGTGAATTACGCAATTTTGCGGAACACTGTAAGACGTCTAAGACCAGAACTGCCAGCAAAAAGTGGGCTCCCTAATAAAATAACAGGGAGGATATTCAACAACAGAAGAGGAAACCCTGGACCTTATGCTCAAGACTCACTTTCCTGGATCAATACTGGGAACAGTCAGAAAGCAGGAGATACCGGTGGTTTTCGGGGCGCGACAGCGGACACAGAAAGAATACTGGTCTCTTGCTTCAAGCATTGTAAACCAGTCCAACATTAAATGGGCCATAAGTTCTGTCAGACCATTTAAATCACCGGGTATAGATGGCGTAATGCCAGTTCTGCTACAGCAGGGAACCTGAGAACCTGGGATTTACTGCTGTACCTCTTGTGCAAGATGCTCCGGGACAGCCTGGCCCTGTCATACATACCAATGGAATGGAGAATGGAGAATGGCGAAAGTAGTATTTATTCCAAAACCACGGCGTGCGACGTAAGCCCAGGCCAAATCCTTTAGCCCGATCAGCCTAAGATCGTTCTTACTTAAAACACTAGAGAAGCTGATCGACAGGCATATCAGGGAAGAGGTTTTTTCCAGAAATCCTCTACACCACAAAAAGCTCAATAGGACGCAAAGAAATTGCTCTGGCGGCTTTTCTGGGCATAGAGGTAGCCTTTGACAATACCTATTATCAGTCAATAGTCAGAGTGGTGAAAAATCGTGGAGTGGAGCCTTCAATATGTGAGTGGATCCAAAACATGCTGAGCTGCAGAACCGTCGCACTCAATGATGTCAACGGGTTGCCGGGGAGTGTCCGCAGGGAGAAGTTTTGTCGCCTCTGCTGTGAAGCCTGGTGGTGGACCGGCTCCTGTTGTGTCTTGACGGGAGGGGTTTCTATGCGCTGGGATATGCGGACGACATCTCCATTGTTGTGCAGGGAAAGTTTGGAGACACTGTGTCATCACTGATACAGCACGCGCTAAACATCACCGAACAATGGTGTAACACGGAAGGGCTGCAAATCAGCCCATCCAAAACATTTATTATCGCTTGCACAAAGAAAAGAGATCTTAGAACCCTTAGACTAATGTCTATCTATATATGGGAACACAATACATATGTCCGACACTTAAATATCTTGGGGCAACCCTGGATAAGAAACTGCTGTTTAAAGAACATGTGGAACAGAAAACAAACAAGGTGGTCAGGGCTTTATGGACCTGCAAACTCACTTTGGGAAAAAACATGGAATACCGAAGATGGCCACCCTTGTGATACCTATAATCACATATGCCGCCGTAATATGGTGGCATAGAACCAAAGTCTCTGAACAAAGTTCAGAGGCTGACGTGTCTGGGAATAACTGGAGCAATGTCAACAACGCCGACGGCCGCTATGGAGACACTCCTGGGGCTGGAGCCTTTGCATCCATCCATCCAAGCTCAGGCCCTAAGAAGCGCTTATCGTATGGGTGAGGGTGTCCTCAGGAAAGCGACGGAATTGGGAAACAGCGCGATGTTCAGAAAGCTAAAGTCAGCTGAACCCATGGGATTGAAAGCTGATCGAATTAAAACTAAGCATTTCGGTACCTTTCGAAACTTATGTTCTGGATGAGGTGCGAGATGGTGGAGCGAGGAAGAACCGGGGAAAGTATTACCTTAAACCTGGGTACAATCGCGACCGCTTTTCAAGCAAGCATACTAGCAATAACAAATTGCGCCCGGAAAATGAGGGAAAGAGCCTACACACGTAAGCATTTACCATCGTAACCGGAGATAAAGTCACAATAAAGGCACTTGAATCGTAGACAATCAGGACACAATGTGTGCTAGATTGTAGAAAAGAACTTACGACCCTGGCTGGGAACTCAAACAGAGTAAAACTCACTTGGGCAACTGGGAAAAACAAGAGCAAAGGAAACGAGATTGTTGCGGAACTTGCTAAGGCAGGGGCCGAGCAACCATTGACCAACCAAGAACCTGCTTGTGGTATATCTCATGCCCAAGTTAGGGCGGCAGTTAGGGAATGGATCTTGGAAGAACATAAAAAGTACTGGGAGGAGACACCGCGACTCCTTACCGCAAGGCAGTTGGTGGGACCTCCACAACCAGTGCGTAAAAACGAACTGCTAGATCTTAAATGGCGGGCAAAAAATAAGAAGGATAGTGACCTTTCCAACAGGACACGCCCCCTGCAAAAAACACCTCTTCATGATGAGACTGAGCGATCAACCGACCTGCAGGGGGTGCGAATTAGAGGACGAAACTACTCTACATATTATGTGTCACTGAACGTCATATGCAACAGGTAGACGAAGACTCCTGGGAAGAGATGAAGTTCTACCAGACCAGGTCATGCGTACCCCCCTCAATATTCTTCTGGAACTCATTGAATACACACGAATAATGAGGGAGTAAAATACGAAGGCACAATAGGACAGAAATGATCGCGATGCTAGGCCAAACACCACTTCGGAGGTGAGGAAGGGTTTTAGTGGGTAGACAGCTAAGCTGGAGTCCCACACAGCCCAGAGCCCCAGAACATCAGCTCTGAGTGTGCGGAAGAGAGCATTTCCCAAACCTCACCGAAAAAAAAAGGTATCCCGTACCTCTATAGTTACTACAATTTGTTCTGTCTCCCATTTATGGATAGGGCTGATAAGGCTTTCTTTCCACTCATTTGGTATTTTCTGCTGACTCCATATAAGGGTAAATGGTCTATGTAGCCTTTGCAGTGCTTCTCCTCCATATTTAAACAGCTCTGCTGGTATGTTGTCTTTTCCTGGGGCTTTGCTACTTTTGAGCTTTTTGATGGCTCTCATAGTTTCTTCGTTTGTGGGATGTACTACTGACGGTTCTGCAGTTTGATACTCGGTTGTAGTATGTTCATTTTGCTGATATATGTTTAAAAGCTTAAGTCAAAGTACTCCTTCCATTTATCCATTATTTCGTTTTTGTTGGTCGTTATGCTTCCATCTTCCTTCTTAAGTATAGTTTCCGTTCTAGGTCTGAAGCATTTGTTTGTGTTTCAAATTCCTTTATAGAACTTTCTGGGCCGGTTATGGTTGCTATATCATTCCATTTCTCACTCAGTTTTCGTAGCTCGTGCTGTCTCTTCTTTGTTCTCATTAGTTTTCTAGCTCTTTTCTTTAGTTCGCCATATTGTCTTATACTTTCGTCCGTTCTTATTTGTAGCACACTTTGTCTTGCACGGTTTCTTTCCTCTAAGATCGTCTTGCATTCTTCATCGAACCATGTATTGTGTTTAATTTTGGGCTCTTTTCCTAGTATATTATCAGCCGCTTTTGTTATTGCCTTGTTGATGATTACCCATGTGTTGTCTATGTCTTCGTTCTCTTCCGTAAGTTCCAGTTGATTGTCTAAGCACTGAATGTATCTTTTGTTGGTAGTTTCTTCTGATAATTTGTCGGTTTTCCATTTTATTTTTGGGGCCGTTGTATTAGTTTTTTCAATGAAAATTCTTGCCCTGCCTTTGCCTTTAATTAAGAAATAGCACATTGCTTCCTTGTCCTGCATCCACCACTATGTCTAGACGCTTCGTGTTAAATCTGTTGCATCACATGCTCAACATTTACTAGCCGAAGTATTCTTTTGTACCACTTGTTTTTCGAATCAATATTTGAAATAAAGTCGCTTCATAATATTCATGTAAGTACCAGTTTTTCTTTTAATATGATCGGTCAATGTGTTCCCCAGAATATCATACTTTTTTGATACGGAAAAGACGGGATATGTTTGTTGTTTGTTTTATAGTGCTTCTCCTATACCGTTTTTTTCATTCGGTTCATTGCAATAATAATTTTTTGAATGTGGTCATTTTAAATTACAGCTTAAGAGTTCCAAAAATCTACGAAAGAGTGATAAAAAGTTTGTCAGCTACAAGTGTGAAGTAAAAATATACATTCTCTCAGATAACTTCATGTTTTCCCTATTCATTATTTACTATATGGAAACTGAAAGTTGGGCTTGTATATTAGTTGCAAAGTATTTTTTAAGTCCGGGATTTTGATGAATCATCCAAAAGTTCAGACTTTTGGATAGTTGTCATTTGCAAGCTAGACCGATCTGACGAGAACTAACAGATTATAAACCGGTCCTGGGGTGCTTGCTAGTAGTATCGTCAAAATCTGTACTTTACTTTTTCGTTAACCATTTTTCAATAAATTTGTATACGGACAAAATGTATCATTTAACGTTTGCTTATACACTAATTAGTTGCTTTATTTGTTTTGTAGAAGAAGAGATTCTCTTGCAATCCCGCTGTCTCCACCAAAAAGAGAAATGGAACATCCAAGCCAATTTTCTGCTACATTAAGAAGAGACAATTCACATTTTTCGTCCCCAGCTATCAATCGCTGGGGAGATAAAAGAAATTCGTTCGGAGGATCGACGTCTAGTTTGAATAGCAAATCCTACTTGCAAGTGAGTAATCTAACTTTAAGGATTTTAAATTCAATAATCATTCCAATTTCATAATGCGGAAAAGTTAGATATGGGCATTTTAAAAATTGTCTGCATAGTAACACTACTTTTTACTTTATTTTTAAATTGATAATGGGAAGTAACTGGCAGTAAGATATGGATGACATGAATTGTGTTATGTGTATGTTAGCTTTCAAACATTTCAGTTTTGCAATTCCTTCTCCTTCTCGTTTAATTACATTCAGTCTCCAGTAAAGTAAAGACGATTTGCGCATACCAACAAGTTAAATAATAATTTAATTTAAATAATAAAGAATACAACACAAGTCAATGTTCTGATCACTAAATTACTTTCTACGATCACACATTTACGAGCTGCCCACTGCGGAAACAGAATTTAGTGTTCTCAGCAACTTGAATTAGCATGAACTTGCCATGAGCCCGAAAAGATGTGTTAAAGCATCTCATAATAGACCCGAGAATATAATAGGTTAGCCCTAAAATAGCAGAGGCATACTAGAACTTCTAAAATAGAACTGAAGTTCAGAATGTTTTTTTTTATTTTGCTATTTTGACGTATTATACATGTTAAATTGTGATTTCAGGTCCCAGGAGTAAACATGAGGCGAAATTCAAGGAATTATTCCACTGATTCTCTGGATTTAAAAAGAAATTCGTGGGATCCGGGCCGAAGAGGTTCTGCTGGTTCTTGGCTGGAGGATCCTATTTGGGAGCAGGACAAGGTATTTTCAGTCCAGCATTTTGTGCAAAACATGGCTTTTTCTCTTTTAGTTGAAACCATTTTATTGTTTAGTTATTCGGATTTGCGATATTCATAGTGCACATAGTGCATGGTTTATGCAATAAGTAAATAAAACCAATTTGGGAATATTATATATTTTCACACATTTTTTTCAGCTTTAAATGGTCATTTATTCTGCCAATGACTAAGGAAAATAGAAATATGGATCATTAAAATATGTAGAATTTGAGGGGGTGATTTCCAATTGATTTTCTGAAAATTTTGTTTCAGGCATCATATGAGTGTATTAGAAGTATACAGGGTGTCCCTGAAATGACTACAACGCTTACCTACAAATTCTACATTTTGTACCCATATCCAATGTTCTAGTTTATAACTTTAGCGCCCTGTAGGGGCAAAATGAACCAACTTTATCTAGTTTTTCCCAAATAATTTCTAAATGCCTATATCGATTTTCACACTATTTTTTTAATGCGTAAAAATATTAAAAATAATGCTTGGTTCGTTAATAAATGTTTGTATTTTTGTTACCCTCTGTACAAATAAATTGAATTTTTTTCTGCTACTAGCTGATTTTCTATTTTAAAATTTTTTTGCCTCTTGTAAAAATTTTCTCAGACTTACAGTTTCTGTACAAAAATCTATTGAATACCTTGCAGATCTTCATTCTTTTGAAAAAAAATATATACAAATTCGTTTTTGTGTTTGAAAATGTATTGTATTGCTGCTTAGACTCAATACTTAACTTAAACAAATTATTCCGTACATTTGGGAAACCGATAGTGTTTACTGTTTTTGGTGTTAAGCGAAGTTGGATAATCGATTGGATCGGAATAGGCAAAGTTGCACCCATAAATTGGCCACCAAGATCATCCGATTTAATGTCACTAGATTTTTTTCTGTGAGGCTTTCTTCAATCAAACGTGTATGCTTTGCCCGTTGCCACAGAAGCCGTGTTATTGGAAACAATTTTCAATGCTCTAGATTATTTTTAAAACACGACCGACCCGATGCCCAAAGAACAGTTAAATTTTTTGAAAAGTATAAATTTACGTGTTCGGGAAAACGGTCAACATTTTGAACATTTATTAAAATAGTGAAATTACTTCAGAACTAATACTTTTCGATGTTTTTTTTGTTCCGAATATTTAAAAATCTGATTTGCAAAGTATCTTAAATGATTATTTGTACAGAAACTGTAGGTCTGACGAAAATATTACAAGAGGCAAAAAAGTTTCATATGAAAATCAGTTAGTAGCAGGGAAAAAAATTAATTATTTTTACGAGGATAACAAAAATTGAAACAATTATTAACGTACCAAGCGTAATTTTTAATATTTTCGCCCATTGGAAAAAGATCACGGTTACCTCAAAACACGTCAATTTATGTAGCAAGTATTGGTTCCAAAATTATTGAAAATTGATATATGCGTTTAGAAATTATTTTCAAAAAACTATATTAATTTGACAACTTTGGCGCCCTGTAGCGGCAATGAAGCAACATTAGACATCGCTAAGTTTGCCTAGATCGTCTTATTTTCGGGCAAGGAATTTGTGGTTAAGGGTTTTACAGTCATTTCAGAGGCACCCTGTATAGATGTGGTTTTTTGAACTTCAGTAGGGAAAAGTCTTTGACGCTTTGAAAAAAAAGAGTGTATTTTTACGATTTACATGTTACCGAAATTTAGTGAATGTTCATATACATAGATGGATCTCAACATTCACCAAATTGTCAACCGTTGAACGTCGACATTCGCCATGCACTTATGGTGTATGTTAAAAATAACATTTTTTTTTATTAAAAGGAAATTGAAATAAAACTATATAGGTTATATTTGTCTAAGAAGATATGGGAGAAGTTTTTAGATTATCATAAATAACATTTTTGGACTTTGAACAAACAGCACGAGATTCAGCAATACAAATTTAAGAAAATATTATTTTAGAGAATTCTATGTATTGCAGCATCTTAAACTACTATGACACTTGACTTGAATAAAAAACGCGTTGTCATTGCAGTGTGTATAGCCTTCCACCTTTAGAATTAGCAGTAGCAGCTTCTGTTATCTACATTTCTTGATTTCAAATACCAAGAATCGAAAGTAACTTTTCTTTACAAAATGCGAACGGATTACGGGTGAAAAGCTGCTTCAAGGTACCATTTTTGTTTACTAGTTTATAAAAATCGGAAAACTCATGGTCCATGTAGTGCTTGGACTGAAAACCTGCAAGAGTACAGTTCGGTCAGCGCTCGAGATGAAGACGGCGTTGAGTTCGGGATCAAATGTAATAATATTTTTGTTTTCTACGTCGCATACGTCTGGAATATGTTCTTCAACATGTTCACTATTTTCAGCATCGGCTTTAGGGTGTTTGTCGATTTCAATGTTTCCAATTGCCTTTCCAAAAAACTTTTTAGTTTTTCGCTAAAGAGCGCTTCATATAGACTGGCCGATCCCTTCGCGGAACTTGTGTTTTCGTTGAATTGGCCAAACAACAAAGTTTCTGATCATTAATTTCAATCAATATCTTGCATTCACCCAGTCAACATATTATGTGTCTTCTGATTGGCTGATTCGACTGAACTCTGCGTTTGACTCTCACTAGTTCAACATCTTTCCACATGGCACATAGTTCAAGTATGACTCGATTACTGAACTCTACCGTTATCGGAATGTAATAAAGCGAGACCCCTAAAAGATGAAAAAATTTGAATGTTATTTATTTATTCGTGTCAGAATCATCATATACACTTGCGTGCATAGAAATCGGCCCACAGTAAACTTTTAACTTTAACTATATATTTTTTAAAAACTATTCATCAGATCAAAAAAAAAATTCTGTTTGAAAGACAATTTAATATGCTTTAATGTGAGTATAAATTATTTTGAGTTCCTATGTTTGACATAGTGAAATTAATGCATTTAACTAATTAATCTTTTTTATTATTAACATAAATAGGGTTATTGATAATTTAACACTTAACACTTAATTTTTTAATAATGGGTATGACCTCCTCTTTCCCTAATAACTTCTCTCATACGATTAGGCATAGATCTAATCAAGTTTGCTATTGTTTCTTGAGGGATGAGTTTCTTGAGGATGACCACTCTTCTTCTACTGCAACATTCAGCTCTGGGATCGAGTTTGGGGCATGAAGTCTAGCTCGAATTCTTCGTTTTAGCTCATCCCATAAGTGTTCGATCGGATTTAGGTCAGGACTGTATGCTGGCCACTCCATAACCAGAAAACCGACTTCTGCAATGTAATCTTGCACGATTCTTGCGGTGTGCGGCCTGGCATTGTCATGCAGAAAGGTAAATTCGTCTTCAATGTAGTCGACGTAAGGTACCACATGAATTGCTAAAATCTCCTCGATATATCTAACAGCCGTTAAACCTCTTCTTCGTGAACACGGTCGCCCTTACGAATGAACTGAGAGTCGGTTCGTGTTCCTATAGAAATTGCACCCCAGATCATACAGGAACCACCTCCATAAGCACTCCGCTCTTCAAAGCAGCAATCTGCAAATCGCTCTCTTGGCCTTCGGTACACTTTCCTTCTTCGGTCGCTGCCATGGAGGCATATTCGGGTCTCATCTGAGAACAGAACGATCCCCATTGTTCCAACCTCCAATTCAGATGATCCCGCGCAAAACGCAGGCGTGCTTGCCGATGAGCTGGAGTAAGTTTTGGACCAATCGCAGGTGTTTTAGGGGTCAGGTTATTTTCCTGCAGCCTTCGTCTTACTTGTCCACTGACTAATAGCCACTCCTCGCACCTCACGGAGCTGTCGTTGCACTTGAACGACATTAAGGTGACGATTTCTTAATGTTGTTGACACAGTAAAGCGGTCATCACGAGCGGTTGTAAATCGCCTTCTGCCTGTTCCGGGTCGCCTATGAAAGGATCCAGTCTCCTCATAACGTTTGCACACTCTTCGAACCGCTGCGCGTGTCGTATCCAATTGTCTAGCAGCAGCTCGCTGACTAAGTCCCTTTTTGGTTAAAGTAATAACTTGGCCAGCTTTTTGTGGTGGAGTATGCATTAAACTAACACACTTAAATACTATTGAGATTATGAAAAACGAATTAATATGCAAATTTCAGTTGCAAACGCAATAATTTTAATATTTGATAATTTTTTTTATTTTCGTTACAATCACCACATAAACACGTTTCATTTGTTTACCGTTTGCTACGCATATAAACGACAAGCCTTCTTGATAAATTTATACTCACATTAAAGCATATTAAATTGTCTTTCAAACAGCATATTTCTTTTTTTGATCTGATGAATAGTTTTTTAAAAATATATAGTTAAAGTCAAAAGTTTACAGTGGGCCGATTTCTATGCACGCAAGTTTACAATAAGGATAAATAGCACAAAACAAAATTGGCATGTCATAGGTAACAAACAAAACATTAAACACTCTTAGCCCAAAAACGGGCGTGGTCAATAGAATTTGGCATTGCCGCCTTGAGATTTTCCAGGGTGCACTGGGCTAGGCACAGTGCCCAAATTTACATGTTCGCGGTCACATAAGGTAGTAGGTGTGTTATATCCCCATGTGTTGAGACAGTATTTTGATCTGGCGGTGCCTGTTCGCAGCCTGTTCAGCGCTCTCCAGGTTTTCCAGCTCTCCTCGTTCCAGTGGGAGTCATCCAGTGTTGGCCTCCAGATGATTTTCATCTGTCGATGCTGTTTCCTGAACCTGCTAAATCTGTTGTCGAGCTAAGAAAGCATTTTCTGAACTTGAGTCTCCAAGGGGCTGGTTGAGCATTGTGTAGGAAGTGTTTCGCTGTCTGTGATGACCTATGTTTCTCCGTGCATGCGGCTGCCTCTCTTCGTATTTGGGGGGGGGGCGATCTCGGCTAGTACATGATCCTTTTCCAGGGGAGTGGGTTTTGGTCAAACTGTAGTTATTCTGCTTGTTTCGTTCAAAGGGATGTCAAGTTGCTTAGCGTGCGTTAAACTATTCCAAACCGGGCTTGCGTATTCACCCGTGGAGTAACAGAGGGCCACGGCGGAGGCCTTCTTTTGCTGAGCTCTCCAGGTAGAACCGGTTAATTTTCGAATGATATTGTTTCGGCCACTGACTTTCATCTTGATGTTAGTGCAGTGCTTTCTGTAAGTCAGAGCCCTGTCTAGTGTTACGCCCAGATTTTTGGGGTTGGGGCAATGTTCTAAAGTCTTTCCGCTCCATGTGATTTGTAGCTTCCTGCTTGCCTGTCGGTTCCGGAGGTGAAAAGCGCATGCTTGGGGTTTGACAGGGTTAGGTTTTAGTTGGTTCTTTCGGTAATAGACATCCAACAACTTGGTTTAGACATTGCTCCACCTCTTCGAAGGTTTTCCCTTGTCTAGCTATTACGCGGTCGGCAGCGTAAATATAGCTAGTTGAAGTCGCGGGAAGGGCCTGGCCATTAGAATATATGTTGAAGAGGTCCAGCACACTGCCCTGGGGCAGACCATTTTTTTATTTTCTCCATCTACTTCTCTTTCCTTGGAACTCAACTAGAAACCTGCGGATTTCAAGTAGATTTCCAATCTAGGGGTCAGTAACCTGAGGTTAATTGTGTCGATCGCAGCCGTGACATCTATGAGAACTGCGCCTGTTATGTTACCCTTTTGGAACCCGTCTTCACTGTGTTGCGTAAGGTTCAGTACTTTTGCCGTGCAGCTTATCCCGAGTCGGAAGCCAGCCTGCTGTGGGCTGAGGAAAGGTTCTGAGACCAGCGTTAGGCGACTCCGAATTATTCTTTCAAGAATTTTGTATCTATGACAGAGGAGAGAGATTGGGCGGAAGTTCTTAGGGTTGTTACTTTCTTTCCCGGGTGATTTTGAAAGTGATAATTCTACTTCTTCCGCTCTCTTGATATTTTCCGGTTGCACGTCAAACGAAGTTGGATAAATGATTTTGACTTTCACCATTCTTCTTCTTCTGATGCCGTCTTCTCATTGAAGGTTGGCGACCACATTTCTGAATGCGTCTCTGTCCCGTGCCACATGAAATGCCGTTTCGCAGAATATGACCTATGTATGCTGTTTTACGGATCTTGATAATCTTTATTAGCTTCCTTTCGTGTCCGATGCGTCTCAGTAATTCTTCGTTCGTTATTCTATGTGTCCAGGGAATCCTTTGCATCCATATCTCGAATGATTCCAGCTTTTTCACAGTTTGGGCTTTTAAGGTCCAGGTTTCCACCCCGTACAGTGACACTGACCACACAGAACACTCCTTGCACCTTAGTCTAATTCGCAGGCATAAACTTCTATTTGTGAACAAGGAAGAGTGAGTAATAAATGTCTTTAGAGCCATTTCTATCTTGATCTTCTTGTTTTTTTTTAAGTGTGATAACAGCGTGAGTAGTAGTAGTAAACATCTTTATTTCTAAAAAAGGCTATCGACCTACCGGTCTTTCTGCCCTTATTTAATATATGTAGTCTTAATCTAAATAAAAAACAAAGATGGAAATTCTCTTATTCTAGGTTAATCTTAATTAAATAAACTTTCCCATCCTAATGACAAGAAGAAATTATTTTATTGTCCAGTAGCCAGTTGCGTTTGTAAGTGTTTGAGTAGCTTTGATGTAGGGAAACGGAAGCGGGATTGTCTGGTTGGTCTTGTAAGACAAAGGGGATTCAGTATGGTCCAGTTGTAGGGGTTGTTTGTCCATTTTGTCTGTAGCTGTATGAGTCTTTCCGAGATCTTTGTCATGTTTGTGCGTTCGTATAGTAGTTGGGTGGGGGGGTTGTGTAGTATGTTTTGGGGGTGTCTTATTCGTGTTATTAGTCTTAGTGCAATTTGCTCTGTTGTTTGTGTATAACGTTTTGTCCTTTCTGTTCCGTTGGTCATGAGTATATGTCCAAAGTCTAGCAAGGGTCTACAAATAGCTTTATATATTTTGGTGGCGGTGTTTGTGCTAATTCCTCTGTCTTTGTAGGTTAGTGATCGGAAGTGTTTTGTTCTCTTTATTGTATCTGCCCTGACGTTTCGTATGTGTTTAGTAGATTCCAAGGTATTTTACGTCGTTTTTTAGTTGTGCCGTTTGGCCGTCTGCAGTTATTGTAGGGGAGTCAGCGTTGAGTCTGTGGTTTGTGAGCAGAAGTTGGTTTTTTGACGCGTTTGGTATTTAACAGCGTGAATATTCGGGTTTTTACTTATTATCATGAATTTCGTTTTTTCTATATTAATGGTAAGTCCTACTTCTTCGCATGCTCGCTTAACTCATTCTAGTAGTGTTTTTAGTTTTTCTCCATTCTCTGCCATTATTGCAGTATCGTCTGCGAATCTAAGATTATTGATTGGTGTCCTCCAATATTCACCCCTTCTTCTATTTCGACACATTAAACAGTTACGGGGACAAGACGCAGCCCTGCCGGACTCTTTTTTGGATTTAGATTTCGCCCGTTTCCATATCTTCAACCCGTACTACTCCCGATTGGTATAACTTCTTAATTATTCATATGTCGCTTTGATCCAGGTAGATTCTTTTTAGGTTCTTGATAAGATTGTCGGGTTGGACTTTCTCAAAGGCCTTCTGGAAGTCGATGGAACAGACGGATACATCTTTATTGTTCTCTCTAAACTTCTGTAGCATTACTTTTGAAGCGAACATAGCGTCTCTGGACCTAATTCTTCTCTGACACCAAACTGCATCCCATCCAGTTGTTCTTCACATCTGCGATAAATTCTCGGTTGGATAATTATTAGGAGGATTTTTAAAGTGTGGCCTGTCAAGCTGATCACGCTATATTCGTCACAAGACTTGGGGTTGCTTTATCAGGTAGCGGAATAAACACTGATATAAGCCACGCTCTCTCGAATATCCCCTGTTTCATATATTCTATTTCATCTGTGAGGCTGGTCAAATTTCTGTGGTCTAATACTTTCCATATCTCTAACGGAATGTTGTCAGGTCTCACAGCTTTGTTGTTTTTTGCTGTCTTAATCGCATATTTCACTTCCGATTTAAGAATATCTAAATTGTCCGTCTGTCGATCTTCCTCTCTTGGATCCTCTCGTTGCGCTGCAATCAGGCTTCTTGCGTATTCTTCCCAGGTTCGCTTTTTATCTTCCTCCGTCAACTGAATAGCTCCCCGTGTGTTTCTTGTGACCATTGCTGGTTTTTTTCTCGTATGCCCTGTAAGTTCCTTTAAATTTTTTATCCATATTAAGGGCATCGTGCTTGTTGTTTAGTTCCTCTATTTCACGGCAATTTTCTTCGATCCATTCTTCCTTGACCCTCCTTATGTCATGTTCTATTTGTCTTTTTAGTTGTTTGTATCTTCCTTTGTTGGTGTTTTTGTGTTCACGCTTTTCGTCGTAAGCTTAATTATATCCTGCTTCATCCATGGTTTTTTCGCTGCTTGATCTCTTCTGCCCACGACTTGTTACCCCACCTTCAGCATTGTGGTTTTAACCATGTTCCAGGCAATATCAATGTTTTTCGTTGATGCTGCGG
This sequence comes from Dendroctonus valens, assembly GCA_024550625.1. Lineage (NCBI taxonomy): Eukaryota > Metazoa > Arthropoda > Insecta > Coleoptera > Curculionidae > Dendroctonus > Dendroctonus valens. The sequence continues at coordinate 184,074 of JAJTJO010000057.1, read as the reverse complement.
ATAGATCTCTCTCAATTAATCCGTTGACCTGCGTTTGGTATGGTTCTTCTTTGAGATTTTCCAAGTTCACTTTGTTTGTTCTTATCGATCATTGCAGTTCCCTCAATCTCACTTTTACACTGACCAACAGTAAGTTGTGGTCAGTGATGTCCGTCCGCACCTGGATAGGTTTTTACGCGTTTTATGCTCTTTCTAAACCGTCTGTTGACACATAAAATCTATTTGATTTTTGATAAGATTTCTAAGGGGTAGTTTATAGAAGGTGTTTGTGCTGACCAACTATTTTTGGCAAATGTCCGATTTCGAAAAATTACAATTCTAGAGCATTTGTACAAAAAAATCTCAGCGGCAACCATGCATTCAGGCGTACATGCCAGACTTATATCGAATTTGTGGTTGGTATATACATTTTGCTCGTAAAATATTAAAATGTATAACAATGTCAACCATGCGGGAGACTCTAAATCGGTCAAATTTACTGCATAATAAATGTACGTAATAGGAATCCACCAAAGGATATTGATATTTTTGAGAAAGTGTACGTAGCCACAGATGACCTAGATGACATTATACTGAGGACATTACTCATAAACAACGAATAAGGCCGGTTTGGGTTTTTGTCAAAGTCTCACTTGAACAGATATTCATATCTTCATATTTTGAAGTGAAGTTGAACGCTTCCGAGACAAGTGACAAGAGCTCATGTAATGAGTCACATGCAACACATTGAAAGACAATATGGCTTTGGGAAGTCAATCAGAAGACTAAAACTGAGTTGAAACTCTGAACGTTTCTCAACTGATTAGAGTGTTGAATCTAAAGCAGCTCTTTGTTGATTTATGCATAAAGCAACAGGTATTTATGTAATGTTGTCGAGAAAAACGTCATTTGCAGGAGCATATATATAAAATACATTGTTGCCAAATGAGTGATTTGGTTTTTTTTTCGAATATCTCAGCTTTTTATGAGAATTATTGCCTGTGAAATAATCTCGGCCGAATGAGGCCAATTTTGACTCACCCTCTATACAACATTTAGTTTAGGGAAGGGCCACATTTATGTACAGTGTACAAATATATAGTAATAAATTGCGGTATGAAACACCTTGAAAATTGCGCATATATTAATAAATAAACGATTAGCATGTGCATTTTTTCGGCTTCAGTGAAAACGGGTCGATTTCTTGCATTCCCAACAAGGCCAGTATAAAATCAGTTTAATTATCTGTAACGGCATTTTTAAGCATTATTGAAATTTAAAGAAAGGGATAACACTGTCCTTCAAGTATCGGCAAGTAGGTTAGCGAATGCTTAAATAGGAAACAGGTTAGCATAGAGCAAACAGAAAAAGCGGGAGGTTGCGGCTTGAGGTTACAGAAAGTACTGTAGTTAGTATATCTTATAAAGTCAAACTGGGAATTTTCGTACTAAAATTTTTAAGTACCTCGTTTAAACGCAAGTCCCGTGTGAGGTTTAAACACGGTACGAAGATTTTTTTATATTGGAATTGTTATTATGTTTTTCGACCTCAGGGGCCGCTTTCATTAGGAGTTAATGCCAGGCGGTTATAGTGCACATAAATCGAGAATATTGGTTTCGCCCCTTTCTATTTATCAACTGGTAAGATTGATACACACATACTTACATATCAAGTACCTATCAGCTTATAGCATTTCGATATTACGTGATTTGGTTGTAGAAGGTTCACATATATTTTCAGCAAGACATTCGGTATCTTCCGTCTTGTACTGAAAGAGTCGATTGTCAGCTGCCGAATAATTTCAACCTTGTTAGTTGACCAATTATTCTGGAGAAAGCACTTAAAAATACATTTTTTCATATAATTGCACATTATATTTTAACATTAAAACCTAAGCCAATTGTCGCTCAAAGTGAACAAGTTGTAGAAAACGGTAATTGTCGGCGGGGTTTCTCCATTTGTCAGTTTTACAAGAAAAAGTAACTGTTGGTCGACTGGACGAAATAGGAGACATACAATTCAAAGTGAAAGGAACGTAAATAATTCGTTTATTAATGCGTTAAAGAATTAATATCGTTATTCATTATTTGTAAAACTTGATAAGCTCTTATGATCAGAAAGTAGTGAGACATACGGAGTGTCAATTTGAAATGTTCCTCCCTTAATATCTTTCTTGCAGTTAGAAATATGAAAATTGCGACGTAAGGGGGACACTTTAAATTAATATTTTTAGCCTTCTTGTTTCAACCCCCTAGGAGTGGTAGATGTCCACTTGACCCCCATTCCCATTTAAGGTTTTAAGGGCGAACCTTGAAACAAGAAAGCAAAAAGTATTAATTTAAAGTGTGCCCCTTACAAATAAAATTGACTTGTCTCCGATTTTTCATATTTTTAACTGTAAGAGAGATATTAAGGGTGGGACGTTTTCAAATTGACACCCCTTATATTCTTTTATGCAGCTCTCAAGCATTGAATAGTTAAGTATCTTTTAGGGTCTTGATAGTTCCTTTTTCCAACCTGTAGTTTTTTTAGCCTATTTCTTTTTCGTTTCAGAGAGGATTTTTATGTCTGATTTACGCTGGATACATTCTAGGGCAATTTCCTGTTGCTTCTTTCTTATGCCCTGGACGTTCCATAATTCAGTGTCCATTTCCTTTGCTGTTTTTGTTTACTTTTGGATCCGTCCGAATTCCGAGGCATGTTTCTGGATACTGGATACTTGGATATAGCGTTGTTTAGTTGTTTTACGAGTGTAAAGTTGCTAGCATTACGACTCAACCCCCATCCTTGGAGGACCGGGTATCTCTTTTGGTCTGGTCTTTCTCCCTTGACCTGCTTGACTTGAGTTCCGGCTCTGGGTATCATTAAGACACGCAATCCCCCTCACCGCGTCAAGGTGGAGATACATCGAGGGGGGACAAAAATTTAGAATAATTTTGCTCGAAAAATCGGCATACCCTTGTTGATATAGTTCGCTGTTGTTCAATAGGTCATTCAACGTACTCTCTTTGCTCTGCATGGTCTCATCAGGTTTCAGGTGTTGTGTTAATTGAATTGGAAAACATGCAGACCCAGTTTTTTGTGACTAGGCACTGTAGGGGCTTTTTGAAACTTACAATTTGTGTCCACAACTCCGATTTGATGATCTGGGGTTTCCATCAACACTCACTCACTGCTTCCGTATGGACATTTATACATCTTGTTTTTGGGCGACCAGTGTGTTAAGCGTCTCGTATGTTTACTGCACCAATGGAGCCAAATTTAAAACTCGCATTAATTTTGAGGCACCTTTTCTAATCAGGGAGGGAATTCTAGTTATCTCTTTATCTTCTTCTTCTTCTTCCACTTATATTAGGATTATATCCTGTTTTTCATCAACATCATAGCTTCAGTTGTGACGCTGAACTCCAGCTTTCATACCAGCGGGTTGGTGGTCGTCCCGGGGGTCTTTTTGAACGTAGTTTTACAACAACAACAACTTATTTCTATATATTGGTACTTAATGTTGCATGATTGTTGCAACAACACAAGGAAACTACTGATAGCTACTTTTTTGTTTTTTTGGTTGAGCGCAGGCTGCAAGAGACACGAATTCTTTTAACTAGAAACAACATACTCTGTTCATTTTTTTGCGAATATTTTTGAAAAGTCAGCTGAAATTTGCTCAACTCGTCTCCTTAATACACCGAGTTTTTTAATAAATTATGTTGCGACTTCTATTCATTTATTCCATTCGTTAAAACAACGCAACCGGCGTGTGTCATAATGTCTCTCCAGTAAAACTGCGCTGCACTGCTTAAAAGCGCATGCGTCACAAATCAACGAGCGAACTTACAAACCACCACACATCACGTAATACGAGGCCCTGTGTTATGTCCCAACACATTTATTTTATTGTATTATGAGTTAACTGCATCATAAAAAGCGTTGACGCGACAAGCCGTATTGATATTCGTGCGTCAAACATTGGAAATCCAATCCATATCCAGGCCTAATCTGCTATGTGTTGTCAGACAAATTGCTTTTGTAATCGTCCAGTTGTGGGCTTGCTTTTTCATTTTGTCTGTAACTGTCAGTATTTCTGATATGTTTACCATGTTTGTACGTTCGTATAGTAATTGGTTTAATGTAGGGATGGGTAACTCAGTGAATTTTCAAGAGCCGCGCCGGCGGAATGGCTTGGTGCGCCAACCCTACTTACCGGCGCAGTTTATGTTGCAGTAAACTCATTTATGTATTACGCTGTACGGCAGACGATAAATCGCCAAAGGTGAGGTCGTATAGTCATGCGTCGTGGGCTCACTCGACTCACAGAGCGGCAACAACTCAAAAGCGCAACTCACTTCAGTGTTACCCATGCCTCAGTGAGCGCCATTTTGCTGAATTTTTGTTTTTGGAAAGCTTGATTATGATTCTTCAGGATGGAGAAATTTCTAGAGGCTGCTGGCTCTGCTTTAGAATGCAGATTTATTTTATAGAATTTTGTTGGCGGAATTAACCGCTCCTCTGCCGGCTCAAATTCAGAAGATTCTTAAAAATCAGAAATTGTTTGGATTTTCTCCAATTTTTGTTTCGGTGAAGCTCCTTTATACTTCTTTGTAATGTAGAAATTTCAAGTAGCCGCTTATGCTGGTTTAGAGCCCAGATTTGTTTGTATGTAAGTTGATTGGTGCAATTAAGCGCGGTTCTGCAGGCTCAAATCTAGAAGCTTCTTAAAGATCCAAAAATGCTTGAATTTTGACGAATTTTTGTTTTTGTGAAGTCTGCCATCTTGAATAAGGTTAATTGTTGCAACCAGGGTTGGTGCTGCCACCTGTAAGTTTGTGGATGAAGTCCGCCACACGCGTAATGGCGTAATAAAAGGTGCGGCGCAGTCAGACGGGATGAGTTATAACTCATCTACTCACAGAGCGGCAACAACTCAAAAGCGCAACTCAACTCAGTGTTACCCATGCCTAGTTGAGGTATTCTGCTGTGGGTTTTGGGAATGTCTAATGTTTGCTATGAATTATGTTGTATTTTGTTCTCTTAATGATTTTGGTTCTGTCGTTTTCTGCGGGCTTTGTGAATTTCAGTTTACAATCAATCGTAGTGCCCAAGTACGTTGCGGGTGCTTTTTGTTCGGTAGTTTGACCAAATCTATTAAATTCTAATTGATTCACAACATTCATTCAGAAAAATATTTTGAAAATTGAGCGAAGCAAATGTTTAGCTTTGTCCCAAATTCATCGACTTCGTATAGTTCACTTTCTTACGAAGCTATAAAACATCCTATGTAATATCAAATCGTCATAAAGACAATTGCCAATAACCGTAAGAAATGTTATGCTACACCCGTTTTAAGTTAAAATACACATTTTGATATGAGTTTTGCGCATCAGTTAGGAAAATTAGTAGGTCAGTGTTGCCAACCGTTTTATTCTTATTTATTATCAATTAACTTAATGGCACTGGAAACGATACTGTTACTTTTACCCTCTTGAAATCGTTAGTTTAAATTAATTAATTTTACTCCGTACGTTTACATTTTTGCCCATTAATGGCAATACGTCTATTGATCTTTTCGTTTCGGTATACTGGCAAAGTTAATTGAAGTAGGTAAAGTGTTTCTAGACCATTAGGAAGCTAACAATATGTCCGGTTCTTTCTTCTCGTGTAAAAGCATATCCACTTTACCCAGATCTTCCCACAAAGTTAAAAAATTCGTCGTTTGATGAATCGGGAGGTTGTCAGGAATGGCCGTTTCAATGCTCTATGACAAAATATTTTCAGTTATATTTACAATATGTACACTTGCGTGCATAGAAATCGGCCCACAGTAAAGTTTTGACTTTGACTATATATATTTTTTTTTAATATTCATCAGGTTAAAAAAGAAATATTCTGTTTGAAAGACAATTTAATATGCTTTAATGTGAGTATAAATTATTGTGAGTATTCTATGTTTAACATAGTGAAATTAATGCATTATGCCAATTAAGCTTTTTTATTATTGACATGAATAGAGTTATTGACTATTTAAAACTTAACACTTAATTTTTTAATAATGGGTATGACCTGCTCTTTCCCTAATAACTTCTCTCATACGATTAGGCATAGATCTAATCAAGTTTGCTATTGTTTCTTGAGGGATGTTAAACCACTCAAGCACTTTTCTACTGCAACAATAAGCTCTGGGATCGAGTTTGGGGTTTGAAATCTAGCTCGAATTCTTCGTTTTAGCTCATCCCATAAGTGTTCGATCGGATTTAGGTCAGGATTGTATGCTAGCCACTCCATAACCCGAAAACCGACTTCTGCAATGTAATCTTGCACGATTCTTGCGGTGTGCGGCCTGGCATTGTCATGCATAAAGGTCCAATGTAGTCGACGTAAGGTACCACATGAATGGCTAAAATCTCCTCGATATATCTAACAGCCGTTAAACCTCTTCTTCCGTGAACACGGTCGCCCCTACGAATGAACTCAGGGTCGGTTCGTGCTCCTATAGAAATTGCACCCCAGATCATACAGGAACCACCTCCTTAAGCACTCCGCTCTTCAAAGCAGCAATATGCAAAACGCTCTCTTGGTCTTCAGTGCACTTTCCTTCCTCGCTCGCTACCATGGAGGCATATTCCGGTCTCATCTGAGAACAGAACAGATCCGCATTGTTCCAACGTCCAATTCAGATGATCCCGTGCAAAACGCAGGCGTGCTTGCCGATGAGCTGGAGAAAGTTTTGGATCAATCGCATTTGTTTTAGGGGTCAGGTTATTTTCCTGCAGTTTTCATCTTACTGTCCACTGACTAACAGCCACTCCTCGCACCTCACGGAGCTTTAGTTGCACTTGAACGGCATTAAGGTGACGATTTCTTAATGTTGTTGACACAATAAAGCGGTCATCACGAGCAGTTGTAAATCGCCTTCTGCCTGTTCCAGGTCGCCTATGAAAGGATCCAGTCTCCTCATAACGTTTGCACACTCTTCGAACCGCTGCGCGTGTCATATCCTACTATCTAGCAACAGCTCAGGGAAATTTCCCGTGGTCTCCTGGAAATTTCCCGTGGTCTCCTGGAAATTACTTTCAAGTTCGCAAGATGGCCGCTAGAGGGCGAAATTACAACAGTAAATTTCAAAATACGGATTTTTGCGGTTTCAGATAGGCTAAAGTAAATTGAATTTCCTTTAGTTCTATTCCCGAGAGAATTTGACTTATTTTTTGTTGGAGTTTCATTGTTCTAGCTAGTCAAATAAAGTGGCGGGGGAAGGCCAAATAATGGCTCAAAAAGTTATTGATAGCTCCGTATTGGCAAAACAAAATTCAACGCTTAAATTTCAGTTGAAAAGCTCTTTATTTACCTTAAAACCTGCTGTAAAATATTCGCCCATATGATTGCTACTTTGCCCGCCAGAGGGCACGTTATAAAAGGTCGACAAACTTTTTCGATTTTCTCAAATTTGGTCCTGATAAGAACCGATTGTTATATTTCACGCATTATGAGTATTCCTGCGGATGAAATACACCTTTGGGATTAAAACCTATATAGATGCTCAAAATCTTTTCCGTCATTTCGAATGCATTGCTCAAGCCAAGTTCTCGTAGATAAAACAGCCCTCTCTACTTCTGCGACAGGAATGTGTTGAATTGCACCCTTAATTTTGCTTATTAAGTCCTGTTTGGAAGTTGGTCAGGTTTGGTAAACAACCTCTTTTATTCTCCCCCACAAATAAAAGTCCATACATGTAAGATCGGGTGACCTAGCTGGCCACGGGAATAAACTGCCTCGTCCTATCCATCTATCGCGATAAGCGTTGTCTAAAAATCGACGGACATTTACCGAGAAATGAGCCGGGCACCCGTTTTGTTGAAAAAACATGTTTACACGCTTTCGCAACGGTATGCCTTCTAAAAGTAGTGGTAGTTAGTTTTGTAAGAAGTCTAAATAAATAGTTCCATTTAGTTCCACTAAAGTGAAACCATTTAGGACTTCCAGTCCGACACATGACCAGTGTCAGACTGGTGTCGGGTGGTCGCCTGGATTCATCAGTGTGTACACACCTTCTTATATAACATTTCGACTCGTATATCCACAGGTAAATTATATTTATCAACCAACATTGCAATCAAGTTTTGTTGTAGAAACTCCAAATACCTTTCCAATAGAAATGTCTATCTAATATGAAGGCACCAAACAAATGATTACACACCGGTCCACAGGTGTTGAAAGTTTCGTTCAAAAGTAGCATGCGGATTATCTTCTGGCCAATCATGTTTATCATGAAAATTGTTAATACCATCTGGAGTGAATACTGGGCTTCATCAGTAAAAGCAGTGCATTCTAGGATTTTGCGTTCCATTACATAATTATCGGCTTCTTGGAGGCGTTGAGCAGGTTGCAGATGAAAAGGTTGGCAGTTATTCTGCTTCAAAGTCTCCCAAACTGCTTTGTGAGTTTGGATATGCAATTTATTTGCAACTTCTCTTAAACTTTCACTTGGTTTTCCTGCCACAATATCCAGATAGTCGGTCGAGTCCTTGCCGCTTTTCGGATACAATGTTCGCACTTGACTAGTTGTTCCAGTTTCTTGAGCTCTTGAGAAGTATTAAATTCCACAATATAAATTCTAGAAAATATTACTTCGTACTTGTTGCATCACCGTATTTCGAAAACGGAGCGCTTCCAGACTGGTTACGTTAACTTTTTGAGTTCTTTTGACCCATTGATCATCACCCCCCCCCTTGTTGATGTAGAAAACCATTTTTGTGATTTTTCAAACTTGAAAAATTCAGTGAATAAATAACGTCGAATTACAGAAGCTATAGTTAAAGCAAAACTGAAACAAATACTTTTCACTTAATGCGCGAGCATTTTATAGTAGATATCACCGCGAAACTGGGACGTCGGTACGGCCGACCGCCAGTACTCAATCGCGAATGGACGTTTTCACGTCGATTTCACTGGCGTATTAAAGTACTGCTTTTTTCGAAATCCGATTTTTCACACGCGTTAAGTTTGCCTGGCAGGGCTTTGATTTTGAGGCCGGATTTGAAAATGTATTTTGAATTTTAGCAGTCTTCTGCAGAATACGTGGTGTGCGTGTTATTTATGTTATCGCAGTGGTCTTTTGAAACTGGACATTTGTGTGCAATGGAACTGTGAAGAAATGGGAGATCTGATAGTAAATCCTCCTTTTTTTCCCCAAGGAGCAGGCAAAAGGAGATCTTACCCGTTTCATCCGCGAAGTGCGCTTTGGCGTGATATGCCCATGGGACTTTCTCACCCCCCACAGATGCGCGACTACCACCTTCTCCCTTCATTTTACCGAAATGTAATGCCCCCGCCTCCCGACCCTCGCAGATGGTTTGCACAGGCATCACCACAATTAATCCCTCAGGGGCCTCCGTGGAGGTGGTCTCATAAAATGGTCACAAAGCCTCAAGTTGCAGCACAAAGGGTGAATCCACCCTGTCATTGTTCAGTGGGAGGGGGAGTGAAGAAATCTAAGTCTATGGAGGAAGTGAGGGGAGTTGTGGTAGAGTGGGAAAATGACAGAAGCCGTGCAGGGTTAGATGGGGGTAGGTCTATGGAAGACCTGTTGGAGGGAAGAGGAAGCATTTGTCCAGTGGTTCAGTTAAGGAAGAGGACAATGGAAGAGGCGACTTTTTCTCAAAAGCAGGTGTGTTGGGTGGTTTCAAATGCATTAAAGTCGTAAGTGAATGTGAATTCAGACACTAAGTATTGGAATTTTGATGATGATTTTTTGGTAGATTTGTGCATGGAATACATGTAAAAAATGTTTTTACATAGAGCTGTGTTTTTTTGGAAAAGAGCTCGCGCCCGTAAATTTCTATTTTTAAATGCGGGTTTTTTATGGTAAATTTATTTACACAGGGTGATCCAAAAATAAATTAATTACCACCACCAACCTATTTTTTTCCAATGGAAGTAGTTTTTCTTTATTTCAATTTTGAGTGGCAGCTTTTATATTACAAACTACTGCTCCAAATTAGTTGTTTTAAATTCAAAAATCCATTAAAACCATCATATTCGCTGTTTTATACTTACAATATAGTGAGCTTAATGAGTTCTATTTAGAGATTTAAAGTTTTGAAATCCGATTTCCCAATGCTTCGAACATAAAACTAATCAAATTCCAAACTTATAGCTAATAAAACAACCGTACTCTACTGGAATGAATAAATTAAATTCGACCTCTAAAATAGATATCGAGTAAAAATGAAAGTGCATAAAGTGCCTAATTAACACAAAAACTCAATAAGCTTTCGTTCGATTTCGATTGCACTGAAATAATCATCTACTTTCGTTTCTTAAAATAACTTGCTGCCATATACAGGGTGTCCAATATACAAGATAACGATGGGGATCTTCCAAAACCGTGAGAGATACGAAGTCGGTTAAATTAGGAAAAAGGCGTTTTCAAAGAAGTAGGTACTATTTCTTTTAGTTTTTCAGATATTTGGAAAAAAGTGGTTTTTCGTTTTATTGATTTTTGAAGTTATTTCAAATCATATCAAAAAACAAAAAATACTTTCGCGTTGCACCTTTTAGAGCTATACAAGATGGTGTCTATAAAAATTTAATACAACGTTTCGTTTCTTTGAAACCTTCATCAACATTTCTTTTTCATATGGACCGAATAAAAAACTACATAAAGTTTTATATAGCTCTTTTAAAAGCGAATGCAACGATGTACAACACAGTATAATTTATTCCGGTTCTTGTGCCAAAAAAAAAAACAGGTTTTTCTAAATTGTACTCATTTTTATAAGTAAACGATAACAAAATTGCCAAAAAGAATCCAGTCATCAACACCGCCAACAAGCCTTTAACATTGGCCAAAACAGAATTTTTGGCACACTAATATTGAGACCTTTTATTTACCACCACACTTTAACCGCAGAACGTTACTTATTGGAAAATCAATTAGAAAGAACGTTTAAATATTCTGCCAGTAAAATGTACAAAATTGCTGGTTTCAACAAGGCGGAACTCCTGTGCGTTTCAAGGAAGGTGGATCTGAACTTATGGTGACGTTTCCTGGCCAGCACGATCGCCAGACTTGACCCCACTCGACTTCTTCCTTTGAGGTTACATTAAAAACCAAGTTTGCTTGCACCATTTTTCACTAAAGGCCAACTTTTGAGGATAGCCCAGATCTAGTATCCAGGGTTGTAGAGTCAATGGTTAGAAGAACGTACCGGTGATTAGAACATAATGGTTACCTTTTAGAACATTTATTATAAAGTTTTTTATTTTATTTTCTGGTTTTAGTAGGTTCATTTTATATAAATTACTATTATTGTATAATGTTTTCTTTATTGGAAGGCGTTATTCTGGTTTTAGTAAGTTTTGTAAATGACAGGTACTCCTTAAGTTGAACGCTAGACGCTTGACATTTGACCTATTAAGCTGTCTTCTTTCAGGATATTTGTTGTCGTACCTGCAAAATAGGCATACTTTATAAAAACTTGTTTTTTAACACAAGAACCGGTACAAATTGTACTGCGAATTCGTTATACATCGTTGAATTCGCTATTAAAAGAGTTATCTAAGACGTTATGTACTTTTTTTCGGTCCACTTGAAAAACAATTGTTGATGATGGTTTCAAAGAAACGAAACGTTGCAATAATATTTCATAGACACCATCTTGTAGAACTCGAAAAGGTGCCATAGGAAAAACTTCGGATGTTTCATTTTACAAAAATTAGGTTTTTATAATTTTTCATTGAATTTAACTTTGCATTATGCGTATATTCTTCTTCTTTCGGTGGGTCACATCAGGTCCCCCTAACGTTGGCAGTTACATCGGCGAGATGTTTGCGGTTTTAGGCTAATCTGAATAGTTGTTCGGCGTATGCCAGTCCAATAGCGAATGTTCTTTAGCCGTGACATCTGCTTCCTTCCAATTCCTCAGCTGCTCTCGATTTTACATTTCATTATAAGCTTGAGCACCTTGCATCGGTCTCCTCTAAGAACATGCCCCAGGTATGATATCTTCCGCAATTTAATAGTGTGAAATAATTCACGGACGGCATTTGCTCTAATTAATACTCCTTTGTTGGTCTGCATAGCAGTCCAAAAATGCTTCGAATAGCATTTTTCTGTGCACCCACATCTCAAACTTCCAAGCGGTTGATCGTAGCAGCCTTTAGAGTCCAGGTCTCAGCTCCATACAACAGCACGGACCAAATATAACATTTCATTATTCTTCCTCTTCTCTGCCGCTCTACAACCCTTGGTGGGTCTTGGCTGACTGGCACGATCATTTTCCACCCTTTTCTACCGTGCATCAATTCAGGATCGTATTCTTTTCCCAGAGTTCTCAGATCTGCAACGATCTTGTCCCTCCATCTCACACGGTCACCCCAGAGATCTTCGCCCTTCCGGGTTCGATTCCCAGACCATTTTGATCATTCGAGAGCCTGGTTGACAGTGTACATTTCCAGCCCATCTCAGGCAACAATCAAGAACAATTTGTTCTCTCTCCCTTTTTATGGATAGGGATGATCAGGCTTTCTTTCCACTCTTCTGGTATTTTCTCCTGACTCCATATAAGGGTAATAAGTCTATGTAGTTGCCTTTGTAGTGCTTCTCCTCCAAATGTATCCATATTATCCTGGTATGTTGTCTTTTCCTAGTGCTTTGCTACTTTTCAGCTTTTTGATAGCTTTGATGGTTTCTTCGCATGTGGGATGTACTATCGGCGGTTCTGCAGTTTGGTCCTCGGTTGTAGTCCGTTCATTTTCTTGATCTATGTTTAAAAGCTCAAGTCAAAGTACTGCTTCCATTTATCCACTATTTCGTTTTTGTTGGTCGTTATGCTTCCATCTTCCTCCTTAAGTATGGTTTCCGCTCTAGGTCTGAAGCATTTGTTTGTGTTTCAATTCCTTTCTCTCTCCATAAGTTCCAATTGACTGTCTAAGCACTGAATCTACCGATTGTTGGTAGTTTCTTCTGATAGTTTGTCGGTATTCCATTTTGTTTTTGCGGCCGTTGATCCGTGTCTGCGTCGGATCCTGTCAGACTTCTTACGACTAGCACATTGCTTCCATGTCCTACATCCACAACTATGTGGTCGATCTGTGTTCGACATCGACAGTTTGCTTGTGTATATGCTTGTGCTGGAACATAGTTGATTGAAAATCCTATTGCCAAATTTATGATTTTACTTTTGTGTGAAGAGTGAGAGATTAGATTCTACACAAAAGAGTTGATGTGGATGAAAGTTACTTAATCGAAAAAAGTGGTTCATTTGCCACTTAGCTCTAAAAGCGATCAAGTTTTTCATCAATTACTTTACAAATCGGATCCGTTGAAAAACATAATGGTTTCGAAAGCGAACAATCGTGACTAATCGGGTTTGTTTACGAAATTGCTTTTAAACGATTAATCAAGAGTGTAATTACAAATAAAACCATTGCATTGCAACTTTTTTTGCACATAGAATTACAAACTGTCGTTGTTTTAACGTAGATCGGAAGGTAGTCATAATTATTATGATTGGCTTTTAAGGTAGAGGCTTTTAAAGGCGCGTACAGACATGCAACAGAATCCAGTAACGTAACACCATCGCGTATCAAGTCTGGACGGCAGTCCGCAACCCCGTAGCAGCGTAGTAGTCCCATCAGTTGTCGGTCTTTTGCTATCGCATCAAAGAAATGTGCGGGCGTATGTTGCACCAGATCATTGCAAGTCTGGACTCGAATGCGAACACGTTCAGGATTTGTTGCGTTTTCAGTGTTCATTTGGTCCGTTTAAGGTTTGAATGTACTGGTGGGACGGAATAATGTGTCGTGATGATGATACGATGCGCTTTCTGTTCGTACAACACCGTATCTTTGTTACGCAGCAGCCAACGTTACGCGACGGTGTTGCGTTACTTTGTTCTGTTTGGCATGTGTGTACGCGCCTTAATAACAAATACATTTTCATGAATTTAACCTTGATAGTAACTGAGGTTCTTGCAGTTAGAGTTTCAGTTACTAATTTGTTAGTTCCAATATTAGATACATCACTTTCCTTTAATTAGTAATCATATTCAACTCGCTTGCTTATTCTGAAGTAAAAAAAATCTTGTATTGACCGTTTTCGAAGCATTTCAGATTGAAATTTTTAATGCAATTTTAACAAAGGTATTTTTATCTTCTATGCATTGGTGTTGTTTTGTTTTCTCAAGTCGGTTTAGCGATTGATTAGAAATGAACCAGAACAATATTTTTGAGCAAAAGTTTTGAGTCATTTCTGTCACAAGACCCAGTTTCCATTTATTTTTTTTGTCAGAGATGACGCCCAGGAATCATTTTGAAAATTATTTTATATGTATGTTAAAAAGTACTACATACTTTTAAAAGTCAAGTCCAAGTTAAAAAAAGGCATTCCAAAGATAGTGGGGGCCTATTAACATACACACTGCATTTGGCAAATGATGAGTTACTTTTGTTAACACAAATGTATGATTAAAAAGATACTGAATTTTAATTTGTTTAGCAAAATTGAGGACATCGCCACACCACGCGTCGGAATCGTCGCAAAGTCTGGAACGTGTTGATTTGGGTATTGCGCCGCCAAACGCGTACGCTCTCACGCAAGTTGTCTTCGCAAAACCCTAAGGGTACGTGCACACCGACGGCCGAACAGGGCGATACGATTAAACGCGGTAAACATAAATGTACGGTATTACATTACCCTGTGCATACTTCCTGTACATCCTTCCTTAAATAGTTTGTGTTTTGTCGTCAGTCGCAACGATTTTGGGATGTTGAAACCTGAGTTACGTCAACTTTAGTGACCCCGGCTGACTTTTTTTTGAAAAACTCACTTTTATAGAAAATTTCTGGAAGTTTCCAGGATTGTTTCAGTTACTAAGGCGAGTCGACTGGCCGTTGGTGAACACAAGTTTTTCAAAAATTTGTCATTTGGCCCAAAAATCCCTAAATCCTTGCCGTAATATGGCTCGAAAGCAAAAATCCGCAGCTTTAAGTGAGGAAAACTCACTCTAATAGGAAATTTCTGGGAGTTTCCAGGATTTTTTCAGATACTAAATCGAAACGATTGGTTGTTGGACAATACCGATTTTTCAAAAATTTTACAAAAAAAACCCAAAAATCCCACAATCCGGCTGATAAACTCACTCGAAAGAGGAAATGCGCTGCTTTAAGTGAGGAAAAACTCACTTTAATAGGAAATGTCTTGAAGTTTCCAGATTTTTTTTCAGTTACTAAGGCGAGTCGACTGGCCGTTAGTAAGTACAAGTTTTTCAAAAATTGGTCAAGGAAAACCCAAAAATCCCTGAATCCGGCCCATAACATCACTCGAAAACGAATATCCGCTACTTTAAGTGACGAAAAACTCACTTTAATGGGAAATTTCTGGAAGTTTCCAGGATTGTTTGAAACAATGTAAAACCCTAAGGGTACGTGCACACTGACGGCCGAACGGGGCGATACGATTAAACGCGGTAAACGCGGAAAACATAAATGTACGGTATTACATTACCCTGTGCATACTTCCTGTACATCCTTCCTTAAATAGTTTGTGTTTTGTCGTCAGTCGCAACGATTTTGGGATGTTGAAACCTGAGTTACGTCAACTTTAGTGACCCCGGCTGACTTTTTTTTGAAAAACTCACTTTTATAGAAAATTTCTGGAAGTTTCCAGGATTGTTTCAGTTACTAAGGCGAGTCGACTGGCCGTTGGTGAACACAAGTTTTTCAAAAATTTGTCATTTGGCCCAAAATCCCTAAATCCTTGCCGTAATATGGCTCGAAAGCAAAAATCCGCAGCTTTAAGTGAGGAAAACTCACTCTAATAGGAAATTTCTGGGAGTTTCCAGGATTTTTTCAGATACTAAATCGAAACGATTGGTTGTTGGACAATACCGATTTTTCAAAAATTTTACAAAAAAAACCCAAAAATCCCACAATCCGGCTGATAAACTCACTCGAAAGAGGAAATGCGCTGCTTTAAGTGAGGAAAAACTCACTTTAATAGGAAATGTCTTGAAGTTTCCAGATTTTTTTCAGTTACTAAGGCGAGTCGACTGGCCGTTAGTAAGTACAAGTTTTTCAAAAATTGGTCAAGGAAAACCCAAAAATCCCTGAATCCGGCCCATAACATCACTCGAAAACGAATATCCGCTACTTTAAGTGACGAAAAACTCACTTTAATGGGAAATTTCTGGAAGTTTCCAGGATTGTTTGAAACAATGTAAAACAATGTAAAACCCTAAGGGTACGTGCACACTGACGGCCGAACGGGGCGATACGATTAAACGCGGTAAACGCGGAAAACATAAATGTACCGTATTACATTACCCTGTGCATACTTCCTCAAATAGTTTGTGTTTTGTCTTCAGTCGCAACGATTTTGGGATGTTGAAACCTGAGTTATGTCAACTTTAGTGACCCCGGCTGACTTTTTTTTGAAAACTCACTTTTATAGAAAATTTCTGGAAGTTTCCAGGATTGTTTCAGTTACTAAGGCGAGTCGACTGGCTGTTGGTGAACACAAGATTTTGAAAAATTTGTCATTTGACCCAAAAATCCCTAAATCCTTCCCGTAATATGGCTCGAAAGCAAAAATCCGCAGCTTTAAGTGAGGAAAACTCACTCTAATAGGAAATTTCTGGGAGTTTCCAGGATTTTTTCAGATACTAAATCGAAACGATTGGTTGTTGGACAATACCGATTTTTCAAAAATTTTACAAAAAAAACCCAAAAATCCCACAATCCGGCTGATAAAATTACTCGAAAGAGGAAATGCGCTGCTTTAAGTGAGGAAAAACTCACTTTAATAGGAAATGTCTTGAAGTTTCCAGATTTTTTTCAGTTACTAAGGCGAGTCGACTGGCCGTTAGTAAGTACAAGTTTTTCAAAAATTGGTCAAGGAAAACCCAAAAATCCCTGAATCCGGCCCATAACATCACTCGAAAACGAATATCCGCTACTTTAAGTGACGAAAAACTCACTTTAATGGGAAATTTCTGGAAGTTTCCAGGATTGTTTGAAACAATGTAAAACAATGTAAAACCCTAAGGGTACGTGCACACTGACGGCCGAACGGGGCGATACGATTAAACGCGGTAAACGCGGAAAACATAAATGTACCGTATTACATTACCCTGTGCATACTTCCTCAAATAGTTTGTGTTTTGTCTTCAGTCGCAAAGATTTTTGGTCGTTGAAACCTGAGTTATGTCAATCTTAGTGACCCCGGATGACTTTTTTTTGAAAAACTCACTTTTATAGAAAATTTCTGGAAGTTTCCAGGATTGTTTCAGTTACTAAGGCGAGTCGACTGGCCGTTGGTAAACACGAGTTTTTCAAAAATTCGTCAAGGAAAACCCAAAAATCCTTGAATCCGGTCCGTAACACTCGAAAGCGAAAATCCTCTGCTTTAAGTGCCGAAAAACTCACTTTAATAGGAAATTTCTGGGAGTTTCCAGTTTTTTTTCAGATACTAAATCGAAGCGATTGGTCGTTGGGTAACACCGATTTTTCAAAAATTTGACAAAAAAACCCAAAAATTCCACAATCCAGCTCATGAAATCACTCGAAAAAGGAAATGCGCTGCTTTAAGTATGGAAACATGCACTTTAATAGAAAATTTTCCGGATCTTCTAACAAGAGGGGAAATAAATGATGAAATTCTCTATATGTTGCCCGAGCTAGATTGTGATTATGTAATATTTTTCTTTTGACTTTTTTCACTCTTCTAATTGCCGGTGTCTCCAATAGCAGCATGAGCGTTCAAACGATCCTCGAAAATCCCTCCAAAGCAAAAAATCCTTAGGGTACGTACACACCGCCGACCAAACTGGGCGATGCTATGCTGAAAGTGGCCAAGCGATGCGGCGAGTCCGAACGATTGTGCATATAGAACGCGATTTTTTGCTTCAGTTGTGGGTTACCTTGGGAAATTTAAAGGTCGTATTTTGCATGGATTTTCTGACGCTCATGCTGCTATTGGAGTCACCAGTAATTAGAAGAGTGAAAAAAGTAAAAAAAAAGATGGTCACATGAGATTAATCTAGCTCTACCATATGGTGAATTTCATCATTTATTTCCCCTCTTGTTAGAAGATCCGGAAAATTTCCTATTAAATTTTTTTCGCGCATTTTCTCTTTCGAGCGATATTATGAGCCAGATTGTTGGATTTTTGGCCTTTTCTTGTCAAATTTTTGAAAAATTCGTGTTTTTCAACGGCCAATCGCCTCGCCTTAGTAACCGAAAAAATTCTGGAAACTTCCAGAAATTTACTATTAAAGTGAGTTTTTCCTCACTTAAAGCAGCGACTTTTCGTTTTCAAGTCATATTACGGGACGGATTCGGGGATTTTTGGGTTTTCCTTGACCAATTTTTGAAAAACTTGTGTTTACCAACGGCCAGTCAACTCGCCTTAGTTACTGAAACAATCCTGGAAACTTCCAGAAATTTCCTATAAAAGTGAGTTTTTCAAAAAAAGTGAGCCAGGGTCAGTAAGGGTAACATAACTCATGTTTCAACGTCCAAAAATCACTGCGACTACCGATAAAACAAACTATTTCGTCTTCAATCGCATCGCTACGCCAAGACTCGCCACGGTCAGCGCCACGATCAGCCGCCGGTGTGTACGTACACTAATACTTTGACTATGTCGGTCATTTCTTCATTAGAAAACGCCATTCGAAACGTTATGAAATTGATTGACAAACGTCAAAAGTTTGACAATTAATTTATGCCTCGCTTACCACGATATTTGCAGTAAAAGCTCGTTCACACGGTGACATCAATGTCGTGACATCTAATATCGTCAGGTCACAGTGTCGCGACGTTAGTGTCACACATCAAAATGGTTTGATATACGACACCGTAACACTGCTGTCACGCTACTGCATACGCTGCTGTAACGACATTAATGTCACCGTGTGAACGAGCTTTAAATGTCATTGTTAAGTGGCCAGAAAACAGAAATAATTTTTTGCGCAAAAACTATGAAAGCTACAAGATTTTACAAAAAAAAAAGAATTAATTCCATCCTTTTTGTACCACGACACTCAAGAATTCACCACTTGTCCAAAGCGTATGAACTCGGGTGTTTCATTCAAATATGAGTCTTACATTCACAGCGAGTTTCACTAAAATGCATTGAATCATTCCTTCGCTCTTTAAAAAAAGAATGATTTTTTGCAGAACTGGCCTTCAGTAGCAGAGGAGCAAGAAATTTTATCGTAATAAGAGTTAGGCCAGATCGGGTTCATTTGAGCTAAAGAATGTCGCAGTACCCTTTTCATCATATGCTTATGAGACACCCTGTATATCTTATGATTGCCTCATATTTTCAGTTCTTTCCCTATCTAGAACCGCTTTTGTGTTTGATGTTTCTGTTGTGTTGTGACCGTGTTTGATGTTTCTGGCCTTGTTTCTGCGGTGTAAGTCATAATAGGTCTAATTGTGTGCTATGGCCATCTCACCTCTTACTTCGTCTTCGACATTGCCAAGGTGTTTGAATTTAATTTCCTGCTGTATTATTTGACCGTCCAATTCCAGCTTGCATCTGAGGGGTTCTTTCGATGTCGTCATATATTTGTTTTTTTCAGCTGAGATTGTCATGTTATTTGTTTCCCCGTAAGAGCAAAGATATTTAATATTCTTTGGATATCGTCAAACTATTTTTATTTCTTTATCACCCATCTTATATCCTTTACCGCCGCACTTTTTTAATATTTCATCCATTATTACGCTAAACCATCAGGGGACTAAGCAAGTTTTCCTGTCTGATACCGCTGTTGACTGGTATAGGTTTTGGTTAATTAGTTTATTGCTTGCGAATATATTTTTTTAGGTATATTTCTGTTGTACAACAGGTGAATTACGATGTCTAATTTTATGCGGTCAAATGCTTTTGTTAGATTTATAAAGCACAAAAAAGCTGGTTTATTGTATTCTAAAGATTTCTCAACAAGCTCGTGAAATAAATACTGCATCTACACAAGACCTTCCTGATCTAAATCCCTGTTGTCTTCCAGTGCTGTAATGGATTTAGTTTTATTTGTAAGAACTTTTGGAACGAGCTTCAATGCTGTATCTGGTAGACTCCTGTAGTTGGCTGGTTCTTGTTTGTCGCCTTTCTTAAACATAAGTATTATACTGGTTTTCCATCTGTCCGGTACTTTACATTGTGTCAAGATTTTTTGATTAATGCTTGTATAATGTAATTTGTTATGGATTCCGTCCTGTCCAGGGGACTTTCTATTCTTTAAAGATTTTAGGGCTTCGTCAACTCCGTGATTGGTGACTTCGATATTATGTCGTATGTGTGGTATGTTATTTTCCCTGGTGTTACTGTCTCCTTTAAATAATTCCGTTAGGTAATCTGTCCATTTGTCTTCTGATATTTGAGTTGTTTCGCGAAGTGCCGTTATTTCTTTACGTTGTTGTCTTATCATTCGCCATGTTTGTTTCTGTGCACTCTAGAAGTCTCCTTCCAGTCTTTTAGGGAACTGTTCCCAATGTTCTTTTTTTAGCTGCCTCACCATTAAATTAGTTTCGTTACGAATTAGTTTGTATCTGTATTGTATGATTCCGGTGTTTTTAATGTTCTGTATGCTAAATAAGCTTTTTTCCCTGCACTTATCTTTGCTTCTTGACAGAATCATGGTCTATTAGGCGTTTTGTTGTTAATTGTGATTGTATATGTGCCTAGCGCCTTGCTAGCAGCGTCTTCAGTGTTTATTCTTATTTTTTCCTAGCTATGATTTATGTCTTCGTCTTAATATATTGGATTTCCTTCACTTTTTTCCATCAATCGTTCCTGATATAATTACGTTCTTTTTTTTCATCGTTATTTTTTCCGTTTGCTTACTCATCCATGATCATTTCCTGCATTCGCGTAATTTATCTTTCTAATATCTGGGTAGGATGTATCTTTAGGTTCTAACTATATACTCAGTTGGGGATTTGTGCCTTCTTGTATTTTCAAAGGTATATTTATATTTATCTTTGTGTTGGGAAAAAGTATGATTTATCCTAAGTGCGTTATAGGCAAAAAAATTAGTTCTCCGTTTGTATTGGCGTGTTCTTTGTTAAAACGTTGGTTAACTCTAGGGATTAATTCGTGGATTTTAAATTTAGACTTGAAACTCGGTATGTACCGTTAAAATAACATTCTAAACACCTTTTTCTAGTAACTTTTGTCCGATATCTCTAACTCATCGCAAAATATAGCGAATTGCCTATTCGCAAAGTCGTCCTTTCCAGATTTTATTAGAGAACTACTTATGTATGTGTCTCTCATTGTGATGAATCGGTGAATTCCTATATTATTCTCATGTATCTATATCTCATGTCGGTGAATTCCTATTTGCTGTTTCTTTTGCCTTTTTGAGTATTCGAGCATCCTGGAAGTGAAAAATCCTATCGTGGTGTGTACTTAATTCGGAACATTTTTAAACGTTAATTCAAGTAGGTCTATTCTTTTCATAACTGAATACTTCGACATATTTAATTCGATTCTTGTTGTTAGTGGAGTAGTGTTTTAAAACTATCATTTAATCCCGAGTTCCTTTCGATTGATATAAAATTTGAAATGTTTAATGGGTGTGATAGTAATGACCTGCTAATAACGTACGAAAAGAAAAAAATATATTTGTTTTTCAATTTCTTGATAGGTTTGGTTACATTAAATTGCAAGTCACATGGATTATATAATTATATTGTCTAAGACAGGACACACGATGTTAGTACACAATTCTTCACTTACATTAGACAAGCTGGCGATGACTTTGCAACTTGACTGCAACGATTAATAGCTATTGAATTCATAGCTATTGAATTCAGCAATTTTTCATAGAAAGAAATATCCTAGAATAATATCAGTTTGTTAGACAAGCTTGCAAGGGCTTCTATCAGAAATTTTATTGCTTGGAGCACTAGTATTCAAATAATTAATACAAAGAAAAAGATCAAATTAGGAACAACAGAAAAAAATATTTTTTTTATCTCCTGGTGGAAAGTACGTACTTTCGCCACTGTTTTCGATGGAGAAAGCATCACTTTTACCCATTACAAAAGCTTTCGCCAAGCACCTTTCTGACTCGGTACTAGCAACGGCGAATTTCGTTGATAAATCGTTTGGGACCTTTTGTCAACATTTTCAAAGCCGTACGAACATCGATACCATGTAAGTAAGATACACAGGACACGTTAAATATTGGGTCTACTGAACACCGGTACAAATTGAGCACGAGTTAATTAACCAAATACGAGAAGCTGCTCAAAATGAGGGCACAATCACGTGATTACACAGGCACAAACATGTTGGGAGTTAAACGGAAACTTCGAACACCTAAAAAATCTAAGACTTTTTTTCACCACAAACGCCAGAATATTTTCCTATTTGTAGTACGTTATTTACTTTCTTCTTCTTCACTTAATTGTAAATAGATCATTGCTCCATAACCTTTTATAGGAGGTAAAGAGAAGTAGAGAAGCAACAAGTATTTACGCAAAGTTAATGAGGCAGATGACCTTGAAGAGCATCATTGCCGTCCTTCTGATCTAGTTTGACTATCTACTACTAGATCTAGTAAAACACCCCCAGACAACATCCCCCAAGGAACGACGCCAATTTTGAATCACCCTGTATTTTTATTTCTCTACCTATAACGAAACGTTAACTATTATAAAGGCGCGTGCAGACATGCCAAACTAAACACAGTAACGCAACACCGTCGCATAACATTGGTTGTCGCGTAACGAAAATACGGTGTTGTACAAACAGAAAGCACAGCGTACCATCATCACGAAATACTATTCCGTCCCATCAGTTTCCGTACAAACCTTAAACAGACTAAATAAGCACTGGTAAAAGGTAACAAATCCTGAACGTGTTCGCATTCGAGTCCAGACTTGTAAAGATCTGGTGCAACCTACGCCAGAACATTTCTTTGATGCCACGGCAAAAGACCGTCAACTGATGGGACCACTACGCTACTACGTTTTTGCGAACTGCCGTACAGACTGGATACACGACGGTGTTATGTTACTGTATTTTATAGCATGTCTGTAGGCGCCTTAAAGCTGCGTCCAGACGAACAAACCGAACTTCGTAACGTAAAAGCATTACCTACTCTTACTTCAGCCCGCATCTCATAGCCTAGCAAAATTCCGAAAAGTGGCTCCCCAGAAACTTCTCTAAACTTTGTTAGGAGCTTTGGTTCGGCGTTAACATATGCTTGGTTTGCAACTATGTTACGTTGAGAGGTTCGGTTACACTCCGGACGGGGC
This sequence comes from Dendroctonus valens, assembly GCA_024550625.1. Lineage (NCBI taxonomy): Eukaryota > Metazoa > Arthropoda > Insecta > Coleoptera > Curculionidae > Dendroctonus > Dendroctonus valens. The sequence continues at coordinate 160,824 of JAJTJO010000057.1, read as the reverse complement.
TTAATGAGACTTGAACAAAGATAAACCATAACCTTATCAGGTATATAAAGCTGTGTTTAGACTTGAACAAAAGTTTAAACAATGCGGGAAACTGCACAAAGCAGATTACAACAGCACTGAACGACACTGAAATCGAGCCTAAAAATAATTGATCCGGTTGTTCCAATTTGCGTGCGATCAAGGCAAGATGGAAAAATGATGTATTTAAACTTGTCGCCGTTGTTATTGTTATTAATCGCCATCAGAACAATGAAAAACTAGAAGTGTTGGCAATATTACAAAACTTGTGTTGTTGGTTTGTCGTCAGTCTTCGGAAGATTTTGAAGATCTGCTAAATTTATATCATTGGAAAGTTGATAGAAAACGTAATATAAAGTATAGAATGGCGATTTCTCCCAAAAAATGGTCAATTAAGGAGGTTTATTTAATGGTCTGATGTATGTAAGCAAAGTATTTCAAATATTGTTTCAATAAAACACTTTCGAATCCAAATGCTAATAAACAAACCTTTTGCTAATGCCGCGTCCAAACGCAATGGAGGTATATACAATAACGCGACGTATATACCTCCCACGTCTAAACGCGGCATTTGATGTACCGACGTTAGACCGTTCATGCTCGAGCTTGCATAAAGCTTCGCATTTTGGTACAATCTTGAGAGGTTACACAGAGGGAGAACCATGTTGCTTATTGCTGCCACTTCAAAACGTTTTTATGCCAGGTCCGATATCCGAAACCGGTCCTGGGGATCCCGCAACTCGGAATATACCAAAATCTGAAGTCTGGTTGTGGTCCACAGCAGGCGCTCTGGAAGTTCGCCGCAATCCATGCCTGGTCGGTTTTTCAGGTGAAAAGGAGTCATGGCCAGTAAACCGTTTCTTTTTGGTGCACGTAAACATGAAGATTTGAGATTCGTGTATATTCACTAAAAAAGCCCAAGAAGAGTGTTTGGTCTGAACGCGGCATAAGATTAGCACATTTCGAAACCTACACTTACTTGCATCAGAAACATATATGGCAACACTTTAACTGTTCTTCAATATTTACTCTAACCAACAAGTTTCTAACCACACTTTTTATGTACTATATATGAAAGGGCCCAAACCAAGCCGACGTAATTTCCAATTCGCATGCGCGCATCCACCGTCTTCCACCAAACTACCATATTTAGAACGCGTCGGAAATTGGTGTCGAAACGGTGGTTAGCAGTGGATGACTAGTGAAACTTTCGGTGAGACCGGTCAATGGGAATTGCATATGTTGGAAATATGCTTGATGGTCACCGGTGGTTTTGTGGGACCGCCGCCTTATGGAACCAAGCTCGGAGGTTCTTTAGCGACGATGTTGTTTTTCGGCCTGGCCCTCTTCTTCCTACTATTTTCCCTTGTATTATACGTTGAATAACATATAATATGCGTTAGTAGTGTGTCTGTCAATGTCCAACTTTCGAATTCGTATAGCAGTATTGGAAATATGTAGCACTTTGCCAGTCTAATCTTCAGTTTGTTGCTGATACTCCGACTACAAAGTACCTTTTCCATATTAAAGAACGCATCTTTAGCCTTCTCTGTACGGATTCTAACCTCTTTGCTCATATCCCAGTTGTCGTTTATATTGCATCCAAGATAGGTGATACTGTTGGTGTTTTGAAGTAAAATTCCATATGCTGTAATAGCTGTTTGATGCACAGGAATTTTGCTGACTATCATATATTCTATTTAGTCTTTTAGGTGTTGAGATTTACTCCATATTCATCACAGACGATGGACATACTGTCGACTAGGGAATGCAGTTCTTCTTGACTACCGGGAAGCAACACCGTATTATCTACGTATCTTAGGTTATTTGTATTTACGCCATTAACCTTGATTCCACTATCAATGTTCTCTAGTGCTTTCCTGAAAATGAGCTCTGAATATTAATTAAAAAGGCAAGACGACATGATGCATCCTTGCCGCACCCCTCTTCGTATCTCTACCTCCTGTGAGACGTAACTACTTAACACGCATTATCTAGTTGCGTTAGGTTATTTTCAGTAATCTCTAACACCAAAAGGTATTAAAAAATATTTTTTTTACTAACAACTATTTGAATCTAATATGTTTAAACGTTCAGTGCTTCAATGAAATCGGGTAACGGGTTCTGTGAGCACTTAACACTTTTGACTGCGCCGTGTTTGCATCCGGTAAGGCACAACATCTCTTCTCTTCTTAGTCTAGTTTGGAAATTATAGCTGTCCATCTGGTCGGCTAACATCCGCGTCTACGCTGTCCCGTTGATCTTCCTTGAACAACTAGCTTCTCGACATTATCATTTCTATTGATGTGGCCAAAAAATATTAAGATCCGGCCATATGTCAGGGAAGACAGTCGCTCTTAATGACGGATTTCATTTAGGTTTGAGACATTGGTCCTTCTAGCCGTCCAAGGTATTCGAAACATCCTACGCCAACACCACATCTCAAAGGCGTCTATGCGTCTTCTGTCAGCGACACGTATCACCCATGCCTCTGATCCGTAGGAAAAAACAGGAAACATTAATGTTTTTGCCAGCTGGATTTTCGTGGTTTTTGTGAGGTTTCTATCCTTCCACAGCTTTGTTAGTTGAGCCATTGCGACTTTCGCCACCTGAATACGCCTTCGAATCTCAGGTTCACAGCTGCCCGAACTGTGCAAGGTGGAGCCAAGGCATGTGAACTGCTGCACAACTTCGCATTTGCCAATCCTTACAGGCTGGCTCCCATTCTCACTCTCGCGATCAATTATCATGACTTTCGTCTTGCTATAGTTTACCTTAAGACTGTAATCTGCACTTACATTTTCAAGTATATTCAACACTTCTAGAAGTTCTTCTTCGCTTTCCGCCATGAGAACAGTGTCGTCAGCGAACCGAAGATTGGAGATCTTTTTCCCCCTCTATATTGATTCCTCCATTCCAGTTGTCCAAAACTAAGCGCATTATGAATTCGCTATATATATTGTACAGGCGGGGAGAGAGTATCCCTGTCTAACAATTTTGCGAATCTTGCATTTCTCGGAGACAGTATTTTCGTTCTGGACAACGGCAGTACTGTCCTCATATAGCTGCCTTTGAAGCACTCTCCACAGTTGTGACCACTTTACATTATCAAAGGCCTTCTCGTAGTCAACGAAACCGGTACATAGGAATGTAGTATTCTCGAGCTTTCTCTATGAGTTGTCTGATGTTTAGAATTTGTTCTCGAGTTCCTCGACGTTTCACAAAACCCGCCTGCTCAGGAGCAATTTGCCTAGAGATGAATGATTCTAGCCTTGCTTGTGGTATATACTGCTTGCTGTGGTATATATATAATAGGGAGATTAGGCGGTAGTTGTTGCAGGAGGTTGTTGAGCCTTTTTTGTGTATGAGTATTATCATGGATGTAGACCAATCCTCGGGCCATGTGCAGGTTTCCCATATTCTCTGGCATAGTTGGTGTATGATATTCTGACCTTTTTCATCTAATGATTTTAATACTTTTTAGATTTAGATAGATATTTAGATTTTTTATACTGAATACAAATTCATAATTGATTTTATTCTACCTTTTAGATCTACTGACTAAGACACGTGCACTTATTAGATTACTTTGGAGAATGTGCTTTGATTTCATCAATAATTGGCAAATCGAACAGAGTTAGACAAGCTGGTTGAGTCTGGTTTTGTGACCAACTACACATTTTTTTACATTTTGTTCTTCCAGTATGCCATTTTAACTGGTTTGACTTCAAGAAAGTAGATCATGGTTTTGGCCATTTGGCCGATGGCCACTTGAGGTCACTAACATGCAGCTTGATTTCGAAATAATCCGAAGACGATTTAGTAGCCTTGTCTATGCATTAGAAAAAAATATATGACGACAAAGTGTCTGTTTTGAGACATTTGCGCTAAAAATATAAATTGTTATTTGCTTGAAGCCAGTGGGTGGAAAATTTTTTCAGGTGACTATTAATACAGGTTTAGGTAAAATTGTGTGATGTAAACAGGAACGAACTTTACATTAGAATATATCGTCTGTAGTACTCGATTATTGCTAACTGAAACATTTATAGTACGTTAGTCTATGCTAAATCATATGATACAGGTAAACAACCCAGGGTAACACCAATTGTAATAACACCTAAAGAAATTTAGAATGTCAAAATCACAGTATATCATTGCTCTATTACTCACAGACAACAGTCTCTACTTACCGGTGATAGAGGGATAGGAGATAGGGGATATAGGAGATAGGGGATATTCTATCAGTGAACAAATCTCTGTGTAGAGTTTCTAATTGTAATTTAACTAATCTTAAGTAGATATAACTCACAGTTATTAGTGTCAACATTATTAATAAAATAGGAAATAAACATGGCATCCTTTTAATTCTTGTAATTCAATGCAGGAAGGTTAAACCTATGGCAAAAATGTTAACGACTTATATGAAAATCTATGAGGGTTGTCGTAGGTTTTTCTTACATAAAGACATTTTAGAAAACCCTTTTGGACCATTTCCTTTAAACCAATATTTACTGATACTGTTACAATTTATCAATACTGATACAATTTAATAGCACTTGGAACCTGGAAGTTCTTGCTGCTGCGTGGTACAAAGCCGAAGGCTTTATGGGATTAGGTATCACCTTGTGATTATGACTATTAAAGCTTCAGCGCTGATATATTTTATATCACAATCATTTATATCATTAATATAATTCACGCACATCGTTCATTAACGATACTGCAATATAATTCTATATTCTGGGACTTATCGCAATTCGACATCCAGTCATGTCCCAGTTTTTGCGAAATTTACAGAGGCCGCCACATGGCACTATTATTTAATATTTAAATTATAATAACTTTTTTGTGCCTACAAATAAAATAATTTTCCCTTCATATTTAAGTAAGAACGGCATTCTTGTTTGATGTCGCAACCGTAATCGTTTTCGAAATTTTTTCAAAAAACTTTCTAACAGTAAATTAGTCACAACAAAGTAATAAACTTACATTAAAAAATTTAGTGTTCTAACTTAAGTTTTCAATAGAAAATCCGTTTTGGGGAATGCAGAGTTGGCAACGACACACAACAGACCTTCGTATTCCAAATAAATGATGGTCTCTAATTTCTTGGCAGGCAAATTAAACATTGAAAAGACATTAAACCATTGGATGGATACCTCAAGTTGCGGATAAGAACCGATTTTCAAGAAAAACGAGTTTTTATATTGAAACTTTACTTTACGTGTCTAGAATTGTTTAATTTAAGCTTACTGATCTGTTGTGTATTAATTTACAAATAAATAGTTTTTTGAAAAAATCTCGAAAACGGTTACTGTTAGCGACTTCCAACAATACCTTTCTTACGTAAATACGAACGGAAAATGAATTAATTTTGAAATCAGGTTGATACGGGTAGGCACAAAACAGTTCTAATTATTTAGGAATTAAATATTAGTGCCCTGTGGCGCCCTCTGTATATTTGCCGGCAACTTGCTCATGATTGGATGTGGTATTGCGATATAGGTGTGGTCCCAGAATATAGAATTTTATTAGTTTCTTAAGATGTGCTTGAATTATTTTTAAAAAATTGAAAATTAAATGTTTACTTTGCCACCCTGTATCTCAGAAACGAAGCCAATGTCAATATAGTAGTAGTAGTAAACATCTTTATTTCTAAAAAAAGGCTATCGACCTATCGGTCTTTCTGCCCTTGTTTAATACATGCAGTCTTAATCTAAATCAAAAACAAAGATGAAAATTCTCTTATTCTAGGTTATCCATCTTATTCCATTTGTTCCATTTTGTCTGTCGATGTATGAGTCTTTCCGAAATCTTTTTCATCTTTGTGCGTTCGTATAGTAGTTGGGTGGAGGGGTTGTGTAGTGGGTTTTGGGGGTGTCTTATTCGTGTTATTAGTCTTAGTGCAATTTGTTCTGTTGTTTGTATATAACGTGTTGTTCTTTCTGTTCCCTTGGTCATGAGTATATGTCCATAGTCTAGCAAGGGTCTACAAATAGCTTTATATATTTTCGTGGCGGTGTTTGTGCTAATTCCTCTGTCTTTGTAGGTTAGTGATCGGAAGTGTTTTGTTCTCTTTATTGTTTCTGCCCTGATGTTTCGTATGTGTTTAGTGAATTTAAGTTTGTGGTCAATTTTGATTCCAAGGTATTTTACGTCGTTTTTTGGTTGTGTCATTTGGTCGTCTGCAGTTATTGTAGGGGAGTCAGCGTTGAGTTTGTGGTTTGTGAGCAGAAGTTGGTTTTTTGACGCGTTTGGTGTTAGTCTCCATTTATAAAACCATGTCATTGAGTTATTTGTTAGTGTTTGGAGTGTTTGAGCTGCTCTCTCAATAGTTTTGTCATGTACAATAAGTGCGGTGTCGTCTGCGTATTGTAATATGTATGCCGATCTGTCGATTTGATTTTTGTCTGGTAAGTTGTAATTGTATATGTCATGGCGGTATATATTGTAGAGAAACGGTGAGAGCGGGGATCCTTGAGGGAGCCCTTGTTCAGGGGAAAAAGAAAATGACAGTGTTTTGTCAATTCGTACTTGTAGTTGTCTGTTTTCTAGTAAGTTCTTTATGGTGTGTAGTAGATATGTTGGTGTGTGTAGTTTGTATAGTTTGTATAGTAAGCCTCTATGCCAGACACTATCAAAAGCCTTGTTAATGTCCATAAACAGGCAATCTGTCAGTTAGGTGGGTAGTTTGTATATTGTTGGCCAAAATAAAGAGCGGATGAACAGTCGAGTGATGTTGTTTGAAACCAAATTGGTAGGTAGGTATATATTTTCCAATCACTTTTTCAAGCCGTTGCTTTATTATGTATTCGAAAATTTTTCTTAGTACTGGAAGTAGTGTAATTGGTCTGTAGTTGCTCGGTTGTGTATTGTCGAGTCCATTTTTGGGTATAGGGATTATTAAGCCATTCTTCCATGTTTCTGGGATTCTGTCATTTGTGATGGAGTTGTTCAATTCAGTTAGGATCAGTTTGTGTGTTTCTTGAGTTAGGCTTTTCAAGAGTTTTGCCTTAATTTTATTCCCTCCCGGTGCAGTGTCTTTGACATGTGCTAGGGCTTCATCGTACTCTGTGTCTGTGATCAGTTTGCAGGTGTAGTCCGGTGAGCTGTTAAAATAGTTCAAGTACCAGTCGTTGATCAAGTTCCAGTTGTCATTGTCGAAGTTAGGGTTTGTCGATATGCTGAAGGCCCTTTGATAGTGTCTGGCGAACGCGTCCGCTTTCTCTTTGTCTGTGTAACGTTCTATTCCGTTTTCGTCAATTGTGTCAGTAGTGCCAGTCTTCTTGTATTGCGCCAGTTTCTCAATTTTTCGCCAGTATGTTTTGCCTTTGTCCTTCTGTTTTTCTTTACATGTTTCTAGCCATTTGTCTTGTCGGTATTGTCCAATCAAAGTTTTAATGTTGTCAATATATTTTTGCATGATATTTTCATCTTAAAATTATATTTTCTATCGACCTTTAAAGTCCTGCTACTATAAACTGATAAAAAAGGATGTTTTTAAACTATTAGTGGACACTCTGACCTTTGTCTCAAATCTCGAAAGACTACATTCCTCTCGGTTACATTTGTGATGCCTCTCTAGTAAATTAAGTAAAAAAACGCATCAATATGCACGATTACTGATGTCAATTTTTTGCTGGCCCTGATTCATGCGTCAGCCAACATTCTGAAATTTCAAAAAACTTTACTTAAAAGGAGTTGGGGCCAGTCGCCTAAGTGGATTTTACTCTATTTGAGTTACTGGCCAAGACCTTTAGTTTTTTTTTTCATGGCTCTGCTTCATACGGGCAATTTTGCCAGCTCATTAGAAGCGAGGTGACTTTTTGTCTGGTAGGGCACATGTACCAATATCACTTCACAATATTTTTGATGGGCACGGCTGGGATTCGTACCACAGACCTCCGAGGTCGCTCGGACACCATGCCGGCAAGACTTTTAGTTCTTCGCACTCTTTTCACAGTCAGAAAGCACGCATTGCGTTCTGATGGTGCACGATGGTTGAGTCTTGATTGCGGCTTCATCTTCGATAACGATAGTAATAACAATGTGCGCCCGGATGAGGGAAACAGGGTGGGTCTATTTGTCTAGTCGTTTTCGCTCCTTTTCCACGCCATGCCTACTTGGAAAGCGGTAGTGAGAGTACGTGGGTGCGTTTGAGATTGTTCTTTCGCCAGATTTTTCTTTTTGGACTACACCAAGTATATATACTATACTAAAAACCGAAATGCATGTTTTACCTAAGATTCCAAATATCACGTGGCACACTGAAAATGCAGTTTTAAGCCCCCTTATTTGATGCATTCAGATAGCAAGTCAGGACCTTAGTCTATAGATTATTTTATGACAAAATTAAGAATGTTATTCATTGACTGCGCTTGTCCTACGCTGGGCTTTATTTGACATACATGTCTTCGCTCTAGCTGATCGGTAAACGGTTGAACTGCGGATTAAGTGAAACGAGCTTGAGAACTTCGTGCAATTAAATAACACTCACTGGTAGACAATCGTTAACTGCTCGAAGTGAAAGCGTATTTAATACGATTTAGATTATGCGCATCTGTTTTAAAAGATTGTTCGAAAAATATTGCAACCATTCACTTTTTCCTATCTGGGTCATAAAATGTTGTTAACGCATCTGTTCGTCGGCAAAGTATTTGAAAGCCAATATATAAAACTGTTATTGCCTTTGTAAATCCTTGCTTTTTCCAGTTCGGCAGTAGAAAACAAATTAACAAGAATTGTTTAGAAGAAAAAAACTCAACAAAGCTACAACTTGTATCTCGTTCTTCTGCTACTTCCGGAATATTTCAATAGAAGCGAAAGGGCAAGAATACCTTAAGTCCGCCACAATGGTGCACGATGTACAGTCCGTCAGTATTAGGTATCACACGTGAAATCTCTCCTGAAGACGTGCTAGCGTTGAGATCTATTTGGACTCTATAGGAATTCTTTAAAGCAACTCTGTGTTACGAAAATCACATACAACGAACTTTTAATCACATAAAAGAGATGTAGAGCATCTCAGTTTCAGTAATAAATTAATCAAACCTCAGTTCAACTGAACCTGAACTCTGAAGCCCATTTGCACGACACTAGATTAATTTCGGTTCAAGTTGAACTAGAGGTCTTCTTCTGATGCCTTCTTCTCGTTGAAGGTTGGCGACCACCTTTCTGAATGTATCTCTGTCCCGTGCCACATGAAACAGTTCTTCAACATTCATTCCTGTACATTCTCTTATATTAACGAAGCCAGATTTTTTCTTCTTTCCTATTTCCTTCTTCCTTCCTATTCCATTCTTCCCCTCTATTCTTACCTGCATTCACATCGTTTCGCAAATATATACTTTTTTAAAGTTTATTAGTTTCCTTTCGTGTCCGATGCGTCTCAGTACTTCTTCGTTCGTTATTCAATGTGTCCAGGGTATTCTTAGCATGGGCCTATATATCCATATCTCGAATGATTCCAGCTTTGTGAAAGTTTGGGCTTTTCCAATTTTCCACCCCATAACAGTATTCCAGCCATTTCTACTAATGTTTGTCGTTGATGCTTCGGATAGATCTCTCTCAATTCATCCGTTGAACTGTGTTTGGAACGGTTCTTCTTTGAGAGTTTCCCAGTTCACTTTCTTTGTTCTGATCGATCGTTTCAGTTTCCTCAATCTCACTTGTACACTGGCCAACAGTAAGTTGTATTCAGTATCATCGTCCGCACTTGGATAGGTTTTTACGCTTTTTATGCTGTTTCTAAACCCTCGGTTGACACTTAAAATCTATTTTATTTTTAATAAGATTGTTTTCATTGTCGCCAGGTGTAAAGTCTCCGAAGGCGCAGTTTATAGAAGGTGTTTGTGATGGCCAACTATTTTTCCTAGCAGCACTGTACAAGTCTGCGCCTCTTTCGTTTTTATCTCCCAGTCCAAAATCCTCCACAACATTGCTAACTCTGCCTCTACCAACTTTGGCGTTAAAGTCTCTCATGATTATATTGAGCTCGTGCTTCTTTAGGGTTTTGGTCCATATCAGCCTATGTAAGTCCACTCCTGAACGTAGGCCTGGTCCATCTGTCTCCATGCTTGTCTGTCCTGAGCTTTCTGCGTCCAATTCTTTCCCACTTGTCGTTGGATATAGTCGCGCTATCTTGCTTTTAGTCGACCCACGCTCCGCGTAGACCTGGGTCTCCATTGCATGAATTTTTTCGTCCATTTAACATCATGTATCGCGACATTACCTGCCCATCGCCATTTGTTTTTAGCAATTTGCTCCATTATATCCTTGACTCCTGTTCTCCTCCTGATCTCCTCATTTCTGATTCGATCTCTGAGGCTGACGTTCAGCATCCGTCTTCCCATTGCTCGCTGGAGAACCCGTAGAAGGTTTGCACTGCCTTTTGCTATTGTAGCAGTATCGAGTCCGTATATGATAACTGGAAGTATGCAAGCATTGAAGACCCTACGCTTGAGGTTAATCGGAATTTTTGGTTCCTTATGTATATGCCCTAACTTGCCGAATGCAGTAAAGGACAGCCCGATTCTTCTTGGGAATACTTTGATATATTGAGATTTACTATCTCCTGACGTTGTCGTGCGTATGGCTAGCTCGGGAATGTCCATGTTAGGGCACTGCCCAGGTAATGGACGACTTAGCAGCTTGATTTTCTGCCCATAGCTTGATCGTGTATCTGAGATACACGTAGCTCTCGACAACCTCGAGAACGTGACTTTTAACAGTCAGTCACAGCGATATGACTCTGGCTTAAATTTTTCGTTTTGTCAAGATTCATTTCTAAACCTACAGCCATAGATGCCTGATGCAATTCCCGAATCATCTGCTTTAATTGATTCTCGTCGCTTCTTACCAATACGATGTCGTCGGCGAATCTAAGGTGACTAAGAGACTCTCCATCTATGCTAACCCCTCTTTGTTTCCATGTCAAGTTTTGAAAAACTGACGCGAGAGTAAAGAGTTTGGGCGAAATTGCATCGCCCTGGCGTACACCTCTTCTAACTGGGATCTTTTCTGAAACTTGATCTTGTATTTAGACGTGTAGGGTGGCGTGCTTGTAAGTATATTGGAGGATGTTCGCGTATCTGGAATCAATTCTAGTCGCGTTCGTTGTCCGCAATGCTAACCCGTGCTTCCACGGTGTCAAACGCTTTACGATAATCGATAAATGCCAGATGGAGTGGAACGTTATACTCTTGTCATCTCTGGATAAGAGTACGAAGAGTTTGGATATGATCTGTTGTACTAAATCCGGCCTGTTCAATAGGCTGATAGAAGTGAACAGTTTGTAAAACATGGACAACAGGCTGATAGGTCTGTAGCTATTAATGTCTGCACAGTCGCCCTTTTTGTAGACTGGGATCACTTCTGCATTTCTCCAGTTCTCATCATCAGTTCCACACTTGTTTAAGAGAAGGATTATTGCTTTCTCGAGCATTTGGTTTAAAGCTAATCTCAATTCTGATACATCTATTAGTGGCATGTCTTCGGAACCTACATTTGTGACCCCTCCTCTTGAATTTGCTGCATTTGGAACAAATTGGGTATACAGGTTTTTGCTTAATTTTTCCAAATCTGAGTAAAATCTTTCTACAGCTTGTTCATCGCTGTCGGCTGTAGGAGCGTATATTTGTATAAGGTTTGTATTTATTAGGCTGGTACAAATTTAAAGCAACATCATTCTCTCATTGAAGAGTATGAAGATCGTAACGTGTTGTTGAAGCTCTTTTTCTCCGATGTTACATCCTGAGTAGGATAGTACCACATCGTCATGCTTGTATTGCCCTGCGTTTGGCCATCCCACCTCACTGAGTCCTAAGACATCTATGTCCATTCTGCGCATCTCCAGGGTACCGTTCGTTATCGTCCCAGCTTTATAAAGAGTTCTGATATTACATGTTGCCATACAGTTTAAGGTCGTACTTTTATTCTTATTCTTGTTTTTATTCCACCCGGGGATTCTTCGCACCCCTGCCGCATTAAAAGGACGCCGGGGACTCGGGGCCGTTTCTCTTTCACTACTCGTCATTGTGGCAATTCTTGAGAATCTGTAGTACAGTAGTTTCTCCTTGCTTTCTGAACCGCAGTGCCATAGCCGAGGGAATCTATATTTAATATTGTCGCCTGTGGTTATCATTGATCTTCCGCCCCATCTGCGTTGGACTTCCTAGTCTCTTCCGTCTTCCGTGCCGTTGTCCACTCGCAAGTTGGAGGTTATAAATTTACATTTGAAACAGGGTTGACCAGCGTGAAGTTGAGACTTGACTTTTACGTAGGAGAGGCTGTCTGAGTCGCATCACTAACCCTACTGAACCCCAACTTGAGTTCAAGACAGGTTTTTGCAGCACAAATGTAAATTTAGGTGGTACGTAATTCGTTCAATGCTGACGCTTTTGGCTTGTGGTCCAGGTTGTGTTCAGTTGAACCAAGTTTAAGCTTCTATTGTTCAACCGAGCCTTAATCAAAATATCAAAATTTATATTAAATTATCGAAAATAAATATCGTATACAGGATGGCCTGGCTTTGACAATACTTCGCCGAATGAAAAGCCTATCCCCGACAACTCAGAAAATGAAGAAATATTATTAATGAAAATATCATGATTTTCGGATTATTACTCTTACATAACATTAGGTATAAGACATATTTTTAGGTGTTTTACTTTCGTCAATAGTGCAAAAGCGCATCAAAATATTTTAAATTTAAACTTTGGATTACAAAGCGTTGCTTTAATACACATTCCTTATAACTCCATTTCTATTATCTGAGTTTTGATGTCTTCTGTAGCAAAGGCTCGTCCAGCTATCTTGGTGGGCAGGAGCATAAAAATCAGTGACATTCTTCTAGAGTTTCAAATTGTCTGACGAGTAGCTATTTCTTCAACAGCATCGGTTTAACCCACTGCCGGTGGCTTAAACACCGACTGTTGGTTTTAATCTTGAGATGTCCAAATTTTTATCAACGTTACCTTGAAACCACCCTCACGAATAGATAAAGTCGTTTTACTCGTCTTATTACCAACAGTACTCAAAGATTTAATATATTTCTCTTATTTTCAGGGTGAAACAACCGACAATCCGAAGCCGAAGTTTGTGGCGGTCACTACATTAGAAGATGTTCAGGCGGTGAGGTGTGCCGAATTTCATCCGGGCGGACAACTTTATGCAGTTGGCTCAAATTCGAAAACCCTCCGCATATGCGCTTATCCAAAACTTACTGATCTTAGGTAAGGTGTTACAATGTTTCTTCCTGTTTATTGAAATTTGAAAATAAAATATTGATATATTATGATACTGGGGAAAAGTAAAGCTTGGCTGGCTTTATCATTTAAAAGTGCATTTTTCTTCAGTCTGTCTTAATTTTAATTCTTATTCATGCCCATAATGCAACTAATTCCTAACTTTAAAATAACTTAACTAATAAAATTCCTTTAAAGGAACAATCGATTCATTTTTAGACTACTCCAAAATCAGTTATCAATTTCGGGTTATCGAGAAAGAATTATATTGCATAAGTCAACAAGTGAAATTTGCATTTCTAAAGAAACATGTTTCCAATTGTGTACGTCGGAAACTCGTTGCAATAGAAGCTCGTCACCCGGTGACATAAATGTCGCGACGTCTAATGCCGTGACAGCAGCCAATGTCACGCTGTCGTACATCAAACCATTTTGATGTGTGACACTAGCGTCGCGACAGTGTGACCTTCAACTGTTCGGACAATGACACTGTTGTGGACGACATTAAATGCCACGACATTAATGTCACCGCATGAACGAGCTTTAAGAGTGTGGGGTGCAAATGTCCTCTTGAAGTAAACCGTTTTCATAATACAGAGGATCAAATGGCTACAGAGTACCAATAACATATCCTGCAGTCGAGAATTCTGGTGAGTTGGTCATAGAAAGTGTCCTCATCATCGTCCTTCTCTTCCGTTGGTGCGTGTACCGATATGGGTGTGTAGTTGTACCACGGACCTCTTAGTCTAAATGGGATATATTATTTGATTAATGGGTACAAGGCCATTAGGTATTACTTACTGTTACTATTACAAAGCCAGTTCCGAATGATGGGCGCCATATTTGTTGCCACTGTAAAATACCACCGACTCACTAATTGTTATATTACCCGTATCAGGCCACCTGAGTTCCTGGATAGCCGTAATATCCATTCCATACTGTTCTAGCTGTGATATAGTTCTCTTTCCTGTTCCTGGTCGATACCAGCTTAATACATTCCATGTTCCAAAATTCAAATTCCGTATTCGTTGCTTGGTTCGTCGTCGAGTCAGTGTCGTCAGAGCCACTGAATTATGGTAGAGGAACCACTTTTCACCCCCGATTATCAAACGATCAAAAATGGTTTCTGTATTGTGCCTCTGAAGCAACAAGTTGCATCTGGTAGATCGGTTAACTTTGTTCGGTCCGATTATACGGGACTCAAACACCCGCTCGAATACTTTTCCAACCTGCTGCAAATGTTCTGGGATGGTCGATCAAGTTAAGCTTAAGACTCCTTGACAATTCCTCTATTGTCTGAGACGGATTTTCTTCGCTTTTCTGTGGGACTGGTAGATTGTCTAGTGTTGTTGGTCTTCCTGTTTGATACGGGTCGGAAAGATTAAAATTACTGGATTTGGTATTTAATGTCTTATCATCATTTAACCAATTAATATTTTGAACATTTTTCTCGAACTCTCCTTTAAAAGCAGTGATCCCTTAAAAGGAATGACGCCAATTCTGAATAACACGATTTATATTTCGAATGTTCTTTTGTTGTAGGAAACTGAGAGCGTATTATCACCTACTTAAGTTTCATCTTCTTCCCCTGGTATAAGCCTATGGCTTGTTTTTTCCAATTCCGCTTCTGAGTCGTCCTGCGATCCTGACGTCCAGCACTCTCCATCTCTTCGGTGGTCTGCCGAGTGGTCTGCGTGTTCCTGTTATCTTCCAATGCAATCTTCCATCCTTGTTACGTGCTCTTTATGTGCATCCATGCTCGTCTTCTTTGCCTTATCCATCTAACTATATCTAGTGTGTCACATGTTTGTCGTTTTTCAGTGCTTGGTATTTGGTCCCTCAGCGTATGTCCGGTTATGTTCCTCAGCACCCTCATCTCTTGTTCTAAGTATGAATTTTGTTCTTGTGGTTTCGGCCCGGGCTTCTTCCGCGTATGTCAATATTGGGCGGACGCATGTTTTGTATATTCGTACCTTGGCCTCCCTGTTCATATATTTGTTGTTCCAGATTATATCTCTCAGGCTCCTGAGACTCTTTCCGCTTTGGTGTCTCACCTCCATTACTCGATCTTGATTTCCTGTTACTTCTACGCCTAGATATTTAAATGTGACTAGATATTTAAAACTTGCTCGTTTGTTTGATCGTTTACTGCTGATTTGCAACGGATTGGTTCTTTGGCGATGACTAGTGATTTGGTCTTCTGGATCCAGATCTCCATATTATATTGAGTGGCTGCCAGGTAGAGCACCTGCAGCATTCTCCATAGGTCGGCCTCGGTTTCTGCTGTTATAACGGTGTCGTCAGCTTAACATAATATATTTACCTCCCCTTTGTTCATCCTTAACCCCCGGACGGATATTTTACGTCTTTTTTTTATAGGATCCATAATCATGTTAAACAGTAGTGGGCTTAGTGAGTCTCTCTGTCTAATTCCCGCTGATATGGGAAGGTCTTCGGTTCGGTTGGTATTGACTAGTCTTTGCGTCGTCTTTTTCACGTCAGTTGACTGGATCGTACGCTTTTGTTAGGCCAATGAAACACATGAAGGCTCGTTTATTATACTCTATTGATTTTTCCACTAGCTGTTTCACCACGAATACGGCATCAGTGGTTGACCTGTTTTTCCTAAAGCCTTGTTGTTCTTCGCCTATTACTATTTATTCTAGTAGAGTAGATACAATGATCCGGGTGACTAGTTTCATGATACTGCTCAGTAATGTGATTCCTCTGGAGTTTTCGGGTCGTTTCTTGTCCCCCATTCTGAAGATTGGGATAGTTATGCTCTTTTTCCATTCTCCTGGGACGGTCCCCCTATCTATGATTTTCTGGTAGACGCTTGCTAATTGTGCGCTTTGTTCACGGCCACCATATTTGAGCAATTTATTCGGTATCTCATCCAGACCTGGCGCTTTTCTGTTTCTAAGCTTTTTGATGTCCTCTTCCACAAGTGCTGGGATAATTTCAGTGCCTCCTCCTTTTGGAGGTGAAGTGTTCGCGTCTTCTTGGTATAAGTTCTTGAAGTATTCCACCCAGGTGTCTTTACTGATCGCTTGTGACTGTGCGCATTCTTTGAGTTCCTGTTTTCTTCGTCTTAGGAGCCTCCATATATTTTTAGGGATCCGCATGGGTCTATTTCCATTTGTGCGGTAAAGTTGGCCCAGTACTCAGTCTTTAGTTCTCTAATTCTCACGCACACTCTGTGTCTGACGGTTTTTTATTGAGCATATTCTTGCACTGTTCTATTGTTTAAGTACTGCATGTATGATTTTCTTTTTTCCTTAGCTATTTCCTTAACTTCCGTCGAGAACCATGGTGTTTTTGCAGGTTTGGCGTTCTTGTTTACCTTTCTCTTTCCGCTGTACTTGAAAATATATCAAAGATATCTCCACTTCGCTTTCGTTTGGTTTCTATTCGTTTGGTTTGGACATCTATTGTGTGTTTTTCTACTTCTAAGAGGATTTCCTGATCTCTGCCACTCCAGGATACGAGGTTCCAACATGCGCATCTGAGCACGTGTTTCCTCCATTTCCTACTTAATGTTATTATAATTTTCTGGAAACTAATAAAAATACGTTAATTTTCTTTGTAGGCTTGTTCATATCTTGAAGTAAATATTTTCGAAATTTCATATTTAAATTATAGGGTACCGCTTGTTCGAAATTGATTGATTGTCATTTTTGGTTTCAGAGAAGAACACCAAACGTACCAACCTATGGTTCTTTTTAAGAGAACCAAACATCACAAAGGATCTATCTACTGTTTAGCTTGGTCACCAGAAGGCGATTTGATGGCCACCGGTTCCAATGACAAGACTGTCAAACTGATGCGTTTTAATGTGGACACTTCGAATCTGGAAGGCGAAGAGGTGTGTGTGCAAACTTTTTCTGATTTTCATTTTTTTTTCGAATGGTTTGCATACTCCCTACATCAGGAGTGATTTTAACGTTATATCGTTAATTAATGCATATAAATATGAGAACGGTTCATATTTTTAGGTTGAACTCTCGATGCACGACGGAACTGTCCGTGATCTGTGCTTCTTGGAGGATACGACAAATAAATCAAGTTTGCTAATCAGTGGTGGGGCAGGTGACTGTAAAATTTACGTGACAGACTGTGCTACTGGAACGCCGTTTCAAGCACTTAGTGGACATACAGGCCATATTCTCGCCTTATACACTTGGGGTGGTAAGTTTTTCAATCCAATTTATTTTTGAATGTGAGAACAACAGTCCTTGAAAAAGTCGTCAAGACTGATTGCGCCGTTATAAGTGAATGAAACAACACCATATATCACTTGCACGCTAAACCCAGCTGACAAGTGCTAATAGGTCCGAAGCCGGTTCTGGGAGTGCGTGTTTGTGACACACCCGAAAACCTGTTTTTCTTTTATCTTCTTGGCTCGGAATGCCGTGCCTGGGTTCAGACGTTGGCTATCATCATGTTGACCATTCTGTGGAATCAACCTCTGTCTGCTGCTATTCTGAAGCGGTCTTTCACTTGTAGATCTGCCCAATGTCTAATGTTGCGCAGCCAGGACAGTTTCTTTCGACCAATCCATCTCTTTCCCTCTACCTTGGCCTGTATTATGAGTCAAAGCAAGTGCTATTTTGGACCTCTGATAATATGATCAAATACTCGATCTTTCTCCACCTGATGGTCTTTAGTAGCTCACTCTCCGCGTCAATCGTTCTGAGCGCATCCTCATTGGAGGCGTGTGTCATCCAAGGTATCTTCAGGATTCGACGGTAACACCACAATTCAAAGGCCTGAAGTTTATTATTGGTGGCAGCCTTCAACGTCCAAGTCTCGCAGGCGTAGAGCAATGTTGACCACACGTAGTACTTTAAGATCTTTTTTCATTCGCCTCTGCCTTTCGTTCCGCCTCGACTCTGTTGGCACAGACGTACTATTTTGATGACATTTTCAAGGACTGTTGCGCATAAATTTTGCGGTATTTCAGAGATACATCGTTGAATTTAATCTTTTAAGGCTTCAATCGTTGTTTGTTCACATACACTTGTGACTTTAAAAAACCCCAAAGAAAAAAGTCCAAAGGCGTTAAATTGCATGATCTGGGCGGCCAATTCCCATCTCCAAAACGAGAAATAACACCACCAGCAAATGACTCGTGCAGTAATTCAACAGTTTCTCTGGCTACATGTCATGTTGCACCGTCCTGTTGAAACCACATGCTGTTGAGATCCATATTTTGCAATTTTGGCACAAAAAAGTTACTTAACATTTCACGATAACGAACACCACTCACGGTTAATGCTTGACCAACTGCATTTTCGAAGAAAAATGGCTTTTTGGATGTATCTGTTTCTTCTCTTAGAAATAATGAGTGATGAGCGGAGTCCTAAAATAGGCCGAAAGCAACATGGTTCGGAGGAATACAGAGGAGAGTCAGAGCGGAAGGCGTAGGAAGCTATAAACCGAATAGAAATAAAATAATCTAATCAGATATTCAATTATTCAAAATATTGTTTTGGCTGCTCTCATTACATGAGTTTGAAAACATAACTGCATAGTTGATCACAGAACTGCTTAACTGTATTTCACAACGCCAGTTTGCAACATCAGTTTTCATCGGATAAACGAATTAATGACTGAATCTGCATAGTTTCATGGCAGTGAGGAATATTTCCTGGTGAGAATATGCGAAGTTGATGGTGTGATCAATATTTTTTTCTCTCCAAACTATTATTTGAAACTGAGCTTTTTTAAGCTTCTTAAGAATTTCGAGATCAGTCAAAAAAACTTTAAATGTTTTGTTAATGTTTGGTGCTAGATCTTGCTTCTACCAAACTCTTGATTTAAATCGTCATGAGTAAAACATCCGGCGTTCAGTTACGGCCAGTTTCACTTTCTGAGAACAATCAATTTGCGTTTTATTACAAAAAACATACCTTGGATTCCGACCTAATAGAGGTCAAATATTTGACCGAAGAGTATCCCCAGGGGTGATAAACATTATATATTTTCGACATTATCTTGCATTTAAATTTTTTTTAAATACCATAGAAAAACTAACCACAACTACGTGGTAAGCCTGCTGTAAGTCAACAAATATCTGTCTGGATGCATGGCTGTCGTTGTGATTTTTCATCAAAAATTTATACAATCGTAATCTTTTAAGTAAAATGTGTTTTTTTCTGTTTTTCTTTGTTTATTTCTAATGTTTAGTTATATTAATAATTTGACTAATGACCGTAAAACCGCGTTCAAATATGGCGCAATAGCAAATACAAAAAATGGATCTTTAAGAGCTAGTCAACTCGAGAAAGTAACTACAATTTTTTCAATTCAATAAATTTTTTTCAAGACATTGAAAAATGAAAGACGCCAATTTTGAAACGCCCGCTTTTTGAAATTTTGTTTCTAATTTTTCAAAGTAGTTTTCATAAGGTCTGTGTAACGACTTTTAATTTTTAGGTGCGATGTTTGTTAGCGGGTCTCATGACAAGACTGTTCGCTTTTGGGACCTGCGTACCCGCGGCTGTGTCAACATGGTCACTCCCATAACTCAAGTGGGCGGAGTGAGCGGACGTCATGGCTGTCCCGTTGCCAGCTTGTGTGTAGATCCGAGCGGGCGGCTTCTTGTGAGTGGACATGAAGACGCGACTTGTGCTCTATACGACATCCGGGGAGGACGAAATGTGCAGTGCTTTAGACCACACTCCCAGGACGTGCGCAGTGTCCGCTTTTCGCCATCTGCATACTATTTGCTGAGTGGCGGGTATGACAATAAGCTGGTGCTGACTGACTTGCAAGGTAAAATATGTTACGTATTATTTCTCAAATACCGATGCTAAAGATATGGAGACAATGAATTATGCAGGTTTAGATTTGATATATTATTTCAAAATCTTAACCTTTAAAACACTATTTCAGTTTTTTAAATAATAATTAGAAATTAATTCCAATATGAGAGACACATTGACAGGTGAGCCCTGTACAGTTCGTAGATTTGTAACATTTATAAATTGGTAAACGTTTTTCCTACGCTTGATCTTTGTCACAAATAACGAAATCGCTAGTAATTTAATATCTTCCAAAAAAAAAATTAGAGGTCAACATTTTCTTTTTTTTCTCATCAATGAATATAAGTAATTCCATTTTTTTTAATAAGGCAAATGTTTTAATTGAATTATTGCATTCTTTATCAAGTGATATTAATTTTTACAGGTGACTTGACCCTACCGCTTCCAAGTGTTGTTGTGGCGCAACATTCAGACAAAGTGATATCTGGTAGGTGGCATCCCAGCGAATTTTCCTTTTTGTCAACTTCAGCTGACAAAACAGCAACTCTATGGGCTTTACCGCCAGTCTAAGACTTGGAGTCTACATAGAGGGCTTACGCAAATTTCGCTCTCCTTTGTTTTTTTTCGCGGACTTCTTTCAGAGAACTTTGGTTCTAACCTGTAAAAATGTATGTTTTTAACATTTGTCTGATTATTTTTCAGTAGTACTAGAGCTAAATTGAAATTATGCAACGTTTTCAAAATTTGCTTGAGAATCTCAGAAATCGTAATTTGACGGAAGTTCTCTCTTCGAAATAATTTTCTCAATTTACATACATTCACCGACAATATTGTTACAAAAAATGTGTTTTGTGCCAACTTCTGCAGTTTGGTAATAATTAGGTCTAATTGTAAACTTACAAAAAGCTAAAAACTCTTCAATGTATATTTAATGTTTTTTTTTTCTAAAAAATCGACCATTTTCTCACAAATTAACTTGGATGTTATAAATCAGTTATTCAAGCCTTTGTTAGACGAATTACTGTATAACAGCTTAGTTTGTGAGACTTGAGATTATTATCTTAAAATTTGAATGCCCAATATTTACAAAATCAAAGGGAATCAAAGGTTCCGAGTGATAAATTATTCTTCAAATCGGGGGTTATAGCCTTAAGCTTTTCTACTATTTTGCTTTTATTTCGAACCAAATGCAAATATTCAAGAAATATATCTAAATTATTAACAATTTACTAGAACCATTTAAACGTTGCTTTTAATGTTATTTATTTATATGATGAACAAATGTAAATAAACACTTAATCTTATATTATTAATATTATATGATCGGAAGTAATTTCACTAATTTGACCTGGTAACATACAGATATCGATTGAAGTTTGGGAGACGAGATAAAAACAAATGTTTTATTTATTTTTTTGAGTTTGTTTAAAAACAAATTTCACATTGGTTCAAACGTAAAACAAGGAAATTCGATCTTAGTCGACGCGACTCATTTTTATCTGTAGAAGATGGCTTGATTTTAATTTATTTAATTTTAGCTGATAAGTGTTTGCTTTAATTATATATGTTATTCGAATAAATGACTAATGGAAACTATTGCTTTTTTGTCTAAGATCCATTTAAGCTAATAGAAATTTAGTTTCGGATTTCGAATGAACACACCAAGACTTCATGGATTTGTCGAGTTTCTAGATTTTTCTGGAACATATTCAGTCAACTGTGTTGTTCAAGCAAATGCTCACAAGAATTGACAGCTTTGTCGACTACTTAAAGCTGGGTTTGTGAAACTGCCCCGCAGAAAGAAGAAGGATTCTACTGCGTGTAATTATATCCCTAGAAAACTTTTCATGTATCAAAGTACGAGAATAAATGTTTTGAAGCCATGCGACCCGAAAAGCACTCGGCGCTCGAGCACCAGGACTACGAGCGTGAAATTGGCTACTGGCTATGGGATAGTAGGTAACCAGGCTTCCCATAGAAAATATGTTACTGGAAAAAGACAAAACCAGAAGCCGTCAATGAATAAAATCTGCACGTGGAACGTTCAAAAACTTAGCCATTGTTGGCATATCAGAATTTTACTGGAGAAATAGTGGCCACTACGTATCGCAGAACGGCAACCTCATACTATCCTCAGGAAATGACTCACAATCCATCAGCGGGGTCGCCTTTATAGTACATAAGCACTTTAAGGATACGGTACTTGGCTACGAAGCAGTCATCGACCGTATCATCACCGTCAAACCTTATCCAAATATATTCCCCCACATCTACGTCGTCTCAGGACGACATCAACAACTTCTATGGATCACTCTCCCAGACACTCTTGAAGGTTCCAAACAGGGAGCTTTTAATAATTCTGGGTGATTTTAATGCCAAAATTGGAGAAACAAAAGCTGACTCACACCTAAGATCAGTCGTAGGACAGTATGGAACGGGAGCACGAAATGAACGCGGGGAGATGCTAATCGAATTTTGTGCAGAGAATCAACTATCAATCGCCAGCTCCTACTTTCAACACCATGTCAGAAGATTGTACACATGGAGATCACCAGATGGACACACACGCAATGAGAACGACTATTTATTAATAAAGAGTGGATGGAAAAGCTCGATGAGACATATAAAAACCTACCCCGGTTTGGACTGTGGTAGTGATCACAACGCACTGGTCGCAGAGCTTTGTTTAAAGCTGCGCAAGGATCGACAACGACCACCTAAACCCAACCTTTGGAATATAGGCAACAACCCCACATTCAAACACAAAATCGAGGGAGCTTTGACAACTATCACATAAGAAAAAGCAGAGCGTATGGATCTGGACAAAAATGGAACAAGCCTGTATATGTGGTAGATGTGCGGCCGCGCTAACTGATACAGATAGGAACGACCATTCCAAAAAACTATGGATACATCCACCAACATGGAATCTTATAACCGAGAGCAGAGAGTTTAAAATCAAGGGCATTGATGACGGCAACAATAAACAAAAATATAGCGAACTTGGCCAAACGATCAGCAGGAGTATAAATAACGACAACAACATGTACATATCATCAATATGCGAAGACATTTTAAATAAGTTAAAATGCTTTCAAAAACCTTCAAAGCTCATTATCTTCATCAATCAAGAACACGCATGGAGTTAGTTTGGCAAGAAAGACTGAAATCATAGAACGATGCCTGCAATACTGCGAGAATCTGATGGCCTCAGGAGAAGAGAATGCGCAGGGCGACGATGATCTAGAAAACATCCAGCAACGCGAACCTCCTATACTAAAATCCGAAGTAGAAGCCGCTCTGAGCAAGCTTAACAACCACAAATCTCCTGGATCTGACAAGATCGTCGCTGAAATGCTGAAAAGCAGCAGCAACAAAGGCACAGATCTACTACATCAAATATATGGCACAAAAGTATGGAAAAACGTAAATGGCGCGAAAGATGGACAGAATTAGACTACATCCCTATACATAAAGAGGGAGCTAAAGATGAATGTGGCAACTACAGAACCATCGCTTTGATACGCCATGCCAGTAAAGTTCTCTTGCAAATCATACAGGAACGATTAAAGAACTACCTCCTACCTCATATCCCCCCAGAACAAACAGGGTTTGTGCTGGGGCGTGGAACGCGAGACCAACTTATGAACTTGCGACAAATTATAGAAAAAGCATATGAGTACAACGTACCGGCTATGTTTTGTTTCCTTGACTACACCAAAGCCTTTGACACCGTACAATGGGGACGACTATGGAGCATGCTGAGGGAGATGGGGGTCCAGAAACATCTAATATATATCATCCATATTTATCAAGGCTGCATTCTCTCCCCAATTCTCTTCAACATATACGGAGAATGGATTATTCGAAAGGCTCTAGAAAATTGGGAGGGCGGAGTCTTTATTAGCGGAAAAAAAGTGTCAAACCTACGATATGCGGATGACACGATAGTTCTGGCACAAAACGATCAGGAAATGTTTGAAATACTTCAACGTGTAGAAGATGTTAGTTTGGACGCAGGCCTATGACTAAATAGGACCAAATGCTGGCTGCTGATTGTCGTCAGACCTCAGACAATCCCAATGCCACTTCGACTCATCCACGACATAGAAACCAATTACACTGTCATTTATCTCGGCGCTAAAATAACTAACAAAGGAGGCTCTGAACCAGAAATCAGGAGAAGAAATGGAATGGCAAAAGAAGATTTGGGCAGACTAGTTAAAATCTGGAAAGACCACAATATCCGAAAAATGACCAAGATGAGACTTCTCAAAGCACTGATATTCTCCATCGCAACCTATGGGTCAGAATCTTGGACGTTGAACGCAGCATGCCGCAAGAGAATAGAAGCGTTTGAAATGATATGCTACCGCAGGATGTTGTGGCTCCCTTGGACAGCTCATAGAACAAATATCTCCATACGCAAAGAACTAAATATTCGAGATCATGAAAGGCTCCTCCCAATAATCCAGAGGCGCATACTGAAATATTTCGGTCATGTGATACGGAAGGATGGGATGGATAAAATTGTGATCCAGGGAAAGGTGGGCGGCAAAAGAACGCGAGGCAGATCTCCTGTAAGATTCATAGACCAAATCAAGGACCTTACAACTATGTCAATAACAGAAGTAATGAGAACCGTAGAGGATAGAGAAGCATGGCGAAGGCTTGTACCATGAATAGTCACGACGCTCGAAACCGAGCAACGACTGGAGAGATGGATGTCTATGAACGCGTGCAGGTTGTGAATCGGTTAATTGGAATTATGATGAGAATGGGAAAGGTACTGAAAACATATCATCTGGGTATTACTACATATTTTATATTAAATAGTTTATGTAATAACGTGTCCACGGGGCTCGGAAAATCCGAGGCAATCGCTGATGAACGAAAGTGGCGTTGACGGCACCGGTGTTCCACTTTCAACCCTTTCCTTCCGATTGGAGAGTTTATCGCCCAAGTCCATGAATGAACCTTGGGCAGGCAAGGAGGCTTGGCACTAAGTAGGTCCGCTGTCGTGGTGTCTTCCCCACCAGTGGGGTGGCCGAACTTGGCCAGGTTAAATAGCGCTCGTAGATGAGTGTCCGAAGGATCAGTCATAATTAAAAACGAACAAGAGCCAACGGGCATTAATTGTTTGAAATTTAATTGAAAGGGGCAAAAGTCTGCGGAATTGGAAACAAAACAAAAATGAGACAAAAATGTGGCCGAAATGTATGGGATTTGTCGCCACTGTGTCGTGAAACATGAATGTCTCGGTTTTGTCGATGTTTTGTCTGCTTGGTCTGGATTAGGCATTAGGTACCGATTCGCTTTGCCATACTCTCATGGAGTCACTCCTGTCCCAGGTGCATTAGTCTGTAGCCCAGATGTCATACATTCGCATAGTATCGCACCAGTCATAGCTCGTATCGCGTAAAATATATCAATTGTTGAGCGGATATTTTTTAAAGGGGGTCTAACAATTTAAGAAAAACGCTCAAGATAAAGTGCCACAACTCTTACTCATAAATTTTAATGCAAAACATGTGAATATGTAACTATGTTTGTATATTCTATTATTTGTTATTTTATTTTGCAGGATCAAGTAATTAATATTTAGATATCTATTTTGCAATGTTTCATATTTAACATACATTATTACTGTTTTCATTATTTCAGAAAACACGGGTTCCGTCTTCTTATTTTCATCACTCATCGCTATCGGTCCGCTATCGACTTTCGTTTTCCGCTCCGAATCCTAAACTCAACCCAGATAAGATAGAAAAAACATTTATAAAAAATTACAGCATACAATTGCATGCCGAGACGGATAAACAACCCCGCAGCACTGCGGCTGGCCAGATATTCGACCCAGTTCACTTGGCTGGTTCACAGGCTGCGGTTACCCTTACATGGACATTCGCCGATCTGGCAACCGCACGACAACGAAAGGAGGGCAGCCTTTAAATGGCGGTTTTGTTTTATTCAGGTGCATTCATTGAGGAAAAAAGGTCTTCCTGAAAATAAACCAAAAACCCCTTTTGCTTCGGCATTTAAATTTAATTCTGCCAGCCGTGGCGTTAGCCAGCTTTTGTTTCATCGAGTATTTGGCCTAGGCCACGCCTCCTCGCTCCGATTGGTGCAGGACGAAACAGCATCCCTCCAAATATTATAGACTATATTATTCCAACTCAGTCTCATTCGTTTTACGTCCGTATTAGTCTCATATTACGTCCAACTCAGTATTAATTTTATGGAAACCTTTGGGCCAGCGCCATCTACCGCCTCGAGTTGTTTTTTGAATTTGATTTTCTATTATGTATGTGTTACGCCGAATGTGTGTAAACGTCGATTTCATGTAAGAAACAGACATTTTGCAAAAACTACATGTTGAGTTCTCATACTTAGTTGGATATAACATGTAATTGGTAAATACTTAAGTGTTCTTGTTAATAAAATGGGCGAAATTCTCCCTGCCAGGGGAAATCGACAAGCTCGTTGTTCATCTCATAAGTTCGGCTAAGTTTGGAACATTACATGAAATCGGCAATTACTCAAATTCGGAGCAACATAATATGTATGTACATACATACCGACGTGTATAACAGTTTAAACGAAATTGAAGACCGTTTTTAGTTGTGTAAAATTTTATTCAATTTAGTATTTTTACATTTAATGCCTGCTTTTCTATCTGAATCATTTTGTTTGTTTGCATATGCTTTTATTAATACATTAAAATATTTATTTAAAATTAAATTTTTGCAATTATCACAAATGTGATTTTTTAGCAGCTCTTCAATAGAACTTTTGCAATTTAAAATTACTTTATGTTTTACTCCCGAACAACTTTCTGCAAGGTATGCATCTGTATAATTTTTAAAACAATTATTTATTATTTGGGAAACCATTTTTGCTAGAGAATTAGGAAAAACTAGTCTAGACAATTCTGAGTATTTCTTGAATTCAAATTGAATGTTTTCTAATGAAGAGTCATTGTCGAGGTCACATAAATGATTTTTACAACTTTCACGAGGTATTTCACTGCAAACCCATCCCAATACACATATTTCTGATAATTTTTCAGCATTTACGTTAATATCTGCTTTACAATCAGACAACGAAACTGAAATTGAAGTTTGCATGGAGAATAATGCCTTGAGACTTTTGATTTATTTTCGATTTATTTTTTTTGGTAAAAAATTTTGAGGCATCTCTTTCGCTGTTACTATCGGTAAACGGCTGTAATAACTGATTAGCCAATACAGAACGTAAACTGCACCGAAATTTAACGCTGTCGGGTGTTATATTGTATACTACGTATGTTTGGTAAAAGTAATCGCTATTTTCCGATTTTAATAACAAATCTAAATCCTTCCGTTTGCAAGCGATTATCCATGATTTTAATCTACAAATAAAATTGAACAATTGTTATTTATAAGCTGAAAAATCAACTTAATTGTAAACTTACAGGTTAAACACTTTTGGCATCCTGAAAAACGAGTTTTTTTCTCCTTTCTGCTGTTTATAATTATTACAATCGTATACTGCGCAGACACACCAAGTTTGTTAACCATTGTTTTAAGAAATTGTTATGAATTTTACTTCTAACTTTTCGTATTTCATCTCGGGCGTGAGTTAGAGCAAGAGCTAGTACTTTGCGGCTTGTGAACAATATTTGGAATGCTCAATGGACAATACAAAATTACGCACACTCAAATTCAACTGCACAACTGATGTATTTAAGCAAGTTAACACTTTTATAGGATAAGAAAAATTAGAATAAAGTGAAATAAAAATAAATAAATTGATTTTGAAAGTTAACAATGTTCAATAAATATAATTGTAAACTTGATATGATTAATGGCTTTATAAAAGAAAATAAATTAAATTAACAATAGTTTATGGAAGTTCGCCTTCAAAGAATGAAAATTCAGCGAGAGTGTATCACTCGGATATTTTTGGTAGCACCCTTAATCTATGGATACCTTAACTTCAATCAAGCCTGGATGGTGAAGGGGAAGGATCCTGAGGGGGACCGGCTGGAGTGATCACTTCAGTCAGTGGCATCGCAGGTCTTCCAATGGGGATCGGTCGTGATCATAAATTTAAAACAAATCCACAGTAAGGGGTACCAAAATATGTAAGGAAATCACTCAGGTGCGACTGTGCATCGCAATTAAAGTCAAAACAAAATGAACTGAATGCAGTCGAACTTGAATGTTTCAGCACAAGCAGTTAACCATTAAATGTCAATAAGTCCAGTTATACAAATTAAATGTGATAAAAGAAAACGGATAAAAAACAAAAGTCTTCACCAAAAGTTGGGCGCTAGCATGCTTCCAAGTAGCATACAACTTACAAAAAAAATGGAAAACACCAGAATCAGTTTCAACGTCAAAAATCCAATGGTCCGCTGAAGTTCCCCAAAAGAGCTGGTTTTTAATTGCTCCACGGATCTCGGATCAATTACACGTGGTCATAGCGGCCATCATGGATTCGTCCATCCGGTTCTTGGGTCTCAAAATTTCAACTCGCCGATTAGATAATAGCTTTTCCCAGTGGAAAGAAAGGCTTCTTGCAATCTAGGCCACCATCAAGAAATTTCTTGATTCTAAAATCCTCAAAAACCGACCGGCAAAATATTTGCACGTAACAAAATTGAACAAAACCACTCTTGAATGTAACAAAATAAGATAAAACTATATCTTAAGGTACAACTCGAACGAAGAATAACAATACAAGGTTATCCCATTTTACAACTCTTGCCAATAGAGGCGCTGGTGTAGAAGTTCCAAAAATCGTGGGAAGTTGAACGTATTATAGTCTATAGTATTTGATCCCTCGGACCAAGTCAGCGTGGATTCGGTCAGTCGCGTCATGTTTGACTTTTGTGCGTTTCTTAGCCTGCTAGAAACGCGTGCCAGATAGGGGAGGCGTATGTAAGTAAGGGATTTATAGTGGAGGTGTAGAGCAGAAGTTTATTTCGAGGTGAACTCAACACAGTCTTGTTTACAGTATACTGGAACGCAATGCGATTTTAAGGCGATACGAATCACTGTTTTTAGGGATTCGTGCCATCCGAATCACTGGAAGGATTCATATCAATGATACTAGTGTACTATTATGTATATTAGAGCCCATATGGTTTATAGAAAGCAAAATTCTAGTTGATAAACAGCAACGAGCAATATCAAGAAATTATCAGTCAGTCACTTTGATATAAGCTGGAAACAAAGACAATAGTATGAGAGCGGCAACAGAGTGGCGACGTCTTTGCTGCGTCGCCGTGTGCGTGCAAGAGAGAAGGGAACAGACCCCTGGGTGGACACGGCCAGACATAACGTCGCCGTAACGCATTCCAATGGGTTTCACAGTGTCATAAGAAGTTATCACTTCAAAAATTGTGTTTTTAAACACATACGAAAAACATCAAATTTTGTAGAATAAAGCGTTAAAAGAACATGTATTCAATGATTAAATATGATATGATTCAACTCAGTGTTCCCCATGCTCAACATGGACACACAGAGCGGCAACACAAAAGTGTCTAAAGACGCAGTGTTACCCAGGCAACGGCAATGTTAACCTGTGTGCAAAAAAAATAAAACAGTGGCTAATCGCGGTTAGAACATCTGCTCGTATATTTGAACTGCCAGTCGGGAGGCGCGTAGGTGTTGACCGCTCTACCTGCCGTCTAAGGGACGACAGATCGGACGAGAACCGGTAAAAAAATTCGAATCGAGTTCGAAAAATAAAAAAGACAACGGCACGCGGTGTTCCCAAGCGGTCACCCTTCCAAGTACTAACCGCGCCCGACGTTGCTTGACTTCGGTGATCGGACGAGATAGATAGATAGACAAAAACTTTATTAACATTTACATAGTATACAGACATTCACAGATTTACAACGGCAATAAAAGGATAGAAGCAAGCTCCTATCAGTGCCTGGCCAGATGGTCGGCCAGTTGCTCCTCTGTCTATGATCTAAATAGGCGGGGAGTAGTCCAGTACCTGGGCGGAGCCCTTACAAGGACATTCGCTGATCCGCAATCGCACGACAACGTGAGGAGATAATCTTTAAATGGCTGTTTTTCTTTTACTGGAGGGGCATTCATTGAGGAAAAAAGGTCTTCCTGAAGGAAAGCCAAAAACCCCTTTTGCTTCGACCTTTAAAATGATACTATCAGCCGTGGCTTTTGCCGCCGGCAGTAAACGATTGTATGACCTGGGCCACGCCCTCTCGCTCTGGTCTTGCCAGCAAGTCTCGCACCGACCGGAACAACGAAGCTAGGTTTTGGTCAGTTACATAATGTTGGATATGTGCATTTCCAGCCTGCAAGGAATGACTAGGCCTGCTTAATGCAGACAATGTAGGTTTGTTGTCACGTTTTGTTATGGGACAAAAGCCTCATGAAACATGGGCAGTCGTTTATACAGGGGACCGTGAGTTGGACGATCGTTTGCTCTAATTTGAGTGGTATTTCGTGTTAGGACTGAGCCTTGCACTCCGCTATGATAAAATTTGGCAGAGATGTTATCTATATAGTCAGCTATATAGGGCACCCCTGTAGCTTCGTGCAGTTCCGTGTTTCTGGTGCATCTGTCAGCCGATAGAACGCCTCTCAGGAACCGATTTTGGGTCCTGTGAACACGCCGTCTCGTAAAATCACTGACAGAGTGCCAGATAGGGGAGCCGTATGTCAGTATGGGCCTGATTGTGGAACTATAGAGCAGAAGCTTATTTTGAGGTGATTGGAAAGAGTTTGGCGCCAAAAGAGAGTATAACTTTCTTTGGGCCATGGCTGTCTTTTGTACCGCATTTGAAATATGCGCTTTGAAGCGAAGTCGGGCGTCTAGTCTGAATCCCAGGTATTTCACCTCTTTTACCGGCATAATGGGGGTATTTTGAACCATGAGTGGTGACAAGATTTGATTATTACTAGATTTGCACGAGAAGATAATAAGTTCTGTCTTTCTGGGATTCACTTTCAATATCCATTTGTCGAAGTATGTTGTCATCAAACTCAGGTGGTGTGCAATGCGAGACTTCGCTGCCTGAGCATGAAAAGACGACGTGTATATGGCGATATCGTCGGCGTAAAGTGCTGTTTTTGTAGTCGGGAGCATCGGGATGTCCGCTGTGTACAGTGTGTACAATTGCGGCGACAAAACAGTACCTTGCGGCAGGCCAGCCATAATGCGTCGTTTGGTAGAGATGGAATTTTCTACTTTCACCTGGATTGAGCGGTTTTTAAGATAAAACGCTATTAGCAAGACTAGGTGGAGTGGAAGTGAATGAACTGAAAAAGATTCAGCTGCGTGCAAATGCTTTCGCACTTACTTTAAAATCATTGTGTAATAATTGAGGAAGACGGTACCATTAAAAGTACCACGCAAGGGCTTTTCGCATTCTTTTAATTTAAATACAGTACAACTTTTCCAATTGAGTATTTCTGGAGAGATTTTCTTCAAAAACAGTAATGCCGTAGAACCAATTCATATAATTCAATAATAATAATTATAATAATAATAAGAGAACAAGAAAAAATGATTACAAAAACCAAAACGCTGTCAATTGGATCGATGAGAGGTTTATTTTGAAAGGTCTTAGGGAACAAAACTCTCCTGGTCGCAAAGTTGGATCTGGGAAAAGTAAGACGATTTTCAGCTATTGGAAATACTTGAGAAAAAATGTCCCTATTTGATACCGCAGTCCCAGAAAACATTTTCTAAACCTGAATCAGACTAGCCATTTTCATGCTTCGTATGAGGTCATGATTGAAAAAAACGAAATACACCATTTAAGCAAGAAATTGAACAATAAGTCCAACTAAGAAGTGCGTGCAGCCGTTGAAAAATGTGCAATTTGTATTGATGAAATTCAGATAGTATCAACAGATGATGAAATATTTATGGATTTCTAGGGGATTTAGGGAATTCTAATAATGAGGTCATTCATGTAGATGTTTTTGTATTAAACTTCGTTGCATTTATGTCAATACAATCAAGTACAATGAAGTAGTTTCATCGTTTAAAGCATTAATGGGCATCAGAAAATTATTATGACCAAATCATTTTGGTGCGTGACTCTCGCGCCAAGTCACACACAACACACATGGAGATTTCAAATTAAAATACGCATTTAAAAATGTATGCGTATGTTTGTTTATTTTATTACTTGCTTTAGGAATATGTTTATACGTAAACTTGTTATCAGAATCAAATTGTAATTTTTATTTAAAAAATACGTTAATCAAAAAAATGAATATGTTTGTTGACATAAATTTTACAGCTTTGTTGTAATTGTATTTCAAATTTAGTAATTAGAATCTAAGTGAAATGCAAACACTTTTATCACTGATAGCCTTTTTTCAAGAGTTTTATATCATTTCAGTATCTTTCCTGTAATGCGGACAAATCGGTAATCCGATCACATCGT
Organism: Dendroctonus valens; assembly: GCA_024550625.1. Classification (NCBI taxonomy): domain Eukaryota; kingdom Metazoa; phylum Arthropoda; class Insecta; order Coleoptera; family Curculionidae; genus Dendroctonus; species Dendroctonus valens. Next base: position 128,368 of record JAJTJO010000057.1, on the reverse strand, counting down.
GTGCGTTCAATTGACAGGATAAAAGATGTCGGTGAAATGAGGATCGCCTTTTAAATCTTGTGTTGCAAATATTGCATTAAAAAGCCTGTTTGTTTGAATGCGATATCAAATGCATACGCAATACACTCCCAAAATCGGGAGGTAATTGTGTTACTTCTCTTTCACGTGTACTCTTTTTCTTTCTGTATGCCTGTTTCGATGCCTTCTTAAGTTTCCTTTTGATTTAAATGTGTTGCTGCAAATATCGCATTCAAAAGGCCGTTTGTCTGAATGCGATACCAAATGCCCAAGCATTTCACTCCCAGTATAGAAAATTTTGTTACATGTCTTACACGTGTACTTTTTTTCTCTCGTATGCTTGTTTCGATGGATGGTTAAGGTTCTTTTTGATTTAAATGTTGAAGTGCAAAACTCGCATTGAAATAGGCCTTGACCTGATTGAGATTTCAAATGTTGTATCAAACCCCTTTGTGTATGTGTATTACGGTGAACATTTAAATCACATATTGTTTTGCAAAATAAATTGTAAGAATCACATTGAAAACGGCGTGTGTCTGAATGAGTTGGCAAATTAGATTCTAATGTTGATTTCGTAGCAAATGTTTTTTCACAAATATGGCACGTGTAATATTTTGCACTAGTATGAAGATTTCGATGCTTAGTTAGGTCACATTTTATCATGAATACAGAATTACAAAAATCACACGCATAATGGTACTTGTCTGGATGCGTTTGCAAATGGTTATCTAAATTTGAATATAACAAAGTTTGACCACAAATGCGACAGGTAAACTGATTTTCTGAATGTGTGGTCAAATGCATATTTAAGTTTGATTTACTTAAAACCGATGTCTCGCAAATGTTCCAGTTAAACTGATTTGCTTCGCAGTTTTCTTCAGCCTTCGCAGTTTTCATAGTTTCAGTTCGAGTGTCATTCATATTACTAATGGCTTCGTCTTCAACGTTTACCAACGCACACAAGTTTTCTTCCTCAATTGTAATTTCTTCCGTTACTTGACTGCAAAATGCTGGGTTCATATCAACGAAGCATCTAAAAAATCTACAATTAGTAAAGAGTTTTATAATTTTATACTGATAAAATTAGCATAACAAATAAGAAGCAAAAATTTCTCTGGACGGCTCAACCTTATCATAATGGAGGGACTTGATGTTAGTTAACAATTAGTTCACATCGATTTAGTAATAAATATATTCATGTTGAATCTGTTATCCTGCATCCTTTATTATCCTGCAAGTAAAAGTGTAATAGATTGTAACTTTTTCAAAAAGTGAATCCCTTTCTAGGTATCAACTAAATATTCCTGAAGTTGGACTTGAATTTCCTACTGCAAAGCAGGCATTGGAAAGGTCGTTTTTCGGACAGCGTTAGTGAATTGAGGATTGAAGCTTTTCGAATGAGATAATTCTTTGTCCGAATGCATATGCCCATGAACTATTAATAGGCCAGGCAAAATTTGATGATAAAAATTTATGACAAAATTTTTCAAATATGGCTCTAACGTGTCGTAAATGAGATGGAATCGCTCGGGGAACAACAAAAAAGTGGGAAAAATGCGAAAATTGTGTTTTTTCTCCGAAACTACCGCATATAACTCGGTTAGTATGCATTTTAGAGGAAAAATGTATACTTATAAGTTTGTTCGTAATGACATTTTTTACACGATACAATCCATAATTTACAGAATTTATTTAAATACACGTTCATTTATTGGTTTACTTTTTAACACGGAATTTCGTCGCCGCTGTCCTCGTTGTCGGATACGCAATCGTTAGCTGTGAATATGTCTGTATTTACAGGGAATTGGACATTATTGTCGCCATCAATAACAAGTTCACCACTATCTTCCACATCTATATTACTGTCTAATTAACATTTTCTTCGCAATTTTTACAAGTTTGACCTTGTCATCCTGCACAATAATCGGTACATTTTAATCCGTGATTTACACAACTTCAATATTTTGAGCAGCCTTTTGTACATTTACATCTGATTTCTCGTCATAAATTGTCAGGAACTAGTAAATCAGTTGTACGTTGGTTGTAATTTATTATCCCTAACACTTCAATCCCATTCCGGCGGGTCCAACGAGTTACTGTTCCTTTTTTGTACTTGATAATTTGCTCTAAACGTATGCTGTTTTGCCGCTTATGCAGTTGGCAAAAGCAAAGGTAAATTAAAAGTTTAAGCTTTAAATTTAGTTAAAAGCTTTCTTTCTAGAGCTACTTTAAAAACATACATTTCTTAGTATTACATAATTTAATTGTAAATTACTAGACTTCCGGTCCCCATATATAGCTGCAATGATTTTTGTGCCGGCGTTTTCAATTTCTTGTGCAGTGGCATTTGTTTTACGCAGACTTTGTGGAGATAAACATATTCTGTTGCATAGCTTACAGTTGTGTTGTTTTTATTTCGTGTTTGTATTTCGATTCCAGGTTAAATCCTGTTTTAAGTGCTCCCTTAAAGTATGTGTTCGTATGCATTTCTCGGTGATTTTTAGTGATACTTTTATTCTACATGGGAATTTGCAAATATGACTAAAAAAACCGACTTTCGTGACTTTTCCTCAATTTAATTGGTATTTCGTGAGTCATAATTTCAGAGAAGTCATTTCTCGCTTATTTCTTCCCTGAATAGAAGTGTGCAGTATCCAATAACCTGAGCATCTAAAAATTGTGCATGCATATACCTGTAGATTCAAGGGATGCACATTGGTTCTATAGTTCAGATGTTTTTTTGCATACATGTATTATCCGATATCGTATGTGAACTGTACTGTGTCAATCAAGCAAAGTACAGCAAGGTAAAGAGAGATTGATACTTTTTGGTATGATTGTAACATATGGGGTGTCAATTTGAAAACTTCCCACTCTTAATATCTCTCTTTCTGTTAAAAATACGGAAAATAAGAAAGACAACTCAATTTTATTTGTAAGGGGGACACTTTAAATTAATACTTTTAGCCTTGTTGTTTCAACCCCCTCGGAGAGACAGATGTCACCCTTAGAATTTTAAATGGGAATGGGGGTCAAGTGACACATCGTTTTAAAGGGCCTTCAATGCTCTTTTCAGCAGTATTCTACTTATTTGCTTTTAGTCCAGCGGTTTCCGGCTAATGCCATTTCAAAGTTGCAGAAGCGATTACACTTTGCCGCATTGCGATTTTGGGCTCCTGGTTAGTAATTACAAAAAAAATATTGCATTGGCTCTCCTTGCAGTACAAATGATTAGAAGAGTACGTGACATCGTTAAAATCGTTGAAGAGACTGTTGAACCTCTTATCCCGCAAGAGCTAGAAGCTCAAATTGATGCAGAAGGTTATTCAGTTTTATAGGAGGATTGATTACCATTCCAGCAGGACGGTGCTAAACCTCATTATTTTCTTCCGGTCCGACAGTGATTAAACGAGAGATTCCTAAATAGATGGATTCCTAAATAGGGGACCAATTGAATGACCTTCAAGATCACCTGATTTGGGGCATCCAAAGTCCATTGTTTATAATACTCAACCTGCTGATATTGATGATCTTAAAAGCGGAAGTGGAGCAGAATGCCGGTCAATTCCCGGTGAAGTTTTCCGAAATGTTAGGTAGGAGTTCGAAAACAGACTTTATTATTGTTTACAGGAAAATGGACAACATTTTGAACAACTGATAAAATAGTGCGTAAATAGGTCCCATTTGTTTTATTGTGGAAAATTTTCTTTCGCAAATAAAAAGTTATTTTCGTCGAAGTAAAATAATCAATAAATGAGATATCAATTATTCAAACTAGATTTTCTTTCTGTTATTCAACAATTTTAACGGTGTCGCCTACTTTTCTAATCATTTGTACTGCAAGGAGAGCTAACCTGGAAACCAACATCGCAATGCGGGAAAGTTTAATTGTTTTTGCAACTTTGAAACGCGATTAGTCGGAAACCTCTGAAGAAAAAGCAACAAAGTAGGATCCCACTGAAAACAGAATTGAAGGCCCTTTAAAACGATGTGCCACTTGACCCCCTTTCCCATTTAAGATTCTAATGGTGACATCTACCCCTCCTAGGAGTTTGAAGATAGAAGGCTAAAAATATATATTTAAAGTGTCCCCCTTACAAATAAAATTGGCGTGTCTTTCCCATTTTTCATATTTGTATCTGCAAGAAAGATATTAATGGTGAGAAGTTTTCAAATGGACACCCTGTATAATTGTAATATACAGTGTGTCCAGTATAAAATGATGTACATGGGGATATTGGAAACCGTTAGAGTTACAGGGTGGACCAAATGGGGAAAAAGTTGCGCAATCAAGTGCCTATAAATAATCTGTCATCAACTTCTTTGAACTCGGAATAGTAACGGATATACAGGGAGAAAAAGAAAAAAGTACGTTTTATAAAATCCTTTATATCGTGTTTATTATAAAAGATACAATAACGAAATTTTCAGGGAGGGGGTAAGAAATGAGCGTGAATTTGAAAATAAAGTAAAAAATAATCTAGGCCCACTATGTTTAATGAGGCCGAAGTCAACTTTTGTTTTTCTTATGGGCGCCATATTGAATTTCTGCATTTTTAAATTCCCCTTTAAATATGCTCTTCAACCATGTATAACATGTTTATGTTCGGTCAAGATAAATAAGTAAAATTAACAAAATTAAGATTTTATGGTAGTAGGCATTGATATTTCTCTTCAATTTCCCCATAGTGACGTTCGTTGTCTGTTTTAATTACCTAGCTAACTGTCAAAGTAGAATTTATTGTCAGTGTCAAGTATTTGTAATTAATTGTGTGTTTCAAAATTAATCACTTTTCAAATTATGAAAAATACGATATGTTGGAGTGTTTTATTCTCTGTCGTCGAAATGAAGGGAAAGCTGAAGAAATGTATTTAAATAAATATCCAGAAAGGCGACAACCTGGTAGAACTATGTTTAGGCGTCTGAAAGACAATCTTGTAGCTTACGGGAGTTTTGCTAAGGTAAAGAAAAACAAACTTCCAGACGAAAATAAAGAAAATTTGGTAATGCAAAGCGTGGTTGAGACACCTCGTACGTCTTTGCGTCAAATTGAAGCAACAACAGGGGTTGCGCGGTCAACGGCGAATAGTATTTTAAAGCGCCATAAATATCACCCCTATCGTGAACGGCCCTGCCAGGGACTCCAGAATGGCGATGCGATTAGAAGAAGAGCATTTTGTCAGTGGTTTATTCAAAGAAACAACGAGATACCAAACTTTTCCTTAAAAGTCCTTTGGTCAGATGAGAGCCAATTTACTAAATGTGGACTATTTAATAGTAAAAATACCGTTTTTTGGTCAGATGAAAATCCACGGCTAGTTTGTCAAGTTAGGCACCAAGAGGTTTGGATTTAACGTCTGGTTAGGTATTGTGGGTACCCACGTGATTGAACCATTTTTTTTAATGAGAACTTAAATTCCGAGAGATATTTGAACCTCTTACAAACGAACGTAGCCGAAGCACTTATGGATGTTCCAGTAGCTACCCTGCAAAACTTGTATTTCCAACAAGACGGCGCGCCGCCACATAATGGACGTATTATCACAGAATTTTTAAATCACGAATTTCCCAACAAGTGGATATGCAACCTGGGACCAGTAAGATGGCCTACGAGATCCCCTGACATAACACCGCTTGATTTTTTTGCATGGGGTTTCCTCAAAAATGTGGTATACTGCAGGTCATACGAAACCGAAGAGGAGCTGAGACACGCTGTTATAGAAGCTGTTAACAGAATTACCTCAGAAATGATCAGAAAATCCTGTGAAGCAGTAATGAGACGATGTATGTTGTGCGTGCGAGAAAACGGTGGCTTATTTGAACACCTACTTTAATCCTAAAATGTTACTCGTTCTATTGCAGTGTTCGATGTATGATCGATAATAATTTAAAGTAATAATTAATAGAAATATCAATGCCTACTACCATTAAATCTTAATTTTGTTAATTTTAATTATTTATCTTGACTGAACATAAACTTGTTATACATGGCTGAAGAGCATATTTAAAGGGGAATTTAAAAATGCAGAAATTCAATATGGCGCCCATAAGAAAAACAAAATTTGACTTCGGCCTCATTGAACTTAGTGGGCCTAGATTATTTTTGACTTTATTTTCAAATTCATGCTCATTTCTTACCCCCACCCTGAAAATTTCGTTATTGTATCTTTTATAATAAACACGATATAAAGGATTTTATAAAACGCACTTTTTTGCTTTTTTCCCTGTATATCCGTTGCTATTCCGAGTTCAAAGAAGTTGATGACAGATTATTTATAGGCACTTGATTGCGCAACTTTTTCCCCATTTGGTCCACCCTGTAACTCTAACGGTTTCCAATATCTCCATGTACATCATTTTATACTGGACACACTGTATAGGATGTCCCAAGGGGAATCGTCGCGATCGATATCTGGCAAACTGTAATTAGGAGAGATTATTATTAGATAACTATTAGAGATTAGAACATTATTGTCCTGACTCATCACCTTGCTGTCCTATGAGATTCAAATTGTTTTAGTTTGTTTTAATATGTTATAATTTGGTTGTATTTTAGTTTGTATATGATAGGCTGTGACCAAAGATTCTTGTTTTTTTAAATTTATTGGCAGTGTTTTAAATATGTGTTTATTTTAGACAAACTGAGGATGGTAGAGAAAGACACCGAAACGTATTAAAAATTAAACAAAATAATAAATATTATAATTGACTGAAACCCAGGAATTTGTTGTTGAATTGAATTAAATTACAGTCAGGAAAATGTACATAATAATGTATAGGAGTTCCATTTAAAATAAGCGAGTTGATACCTACTTCCGGTATAAGCGGAAGTGTGGCAATCTTGGAAATATTTTAAGTCGCTTGCGCCCAATGACCTGGGTATACTGTTCAAGTTTCAAATCTCTCTTAATTACACTTTGCCAGATATCGATCGCAGCGGTTCCCGGTGGGAGACCCTGTACATATATTATGATTGTGAATCTTTGATCTTGAGCCCCGAACTTACACCCTAATTACACAGGTTAATTACTCAAAAATCACTTGATCCATTGGCATTATAGAACCGACAATAGCTTACCCCTTAAGAAGGCAGTTCACCCTTATAAGCGATGTTAGTGGAACGAACAACCACCTGAAGGTCTCCACTCAAACTGGTGCACCAATCCAGCAAATATTACGTCTAAATGAGTCGCTAATCCTTCAGAATAACAGTGAAGTAGGCTCCGGCAGCAACAAATTCAATGACGCAAATCCTTAAATCCCAAAATATTTGCTTCAAAGCCAAGTCGCTGACAAAGCATTAACAAGACTCTTCCAAAACTACCTTACCTAATTGAACTGCCGAATCAAACTTTTAATCCCTCAGTCTTCAGCAACGAAATGTTTCATCAATTTTACCACAAACATTGGCGACCGCCATACACACTCTGCTACGAAAGCCATCGAAATTTCAAATGTGGTATTCCAAACATGTGAAGAGTAAAAAAAATTTCCAGATATTGATAAGGAACCATACGCTGTATATTGAATGGAAGTTTCAAATATGGTTGGAATATGTATCAAATATAATCTGATATTTTCCATGCGTTTGCTATTTTGAATTTACTGCGAAATTAAATTGTTTCAAACACTACGGCGACTTTTTTGGTTCGAAGGCCTATTTCGATGCTTAATCATGTTTTGAATCCGACGAAAATTTGTAAGCATCACCTGCATGAAAGCGTTTATCCGAATGCGCAACCAAATATGGTTGGAATATGTATCAAATATAATCTGATAGTAGTAGTAAACATCTTTATTTCTAAAAAAGGCTATCGACCTATCGGTCTTTCTGCCCTTGTTTAATACATGCAGTCTTAATCTAAATAAAAAACAAATATGAAAATTCTCTTATTCTAGGTTAACAGTATTATTAAATAAATAAAATTTCAATGGCAAGAAGAAATTATTTTATTGTCCACTAGTCAGTTGCGTTTGTGAGTGTTCGAGTAGCGTTAATGTAGGGAAACGGAAGCGGGATTGTCTGGTTGGTCTTGTAAGACAAAGGGAATTCAGTATGGTCCAGTTGTAGGGGTTGTTTGTCCATTTTGTCTGTAGGTGTATGAGTCTTTCCGAGATCTTTGTCATGTTTGTGCGTTCGTATAGTAGTTGGGTGGGGGGGTTGTGTAGTGGGTTTTGGGGGTGTCTTATTCGTGTTATTAGTCTTAGTGCAATTTGTTCTGTTGTTTGTGTATAACGTTTTGTCCTTTCTGTTCCGTTGGGCATGAGTATATGTCCAAAGTCTAGCAAGGGTCTACAAATAGCTTTATATATTTTGGTGACGGTGTTTGTGCTAATTCCTCTGTCTTTGTAGGTTAGTGATCGGAAGTTTTTTGTTCTCTTTATTGTTTCTGCCCTGATGTTTCGTATGTGTTTAGTGAATTTAAGTTTGTGGTCAATTGTGATTCCAAGGTATTTTACGTCGTTTTTTGGTTGTGTCGTTTGGCCGTCTGCAGTTATTGTAGGGGAGTCAGCGTTGAGTCTGTGGTTTGTGAGCAGAAGTTGGTTTTTTGACGCGTTTGGTGTTAGTCTCCATTTATAAAACCATGTCATTGTGTTGTTTGTTAGTGTTTGGAGTCTTTGAGCTGCTCTCTCAGTAGTTTTGTCATGTACAATAAGTGCCGTGTCGTCTGCGTATTGTAATATGTATGCCGATCTGTCGATTTGATTTTTGTCTGGTAAGTTGTAATTGTATATGTCATGGCAGTATATATTGTAGAGAAACGGTGAGGGCGGGGATCCTTGAGGGAGCCCTTGTTCAGGGGAAAAAGAAAATGACAGTGTTTTGTCAATTCGTACTTGTAGTTGTCTGTTTTCTAGTAAGTTCTTTATGGTGTGTAGTAGATATGTTGGTGTGTGTAGTTTGTATAGTTTGTATAGTAAGCCTCTATGCCAGACACTGTCAAAAGCCTTGTTAATGTCCATAAACAGGCAAGCTGTTTTTCTGTCAGTTAGGTGGGTAGTTTGTACATTGTTGGCCAAAATAAAGAGCGGATAAACAGTCGAGCGATGCTGTTTGAAACCAAATTGGTAGGTAGGTATATACTTTCCAATCACTTTTTCAAGCCGCTGCTTCATTATGCATTCAAAAATCTTGCCCAGTACTGGAAGCAGTGTAATTGGTTTGTAGTTGCTCGGTTGTGTGTAATATTTTAAATAATAAACAATAAAATTGACTGAAACCCAGGAATACATTGGAATGAATTAAAGTACAGTCGGGAAAATATACGAATTAGATATACCGCATGCCCCATAAGTTTGCCCCATGATGAAAATAGCCCTGGTACAATACTTTTTCACTAGGAAAAAATATCTAGCTATTATGCTAATTATGTTCAAAGTTGTTTTTATTAGTTTTTTGTAATATTGGGTCTGTCATGGGCCGCTAGTCCCCCATCGGGCGCCTCCCCAGGTGGCAGATACGGGAATGCCCCCCAGGCATGGTCGGTACCCGGCAAATAAAATACCCGCAGCGATAAGTGGGGGATAAGCTGCTCCCTGTAACCGGCAAACAGTAGATACAAATAGAGTGGACGAGAAGATACAAATAGAGTACTCTCTTGCCCTTGAGGCGAGAAATAGCACCGGAAGGCGGATGAATCAAGAAATTGGTCAACGACATAGGATGTTGGACGCAACGGGCAAGAAAAAACTGAAGAAAAATGATACAATGAAGAAAAATTCGTAGATGATTGGTGAAATTCTAAAACTAATTAAAAAGAGAAGTTTCAAGCACGACGATATTGAACAATATAGAGGGACACAGAAAATTATAGATCAAAAAATAACAGAAGCCAAAGAAACAGACACTAGAGAGAAATGAACGAAGTGAAGAAATAGAACTTCTCCAAGAGAAACACGACATCTTCAACGTACACCGAAAAATGAAAGAAGCACTGGCGGATATAAATCAAAACAGACAAATAAACTTATAAACAACAAAGGAAAGATAGTAATTGACAAGAAAGAAATCAAGAGCACTTGGAAGTTCCACATCGAACCAGTTTTCCACCATGAAATACCAGAATCGGCCGTAATAGAAGCAGAAACCGGACTAAATATCTTAAGTATAGAACTAAGAACAACAATAAGGCAATCGAGAGATTGCAAAGCTCCAGGCCCAGATAATTTCCAGGCTGAATTCTTGAAACTTATGGACGACAAGGGAATTAAATGGCTGACCAAGACATTCATATTACATTCAACACGAGTATTATCCCGCAGCAATGGCTTAAATCCGAGTTCATAGCTATAACAAAAAAGTCGGGAGCCAAAAAATGCAAGGAATAAAGAGCCTTATGAGTCACATATTGAGAGTATTCTTAAAAGGCATACACAGAAGAATATACAAACCATGCGAAGAACAGTTTATCAAATCAAATAATTATTACGGTCTCGTAGCAAAGGCTAAAGAAATCTTAAAAAAGTACGAAAATAACGATTCTGTTATAAGTGCGAACACTAGGGTCTCAAACAGAAACTATTCAACCGCAGATTCCTTTGACTTACAGGGAATAAAATTACCACCTATTAAATGTCCAACCTTTAATTGTGAATTTAGTAAATGGTTGGAATTTAAGGATACGTTTGAGGCTTTGTTCCATAATAATGCTGGACTTTCGGATATTCAAAAATGTCATTATTTGCGGTCATGTTTGGGAGACGAGTCTTTAAAGATCATACAGAGTTTGGATTTTGCAGCGCAAAATTATAACAATGCGTGGGAACTATTATGCGATAGGTTTGACAATTCTCGGCTATTAGTTAATAATCACTTAAAATCCTTGCTTGAGATTCAAAATTTGAGCAAAGAATCGTCCTCTGATTTAAGTAAATTAATAGATACAGTTAATAAGCACCTAAGAGCCTTAAAAGCATTGCAACTTCCCACTGAGCACTGGGATGCAATACTAATATACATGGTTTCATTAAAATTAGATAAAAACACTAATAGGGAATGGGAGCAAACTAGAACAGATAAAAAGCTGCCAACTTTGACCAATTTCTTTAGTTTCCTTCATTGAACAATTTTCAAAAAAAAAGTGATGTGCGCTCAGAGCCCAAATGAAAACAGCGTCATTACTCGTTGCTTCTAAGCGATAACGTAAAAAGGCAAGATTCGCGATGCAACTTTTGTAAGCAACAACATCTAATTTACGCATGTGACTTAGACAATTTTTGAAATTGTCTATTTCTGAAAGATGGAATCATGTAAAGAAATTGCGACTTTGTTCCAATTGTTTATGCTGTGGACATTTCAGTAGTAAATGTAATTCAGGCTCTTGCAATTACTGTTCAAGTAAGCATAGTTCTCTATTACATTATAAAAAACCTCGAATGGAGGCAGCCAATGGACAATTCAATAATCAACCCGGAAGTTCTAGATAGCAACATGATTGTGAGGACATTGATTTTGATAATTCGCAGCAAGAAATTCCTTTTAATGGTTCTTCTGTGGTTTGTGCTAATAAAATGACGACCTCCAATTATGTATTAATGTCTTCTGCTGTTGTTTACGTACAAAGCAAAGATGGGCATTTTCATAAGGCAAATGCACTTCTTGATTCAGGAAGTCAATGCTCTTTTATCTCTGAATCGTTTTGTTCAAGAGTGGGTTCAGATTTGCAACGTGTAAAAATGTGTGTATCAGGCATTAACAATTCCACGTCAAGTACAAGATCAAAATGTGAGACATTTATTAAATCAACAATTAGCCAATTCAAAAGGAATATCGCATGTTTTGTAGTTCCAAAAATCACTGACAATCTTCCTGCATACTCAATTGATTTCTGGTTGGTCTATTCCAAGTGACATACCTCTGGCAAATCCTTCTTTCAACGTGACTCAAGTTGTGGATTGGGTGCAGTGATTGGTTAGTTGGGTGCAGATGTATTTTGGGAAATTCTTTTAGATGGATGGATGGATTAGTTTGGGAAAGAACAAGCCTCTTTTGATCAACACTGCCTTCGGTTATGTTGTGTCCGGTAGTATACCAAACTCTATTTTGAAAGAGCAAGTCACCTGCAATTTCTTACAAAACAATGATCTCGAAAAATTTTGGTTAGTTGAAGAGCTTCCTCATGACTTACAATGTCTAACAATGGAAGAGGATATTTGTGAGGAATTTTTCAATAAAACTGTATCTCGTGATAGTTCCGGGAAATTTGTCGTTCGGATTCCATTAAAGGAATCGCCTTTAGAACTAGGAGAATCGAAACAAATTGCCATTAAAAGGTTGCTTCTTCAGGATACTAAATTGAAGCGTAATGAAAAACTTAGAGAAAAGTATGTTTCATTTATGAATGACTATGTGGAACTGGAACATGTGGAAAAATTGACAAATGTTAACGATTGTAAAATATTTCGTTGTTTTTACCTCATTTTCCAGTTATCCGAGAAAATAGTCTCACCACCAATGTTCGAATCGTATTTGATGGTTCTTGTAAAACCACATCAGGAAAATCTTTAAACGACATTCAGTACATCGGGCCAGTTATTCAGAACGATATTTTTAGAATATTGTTACGTTTCAGACAACACAAATTTGTAGTTATTGCCGATATAGTCAAAATGTATCGACAGATTCTAATTCATCCTGACGATAGGTATCTTCAAAATGTTCTGTGGTGAAATGACTTTGGCGATGAAATATCAATTTTTGCTTACGGAACTTACAGCAAACTGTTACTTACGGAACTTCAAGTGCGCCTTACCTGGCAATAAAATGTATCAAACATTTAGCATCTATTAATAGAGATAAATTTCCAACAGCATGCGAAGTGATTGACCGTGACATGTATGTGGATGATTTAATCACAGGGTTCCATAATAAGGTTCAGGGCGTTGCAGTTTGAAATCAAGTTTCAAGCATATTAAAGTCCGCATCTTTCTCATTGAGAAAATGGTCTTCCAATAGTCATGTCATCCTAGAAGGTTTATGAGACACTTTTGATACATTTGGAATTTTGGATTTCGGTGAAAACGATAGTGTAAAAATGTTGGGTATTCAATGGAACAGTCAGTCAGATAGATAGATAGATAAAAATTTATTGAACATTCCCATTAATAAAATTCACAAACAAAGTTAACAAACATAACTCCCATGTCTAGCCAGATGTTCGGCCGGTTGCTCTTTGCCCATGATCTAAATAGGCGCGCTAAGTCGTCCATTACCTGGGCAGTGCCCTAACATGGACATTCCCGAGCTAGCCATACGCACGACAACGTCAGGAGATAGTCTTGAAGTGGCGGTTTTGGTTTTATTCGAGGGGCATTCATTAAGGAAAAAAGGTCTTCCTGAAGGGAAGCCAAAAACCCCTTTTGCTTCGACCTTTAAGTTTGATACTGTCAGCCGTGGCGTTAACCGCCGGCAGTTTCAACTAGATGACCAAATCCATCCGCCTCAGCCCCGATCGGTGCAAGGACCAGCCAACACCAGCCAGAACGAGGCAGGACGAACCCGTCAAGTCACGTTATGTTAGATTAGTGCGTTTCCAGCCTGCTAGAAACTACTGTCTGCAACTGGCAGGCAATGGTTGTTTGTCGTCATGTATTGTCAGGGACAAAATTCTCATAAAATATGGGAAGTCGCTTATACAGGGGACCATGGGTTGGGCGATCGTTTGCTCTTCCTTGGGTGATATTTCGCGTAAGGACTGAGCCTTGCACTCCGCTATGAAAAAATTTTCAGCAATGGTATCTATATAGTCGGCTATATAGGCCATCTCTGTAGCTTCGTGCATTTCGGTTATTCTGGTGTATCTGTCAGCCGATAGAACGCCTCTTAGGAACCTATTTATTATTGAACGTGTTCAGCGCTACCGCATGGTCGGTTTTTAAAAATTTTAGAATCAAGAAATTCATTGATGGTGAAATTGATGGATTGATGGATTGCAAGAGGCCTTTCTTTCCACTGGGAAAAGTAATCATCTAATCGGCGAGTTGAAATTTTGAAACCCAAGAACCAGATAGATGAATCCATGGTGGCCGCTATGACCACGTGGAATTGATCCGAGATCCGTGGAGCAATTCAAAACCAGCTCTTTTGGGGAACCTCAGCGGGACCGTTGGATTTTTGACGTGGAGGCTGGTTCTGGTGTTTTCTATTTTGGGTAGAAGTTGTATGCTACTTGGAAGCATGCTGGCGCCCAACTTTTGGTGGAGACTTGTTTTTTTATCAGTTTTTTTTGACAGTATTTTTTATGATTGGAATTAATAACGTTTTATAGTTAACTACTTGTGCTAAAACATTCAAGTTCGACTGCATTCAGTTCATTTTGTTTCTTTTTACTTTAATTGCGATTCACAGTCGGACCTGAGTGATTTCCTTATTTATTTTGGTACCCCTTTACTGTGGATTTTTTTTTATTTTTATTTATGATCACGACCGATCCCCATTGGAAGACGTGTGAGGCCACTGACTGAAGTGATCACTCCAGCAGGTCCCCCTCAGGGTCCTTCCCCTTCACCATCCAGGCTTGATTGAAGTTAAGGTATCCATAGATTAAGGGTGCTACCAAAAATATCCGAGTGATACACTCTAAGTAAATTTATATATTTTTTTACTTTTATTACTCTCAGTAAAATTGTTAACTTGTTTAAATACATTAGTTGTGCAGTTGAATTTGAGTGTGCGTAATTTTGTATTGTCCATTGAGCGTTCCAAAAATTGTTCACAAGCCGCAAAGTACTAGCTCTTGCTCTAACTCACGCCGGAGATAAAATAAATATAGTTGGAAGTAAAATTCATAACAAATTGTTATGTTTGAATTAGAGCAAGAGCTAGTACTTTGCGGCTAGTGAACAATTTTTGGAACGCTCAATGGACAATACAAAATTACGCACACTCAAATTCAACTGCACAACTAATGTATTTAAACAAGTTAACAATTTTACTGAGAGTAATAAAAGTAAAAAAATATATAAATTTACTTAGAGTGTATCACTCGGATATTTTTGGAAGCACCCTTAATCTATGGATACCTTAACTTCAATCAAGCCTGGATGGTGAAGGGGAAGGACCCTGAGGGGGACCTGCTGGAGTGATCACTTCAGTCAGTGGCCTCACACGTCTTCCAATGGGGATCGGTCGTGATCATAAATAAAAATAAAAAAAAATCCACAGTAAAGGGGTACCAAAATAAATAAGGAAATCACTCAGGTCCGACTGTGAATCGCAATTAAAGTAAAAAGAAACAAAATGAACTGAATGCAGTCGAACTTGAATGTTTTAGCACAAGTAGTTAACTATAAAACGTTATTAATTCCAATCATAAAAAAATACTGTCAAAAAAAACTGATAAAAAAACAAGTCTTCACCAAAAGTTGGGCGCCAGCATGCTTCCAAGTAGCATATAACTTCTACCCAAAATAGAAAACACCAGAACCAGCCTCCACGTCAAAAATCCAACGGTCCCGCTGAGGTTCCCCAAAAGAGCTGGTTTTGAATTGCTCCACGGATCTCGGATCAATTCCACGTGGTCATAGCGGCCACCATGGATTCGTCAATCTGGTTCTTGGGTTTCAAAATTTCAACTCGCCGATTAGATGATTACTTTTCCCAGTGGAAAGAAAGGCCTCTTGCAATCCATCAATCCATCAATTCCACCATCAATGAATTTCTTGATTCTAAAATTTTTAAAAACCGACCATGCGGTAGCGCTGAACACAATGAAAATCTCAAAGCCCGACCGTGCGGAACAAACTCAAAAATCGACCTGCCGATCTGATCGTCACGGCCTAATTTAAATCTTCAACCACCAAAAATCTACCGTTATACCAGTAGAAGTTTTTCCTCCCCCCAACCTTCCGTTGGCGCAGGAATCAATAATCACCAAATTCATTGGCCCTAACGGACACGTGATTCCGCAATCTACCAAACATTTCTTGCACCTGCGATAAGAATCGAAACTGCCATAAGAATCGCCAAATTTGCTAGATTCGGATTTTCCAGCCAAAATTTAACTCTATGATGAAAAAACCAAAACAGATATGCTTGATTGAAAACAAATTAAGAGGTTTACGGCAAAATATTTGCACGTAACAAAGTGGAATTCTCCACTTTCACCTGGATGGTACGGTTTTTTAGGTAAGACGCTATAAGGGAAGCTAGGTAGAGTGGCAGTGAATGTACGGCAAACAACTTATACAGCAGGCCTGTGTGCCAGACTGTGTCGAAGGCCCTTTCCATATCGAGAAGCAGCATTACCGTACTTTGAAGCTTATTAAATGCTTCATAGGCATCCGTTGCGATCCTAGCGGTCTGCAGCGTTGTGTTGTGTCTTGCTCGAAAGCCAAACTGCTCATCCGGGATTAAACTTCGAAGCTCGGCTGCTGCCTGTAGTCTCGATAGGATAACCTTCTCGGTTAATTTGCCGAGGGAGTTTAGGAGGGAAATTGGCCTATAAGAGACGGGTTCGGACGGGTTTTTGCCCGGCTTTAAGATGGGGATTATTACAGCGTTTTTCCAGTCCTGTGGGAAGTGCTGCAATTTAAGGACTGCGTTGACTTTTTGTACTATTAGCACTATAGTTTTCCACGGTAAGTTTTTGAGGAGTAAATAAGGGATGCCGTCTGGCCCGGGGGCTTTTCGGCTAGGGAGGCGCTGAAGACACGATTGTATCTCCGACGGGGTTGTTATATAGGAATGCAAAATCCAGGGTGGTATAGGATACTTCCGTTCTACGAAAACAGCGGTCTGTCTTTTTCCATTTCGTTATCCTGAAGGGCTGGTTGGACTTTGTGTACTTCTGCCAAAAAGTCGGCGAGCAGCTCGCATTTGTCGTTGGTGGTAATGTAAATCCGCCCCTCTTTTTCGAGAGCGGGGACTTGCTCGTAGCCTTTTCGTAGACTTCTCGACAGTTTCCACAAAGAATTGTCACGGGGAGATAAGTTTCGCAACTTTTCCGCCCAGGTAAAATTCCTGTATGCGGAAATTTTGCTCTGGATGTCTCGTGCAAGTTCTGCTGCCTTTATGCGATCGGCAGATTGCCTGAATCGCTGCCAACGCTTCCTGATTCTATTTTTAGCCTTAATAAGGTTCAATATTTCCTCAGGAAGGTTGTCGCGCCGCGGTCTGTTCGGAACTTTTTTGGCCAAAGGGCGAATATCGTTTCCGATATTCGCGAAAATCGAAATTTTCTTATGAATATCGAAAGTCGTTCTTTGAATATAGAAATGTTTGATATTTACCAAATAAATTCTCTTAAAGGAACATTACTGAAAAAGTACGATAAGAGTCAAATAATTCATTCAGATAAACACCCTTATAAATTTTTAGAACAATCCGAATTAATTACATATATGCAACATTCAGAATTAAAAATGATTTTGAAAGTACCAATTTTAAGTAAATTTGAGTATAAATTTTATCAGATATTTCCTATTCCAAATGAAAATGCAACACTGCTCCTAGCACCTACAAGGTACTATTCAAATGAAAAATGGTATTCTCACTGCTGGCATTTAGAAGAAAGAAGATATGTTTGACAATATCCCAAGACCGATCGATGTAAACTGCAACAACTGAAAACATGTTCTTTTGCCTACACCGAAGTAAAAGATTACTTCTACACATCTTTGGAACAAACAACGATTAGTACGACAATCCCACAGGCAGAACATTGCCCCTCTCCAAAGAAGTGCCAAGTCTACGTTATGCCTGCCAATTGCCTGCAAACTCAAGAATTTACCATCCCGGACCAGAAGGAAACATCGGTGGTTCAGTTCAGTATAAATTGAAACTCCAAGATGTACCAATTCCAGGAGGACACAGTCTAGAAGCTGTGATCAAGGATGTGCCAATACATAGTCTTTGCATTTACAAACGGAAGCGAATCCACGCTTTGTTCCTGAAGCCACGTCCAACCAAGGAGTCCCTAGCTTCAGTTTTAAGGGGAGAGGAATTAAGGAACTTGGACCTTGATACCCGATTAAATGGCCATTTAGATAACAACCCCCTATAAATGCCGCTACCCAGCAGACAGACTTCAGACTTAATTTTCATTTATAAGCAGATTGTTGCTGCTACTATATTATAAACACTCACTTTGTAAATTAAATTAAATTAAATTAAAAATTGTTTTAAAAAGTTGATTTTAATTCATTCCAATGTATTCCTGGGTTTCAGTCAATTTTATTGTTTATTATTTAAAATGTTACAAATACGTTTCGTTGTCTTGATCCACCATCATCAGTTTGTGTATATAGTTGCTTCCAAGTTCACATTTGACTTGTCACGGAAAATATACGGTTGATACCAACTTATTTAATACCAACTTATTTAATTTTGATGAGAAAAAAGAAAATGTTGACGTCTAATTTTTAGAAGATTTTAGAAGATATTAAATTACTCTCGATTTCGTTATTTGTGACAAAGATCATGCGTAGAAAAAACGTTTACCAATTTATAAATGTTACAAATCTACGAACTGTACAGGGCTCACCTGTCAATGTGTCTCTCATAGTGGGATAATTTTTAATTATTATTTAAAAAACTGAAATAGTGTTTTAAAAATTAAGATTTTGAAAAAATATATTAATCAAATATTAAACCTGCATAATTCATTGTCTCCATAAATGTTCCTTTTTAAATGCTTGAAAAAAATTAATTCTTTCAAGTAAAATTGTGATTACTTTTTCGAGTTGACTAGCTCTTAAAGATCCATTTTTTGGCTTTGCTATGGCGCCATATTTGAACGCGGTTTTACAGTCATTAGTCAAATTATCAATATAACTAGACATTAGAAATAAACAAAGAAAAACAGAAAAAACCACCGCAAAACATGCTTAAAAGTAAGTAAACATTTTACTTAAAAAATTATGATTGTATAAATTGTTGATGAAAAATCACAACGACAGCAATGCATCCTGACAGATATTTGTTGACAGGCTTAACAAGTGGTTCTGGTTAGTTTTTCGAATAATTGAAGCTCAACAGATTATCCCGGATCATCAGTTCGGTTTCAGGAATCAACACTGTACAATTGATCAAGTCCATAGAATTGTCAATACTATAGAAAATTCGCTAGAAGAGAAGAAAGTTTGCTCAGCTATATTCCTGGATGTTGCACAGGCTTTCGATAAACTCTGGCACGAAGGTTTGATCCATAAACTTGAAAAGTTGCTTCCGGTTCAATACTCACAAATATTGCAATCTTACGTAATTGAGAGGTACTTCAGAGTCAGACAAGACAATGCTTACTCTGATCTAAAAGAAATTCAAGCAGGGGTTCCACAGTGCAGAGTATTAGGACCAATACTTTATCTGCTATACACATCGGATCTGCCAGTAGGCTCTGATGATATCAGTTTGAGTGGGGTTGAAGAAGAATTACGTCAAGCTACTGCTGCTTATCAAAATGTTGTTGCTACATTCGCCGATGACACTGCAATCCTAGCGATAGGCGACAGCAATATGCAATCTACTGAAAAACTCCAAGCAGCTATAGATGAGGTTCAACGTTGGACCCTGAAATGGCGCATCAAATTAAATGAAAAGAAATCGGTCCATATCGACTTCACCAACAAACGAACCGAATACAAACCAATATACATTAATGACAAGATTCGACCATATGGGAATACAGCTAAATATCTAGGCATAACCCTCGATGCAAAACTCAGATGGAAACCACACGTCAAGAAGAAACAGGAAGAACTGAATCTAAAGTACAGAAAGATGTATTGGCTATTGGGTAGAAACTCAGCTCTCACAGTGTATAACAAGCTATTGTTGTATAATCAAGTCCTCAAGCCAGTATGGACTTATGGTGTGCAACTTTGGGGCTGCACCAAACAGAGCAATAGAAGCATAATTCAGCGCTTCCAGAATAAAGTACTTCGTAGTATCGTTGATGCACCATGGTATATCAGAAATGAAAACCTACATAAAGACTTGGGTGTAGAAAGAGTAGATAACGTCATCAAAAAGTATGCACAGAATCATTTGAGAATCATTGAGAAGACTCAAAAGAACTAAACCAATCGAACTGGTTTAGAAGGCAAGAATTTGTGACAGAGTACATGTCTAACCGATGTACTGTAGTATTACATACCAAGTGACTATCAGAGGATGTGTGTGCTTTGTGTTTTTTAATGTAGTAGATTAAGTTAAAGACAAATGGCTTATTAGTATACTAGATTGCTATAAAAATAAAAAAATCTGTACTAATTGTACTGTGTTTAAATTTTTTTTAAATAGCTAACTAGACAGCATCTAGCATGCGGGGCATACTCGGAATTAAATTTATTATTCTTTGTTGTGTGGTATATTAATTTTATTATATAATTCAACACATATGTTCAATAGAATTCATATCTGAGCTTCTTAAAGCGTATGAACTTCTCAGCTGTATGTTATCACGAATTAGAATAACAAAAGGTTGAAGGTACTGCCGTAACATATCAGTTTTAGTTCGTGCTGTTATTGATTGCCTAATGGGAAAAGATGGAAAGGTCTCCATACCATACCATAACGCATAGGCCTGGGTTACACATTGAATTTTCAGGTGTTTACACAGTGATACTGATACTGCTTGCCGCGTCGATACCGACGATCGAGTGATTTCGAAGTGTGCTACGTTGAAAGAGGTTAACTGTGATGATAGTTGCAACCAAAGTTAATGGTGCAGCTTTCCAACCGAAGTTGATGGTGCCACCTGTCAGTTGGTGGATGAAGTCCGCCACAAGCGTTATTCAATGTGCGGCGCAGTGAGATGCGATGAGTTATAACTCATTGACTCACAGAACGGCATCATATTTTTCTTGATCAAATTTTCAAAATTAGGTCTTGGCAGGAAGCACAATATAGACAAAATGTTGACGTGCTATCCTGCAAATATTGCCTGGGGATGACATTTGAAATGAAAAAACACTTGGTTTTACTTTAAAATTTCAACAAAGCCATCATTGGCATTGCAGGCAGTGTAAGCGTGAATCATCAGTCATTTTTAGTAATAAATGCGATAATTTTGTTTAAAAAGAAGGTGTGCGTTACGGGATGCCCGATAGAAGAGATAACTTCATGTGGTATTTATAGAGACCATCAAATATTGAACCTGTTTAACGCATGATGGCAAGAATAATTTTGTAATTTCTCAGTCTCTGCTGAGTCGCCATGTGCGTGCGAGCGAGAAAGTAAGAGACCGCAGGGTGGGCACGGCGAGACATAACGGCGCCGTAACGCATTCCAACCGATTCACCCGGTGCCCTAAGAAGTTATCACTGCAATAAAGACAATTTTGATAATAATTATAAGCCGCAATTGGAAAAGTTTTAGTGTTTTCCTCATCACTTGTCATGGAAAATAACGAATGAACGTTTTTAACCCTTGAAATAAAAGACAAAAGTTATACAATTCGGAATTCTTTGAGATTGGCCAAAAAGTCTGGAGCATCACTTTTTTGGAATTGGGTTCATTTTTCTACATTATTGTGCTTCTATAATTATAATGATGAGAATTGCATATTTTTTTGGAAACCTTACGTTACTTTAGTCCGACAGCATATATTTATTTGAAAAATGCCATAAACAATTTAAATATATTTGTATAAATGTTTAGCTACAAGAAGCACAACAAATGCATTTATTAACCGAACGAAATAATGAAGCTATGAACAGAGAGTTGCAGTCGTACAAAGATAAACTTAAGGTCATTATGGACGAGATGGCCCTGGCAGACGACAACAAAGTAAGTTTTGCGAAAGCCCGAATATAACAGAATACATTACATCTCGCACCCTTAAACAGGTAAAAACCCCTTAAAAGTTTTACTTGCTTCAATTCTATCAGGAGTAAGATATGTTTTCTTCACATCGATTTCGTGAAGCCATCGATGGTTAACCATTTTTTGTAGCATTTTGGACTGACTGATTGTTCGGAGACTGACTTCCTGTTCTAGTACAACAAATGCCATATATTTTCCTAAATCATCCTTCACGAGATGCAGCGTTGTGCACAGCCTGGTTTAAATCAAATTGGTCCAGGACTAACAATCGATGCTCAACTGCTGCTCGCAATATGGCTAATATGCCGTTTACAGTTAGGTTGGTGGGAGTATCATGCAAGATTATTGGAAAGTAAAAGAACGCGTCTGCTTTGGATTTTGGCCAGGTTTTAAAAATGGAAATTTACCACAGCATTTTTTCAGTGTTGTTAATTTTTATTCCAGGCCACAGGAGCGGGTCAAAAAGAAATTCTCGAAATGAAACTTAAAGAAATGGGGAGAGCATTACAGGAAGCTCGAGATGAAAACGGAGAACTGCTCACGGAAATTGGTGAGACATTTTTGATTTCCTTTTATATATAATTACGTTTTTAGTTACTTATTTTCGCAAGACAATATTATGAATAATTAATTAGTTTTTCCCCGGGTCTCACAACATTTCGCAGCCTCTTTACTACTAACAACTTACGAAACTTCAATCGTCCAAAACTTTAACTCCAAGAATCTTGATAGTGAAGAAGTAGTTTGCATTACAGCGTCTCCCACTTTTGTTCTCCTAGGGTCTATGGTCATGCTGCTTTGGTATAAAATCCATATCCAATCCGGTTTATTGTGCACCTGATGCTCATTTAAAGTCCGTTTCTATACGTAAAAATAGTTGTGGAAATAAAGGGGTATAGGAGTTTCTTCGAGCATACTCAACGTTTTGTGATCCATTAACGCTCAGATTGTGGCGTTGCCTAAATCCCAAAATCCGGGCATACCATTGGAACCCCGTTTTTTAAATTGGTTACAATTTATTCCAAAAAAATTCCTGGGTTTGATTTCTGGTATGTACGGTAATGATACATACTTGATTTCAGCTTCTTTTTTCTTATTTATATTATTTATGTTGTTCCATTTATTTGAATTGTAGTATTCTATTCACAAATACATGGAGTAGCTATGGGGTCTCCCAGAGCTGCAACAATTGCAAACCTCGTGATGGAAAGTCTGGAAGAAAAACTAATACCTGATTTGAATTTTAAGTGTGGATTTTTTAAAAGATACGTAGATGACTGCATAATGTGCCTGCCAAACCAAAAAGTTCAATACACATTAGATAAATTTAATGCATTCCATGAGATCCAATAAATTTTTTGGATATGACGGTTATATATGACGGTAATGGGGAAATAAAAACAAACTGGTACACAAAGGATGTGTGGTCTGGTAGATACTTGAATTACCAATCATATGCACCTATACAATATAAAAAAAGTGTTGTAACAGCTCTTACTGATAGAGCGATTAAATTGGCACATTATGAATATAGATCAAAAAATCTTGAAAAACTAAAAATGGTACTAATAATGAACAACTATCCCAAAGCTTTCTTTGAACCAATAATAAAACAAAGAATTAATAAAATCTACAATTCAAATAAATGGAACAGCATGAATGGTGTAGGTAAGATAAAGGAAGGTGAAGTCAAGTATGTATCATTACCGTACATGCCGGAGATAAACACAAAAATAAAGAGTGTTCTGAAGCCACATAATATTACTGTGGCGGAAAGAACTAAAAACAACTTGGTAAAGAAATGTTTCACAAAGTTTAAACCTAGAAGCGATAAGTTGGACACACCTAACGTAATATACAGGATTGACTGTTTGAACTGTGACAAAACACACATAGGTCAAACAGGACAATATTTGAAAAAAATAATATACAAGCATAAATATAGCTTAAGAAAGGTTAACGAAAATGCAACAGCATTAGCACAACATGCACAACAAAAATTACATAGTTTTGATTTCGATAACACAAAAATACTAATCAATGAAAACAACTATAATAAGTGTGCGGGCTATGCAACCTTTGTAGACCCAAAATAATTTGTAGTCGGTTGTTAAAACGCGCGTACTGGATTGCTGAAAGTGGACTGTATGCTACCTCAGGTAGAGGCTGAGGTACCTCAAATTAAATAGCAGTTTAAGTGAGTTTGCAAATCGCATTCAGTAAAAACTTACACTGAATGTGAACAATAAATTATGGAAAAGGTAAAAGGGATTGACTCACTCTGACTGTACAAGATGTCTGCTGCTCCTCTTCTGTGCACGTGGTTCGGATGCGGCTCGAAGGCACAAAATGTGCGGGCTATGCAACCTTTGTAGACCCAAAATTATTTGTAGTCGGTTGTTAAAACACGCGTACTGGATTGCTTTGGAAAGTGGACTGTATGTTGATTGAAACTCTGGTAAGCTGCTTTAATTGTGTATTTCGCAAGCGTTACCACTACAAAGTAAGTCCGAACCCCTTGACGATTTGAAAGAGAGTTCCAGAATGGCACGACCTCAAGACGAGGCGTTCTCGGGGATGACAGTAATTGAAAAGGGCGCCATCTAGGCGAATAGATTCGTCTCAGATGGACAGAATAAATAGGTATCGCTAATATAAATAGCAATGGTAATTAAAATGGTAATACTAAAGTAATAAGCGCAAACATGCCCCCGGTCTTGAAAACACAGGATTTCAAAACACAAGCTTGAACATACAGAAATAAACATAAAGAAATAAAGATATACAGGTACATATAAGAAATATGATTTTCATTCACTGACTGCAGATCAACTGGAACTGGCAGTGGACAAAGCTTCGGAAAGGACCATGCTGAGTGCGTACAGAAGCTACCCTCGCATAACCATCGCTGCCAGGATGAATAGCGACAATTCTACCTAACTTCCAATGAAGGGGAGGTTGAGTGTCGTCCTTGAGCAAAACAAGGGTCTATGGTTTCAAATCGGAATGGTGCAAGCGCCACTTGGGGCGTTGCTGTAACTCGGATATGTACTCTTTGCTCCATCGTCTCCATATGCGTTGATGAAATTGTTGAACGCGTTGGAATCTTGACAATCGAGGTTCCGCAATTTCCGTTACATCCGGATCTGGTAGCGACGTAAGAGGCCTCCCAATCAGAAAGTGAGCTGGAGTTAAGGGTTGGAGGTCGTTTGGATCAGAAGAGAGTGGGGAGAGAGGTCGGGAATTCAATGTAGCCTCCACTTGAATTAGCAAGGTGCAAAACTCTTCATATGTGACAATTGAGGTACCCAACACGCGCCTCAAATGGTGCTTAGAAGACTTAATTCCGGCTTCCCATAGCCCACCAAAGTGGGGACTATGAGCAGGAATAAAATGCCAACTAGTTCCATCGTTAGCGACTGTTTCGCTAAATTTGGAACCATGATCAATTATAAATTTAGACAGCTCTATTAGCTCCGACTTCGCGCCAACAAAATTTGTGCCGTTGTCTGAATATATTTTTGCAGGTTTACCGCGGCGAGAAACAAATCGACGAAAGGCGAGGAGAAAGGTCTCCATGGATATATCAGTTACCAGCTCAAGGTGAACCGCTTTTGTCGAAAAGCACACGAATAAGCACAAGTACGCCTTAGAGGTCTTGGCACCGCGCCCTTTTTGGTTCTTTACAAAAAAGGCCCGGTGTAATCAACTCCTGTTTTGTAAAATGGAGGAGAAGGAGTAACGCGAGGCAATGGCAGGTTTCCCATGAGGGGTTTGGTGAATCTTGGAGAAAGTCGAACACAACGAACGCATGAACGAACAATCTTTCTTGAGAGGTTTCTAGCAGATGTGATCCAAAATTGCTCTCTTAGAGACGCTAAAGCAGCTGAGGACCAGCATGAAGTAGTCGAATGTGGGCATCGAGAGCAATGAGTGAAGACAAATGATCTTTTCCCGACAGAATGATGGGGTGCTTCTTCTCATAGGAAAAATTGGATTGGAGTAGCCGACCGCCAACTCTAATAATACCATCTGCGCCGATGAAAGAATTAAGACTTAGAAGTGCCGAAGAAACTTTTACAGAACACTTCCCTTTCAACCGGGCAAACTCTTCGGGAAAATATTTATGTTGAGACATTTTAACTAGACACATAAGAGCATCGTGTAGGAGTATTTGAGGGAGTTAAACCTCCAAGACAACGCCTTTCCTTGGGAGTCAAACAATTGTGCCGAAAGCGCAAGCACCAGGCTACAACTCGCTTTAGATGTTTCAGGCTTGAAAAATTTGAGGTTGGGAAACACGGGATGACAGACGCAGAAAGGCAAGTTACTTCTTTTTTCAGTTCTGGAAGGCTCAAGTCAGAAACTGACGAACGGGGCCATGAAGATTCTTCGTCTACCAGAAAAGAGGGGCCGTGCCACCAAAGTGCGGAGTCCTTGAGACAATGAGGAGAAACTCCCCTTGACAAAAGGTCGGATTATTACGGGTGCTGGATTCATTTTGGTGGGCACGTGTTTCCAAGTGGCATGCGACGTAAGTTGTTGGATTTCTGCCACTCGATTGCTAACGAACGTTTTAAGAAGATTCGGGCTAGTTTTCAGCCATCCAAGAATTATGGTCGAATCTGACCATAGAAAGACATCGGAGATTCTTAGTTTGAGAGATTTCTCTACTTGACAGGAAAGCTTCGCGAGAAGAATTGCTCCGCAAAGCTCGAGCTTGGGAATAGTAATAGGTTTAAGAGGGGCAACCTTGGCCTTTGCGCACAACAAATGAGCATAAGACAAATTCTGCTGATCGACGCTACGAAGATAAATACAGGCTCCATAGCCTTGAAGGGATGCATCGGAAAAACCATGCAACTGAATACCTTTAGGTTCATTGCAAAGCACATGACGAGGAATCTGTAGCTCATTAAGGTCAACCAACTCTTTGCGATACGATTTCCAACTGCGTTGCATCTTAAGAGGAATGGGATCGTCCCAAGACAGCTTTTCCATCCAGAGTTGCTGAAGCATCATTTTGGCACCCAAGGTGCACGGGGTTAACAACCCTAAAGGGTCAAAGATTTGCGAAATTTCGAATAGAATAGATCTTTTCGTATACGTATTTACCCAAGACTTTGAAACAGAGTACATTAAATAGTCGGACTGGAAAGACCAAATCAAACCTAAGGTTCTGGTATGCTCATTCACTCCAAACTGCCGTACACTCGGATGAATATCGGAAACAGGGATATTCTTTAGAACCCTGGAGTCATTTGAAACCCACTTTCGCAGATTAAAACGGCCATCTGAACTTCTGCGGGTATGTTGACTAAAGTGATCTTCGCACGCCTTTTCTTCCGAAGAAAGTGCTCTGCTCTCCGGATAATGTTCGAGCTCCCAGAACCAATTAAGCTGATCAGGCAGATCATTAAGGCGGCTTAGATGACACCGAACTTGGACATCAGATTGAAAACCAATGGAGCCTGAAACTATCCAGCCGAAACGTGTTTCTTGGAGAGTTGGAAGATTTGTACCCAAACGAATTTGTCCAATGCACAAAATGTTGAAGAACGTCGAAGCGCCTATTAGAAGGTCAATGTCACCGGGTTTATAGAAAGATGGGTCTGATAACTTCAAGTTTTCCGGAATCTTGAATTTATCTATATCTATCTGGATACCAGGAATACTGCCTGTAATTTCATCAAGAACAAGACAAGAGAGATGAACTTTAAAGGAAGATTGATGAGCATGCACTTCAACTGCACATTTAGCATTCGCCAGAGATGCGGCTTGTGCCAATCCAGAAAAAGATATGTTGACTGACTCAACGGGCAAATTCAGCCTTTTACATAGACTGAATTTAATGAAATTTGTGTGCGATCCTGAATCCAGAAGTATTCTGATTGTATGAGGTTTTCCAAAAGAGTCAATGATCTGCGCAGACGCGGTAGGTAATAGAACTTGAGCCGTATTCGAAGAAAATGAAGAAATAGTTGAGGAGCGCTCCGGTTCCTCTACGGATGCGGAAACAGGAAAAGTTTGAGCTGTTGATTGAATTGAATTCAGGTGTAAACTAGTGTGATGTTTTGCTTTGCAAAGACGACAAGTAAATGTAGAACGACACTGAGTTACAAAATGTCCCTTAGATAAGCAATTGAGACAAACCTTTAAATCCCTTGCTTTGGCCAATCTCTCTTGAGGAGTTAGATGGTGGAACCGGTCACATGCGGCTGTTTGCATAAAGGACACACAGGATTGCTAGAAACAAAAGCTTTTGAATGCGTTCTAGGTTTTTCGTTAGCCGGTTTCGATTGTTGGCACTCCAAAGATTCTAATAGATTCGCTATATTTTTAATAAACCCTTTGAATTGATCGAGATTTGGCAACTGCGATCCTAAATTATTTTTGAAGGTTTCCCATTCGCGGGCAGTAGTAGGGTCCAGTTTCTTTGAAACTACGTGAATTAAAAAGGCATCCAGAAGCTCAGCTTCTGTAGCTAATGATTTTAGTGCTGAAACGTGCTTAAAAAGTGAATCGTTCAATTTCCTTAGTTTGGTAGCTGATTCCCTTGATGAGGTTTCAATTTCAAGTATTGACTTAAGGTGATTGTGTACAAGCATTCTGGGGTTGTTGTACCTTTCGCATATAGAATTGAACGCTACAATATAGTTATCGCTAGTAAATTCTAAAGATTTGATTATTTCCGCCGCTTCGTCGAAAAGAGATGCTTTGAGGTAGTGCAGCTTTTGCATATTATTTATTTCGGCGTTTTCATGGATTAAATTACTGAATATTTCTCTGAACTCGATCCAATTATCAAGATCACCATGAAACTTTGGTAAATTGATGGTAGGCAATTTTATGAAAGAGTTAGCACTTGAATGTCCCGAAAAACCGTTTGAGCTCGTTATTGGCGAATTTGTTGGATCTTGATTTGGATTAATAGCTGTAAGCATGTTTAGTAAAACCTCTGCTTGTGCAATGGCTTCAAAGTACTGACTTTCAAAAATCTCTAACTGCTCATTGTCTTGATCTGAATCTGTGCTAAGCTCGAGTATTTCCAAATGAAGTTCCTCAAAATCGGACAAATAGGTTATAGCAGAATCGAGCTGCTTTCGTAATTGCACTGTTTGAACAGAACTAACTACCTGCTCAGGATTTTCATGCGCATCCTGAATCTTAACTACAAATGCCCTAAACCGGGTCAATTTTCCTTTGAGTGCGCCTCTTTTGCGATTAAGATTGTCCATGATATTAAGTAAAGAAATAACGGCACTAGTTAATGTTAGACAATCGGAACAAATCCTGCAGTTGCAAGTGAAACGTAAAAGCTATTGATTAAACGAAAGAAGGTGTACGAAAATTAATTCAGAGATCAATTAGCTTAGAAAAATGTGGCAACAAATGCGTGCATGCGTGCAACACGTATGTAGGTACCTCAAATTAAATAGCAGTTTAAGTGAGTTTGCAAATCGCATTCAGTAAAAACTTACACTGAATGTGAACAATAAATTATGGAAAAGGTAAAAGGGATTGACTCACTCTGACTGTACAAGGTGTCTGCTGCTCCTCTTCTGTGTACGTGGTTCGGATGCGGCTCGAAGTCCAAAATGTGCGGGCTATGCAACCTTTGTAGACCCAAAATAATTTGTAGTCGGTTGTTAAAACGCGCGTACTGGATTTGCTACTGCTTTTGAAAGTGGACTGTATGCTGATTGAAACTCTGGTAAGCTGCTTTAATTGTGTATTTCACAAGCGTTACCACTACAAAGTAAGTCCGAACCCCTTGACGATTTGAAAGAGAGTGCCAGAATGGCACGCCCTCAAGACGAGGCGTTCTCGGGGATGACAGTAATTGAAAAG
This sequence comes from Dendroctonus valens, assembly GCA_024550625.1. Classification (NCBI taxonomy): domain Eukaryota; kingdom Metazoa; phylum Arthropoda; class Insecta; order Coleoptera; family Curculionidae; genus Dendroctonus; species Dendroctonus valens. The sequence goes on along the minus strand of JAJTJO010000057.1, from coordinate 98,735 downwards.
GGCGCCATCTAGGCGAATAGATTCGTCTCAGATGGACAGAATAAATAGGTATCGCTAATATAAATAGCAATGGTAATTAAAATGGTAATACTAAAGTAATAAGCGCAAACAATAAGAGAAGGATCCATGAAATGATACAGATCAAAAAACACCAGAATGCAATGAATTTTAGATCAGACGCAGACAATCTTAGCTCAGTGTATCACACACTAATTAGATGATCGCATGCATGAACTGAATGGACCAGGTAAGTGAAAAGTAAACAGCAGATATTGAGGAATTGCAGACCAATTCCAAGAATGCAAAGAAAAGGCGAAGTATAAACAGGTTTTTTTCGTTCCCTCGCTCGATATCGAATAAAATAGGGATTTCAATGTCCAAGCAAATGTGAAGGTAGAAACATCTAGACATGTAAGTTAAATTTAGATCTCTAAACAATAGATTCTAGTCTTTTCCCGAACATATTTATCCCGACTCATCACCTGAAAACCAATGTCCCTAATTGTACTTTTTAATATGTGTGTGATTTGTATTTTAATATGTGAATTTTGTGAAAGTTTTTTTATTTAAATTGATAAAAAATGTAAAAATGTATATTTTAGACAAACTTATGATGGTGGAGAAAGACACCGAAACGTATTTGTAACATTTTAAATAATAAACAATAAAATTGACTGAAACCCAGGAATTTTTGAAATAAATTATTGATATATGAGCATCAACGATACTACGAAGTACTTTGTTCTGAAAGCGCTAAATGATGTTTCTATTGCTCTGTTTGGTGCAGCCCCAAAGTTGCACACCATAAGTCCATACTGGCTTGAGGACTTGATTATACAACAATATCAAAAGAGATAGACTTTCGAGGCCATTCCTTGAAACAAGTGGGTTTTTCGGGTTTTTAGGCCGTCGTTCGGTAGAATTTCTTCTTGACGTTTCGCAAGCACTTTGCATCTACAGAAGTGGTTTGCTTGAACGCTTACACTGTTCTGATGCGATTCCTCGGGCGCAGTCCGTATTTATAAATAAGATGCGCAAACGAAAAGCAGGACTCTATCCTCACTTGCTTTCCTGAGCCGGTGCAGGAATTCCAACATCATCCCCGGCTTCCTGAAGTGCAAAAGAACCCTTAGGACCACCCAAGCACACAGGATATACAACAGGACCGAGAAGTTATGCCTAACGGAAAGGATCCACAACGTGAGGAGTAAACTAGCAGCAACAGACAGCGAACTACAAACTGGGAAACGGTTTGCATTACGCTGACTGGAATAAGATCGACGCCATCTCCTATAGCAGCATGCAAGGAGAACTGGACAGAGCCACGAAGAGACAAAAGAAGAAATTTGAAAAATTGGAAGCCAAATCTAGAGGATCAACCCAAACGACGTCAGGCCTGGACCCAGCACGAACTGTGGTGAACCTGAGCAGTCACTCACTAACGCCTGCGGAGCAATCCGTCTTAGCCAAGGGAGGAAACTTTGCTATTAGCCCGAGAACGATACCAATAGAGGAAATTATCGCGAACACCGAAACAGCATTGCAAGGGCTCCCAGAACAAACGGCAAATGAAATACGTCTGGAAACCACCCAAATCCTGCGAAAAGCGAAACCACCACCAAGCAACTTCAGCAGAGAAGAACAACATGTCCTCAAGGAAATACGAAGGAACTCAAGCATTGTCGTCCTGCCAGCTGACAAAGGAAACGCTACAGTCGTCATGAACAGAGAGCAGTACGAGCAGAAAAGCCAAAACTTATTGGATCCAGTCACTTATACGAAGCTCAAAAAAGACCCGACTCAAGCCAAGCTCAGAAACGTCAACCGCCTGATCAAAATATCCTCAATAGACGAGAACACCAGGAAGAGGATTATTAGGTCAGAAGCCCTCCCCCGCGTTTGTATGGATTACCGAAGATTCACAAGGAAGGAATACCACTAAGACCAATCGTCAGTGCCCCGCGATCACCAACTTACGATATAGCAAAATATCTATCCTCTCTTCTGCAGCCACACTTGGGGTCCACGGAAACATACATCAAGGATTCCAAACATTTCATTGAGAAGATCCAAGACCTCAGACTGGAACCTACGGATATGCTGGTCAGCTTCGATGTTGTATCTCTATTCACAAAGGTACCCTTGGACGAATCAATAGGATTAGTGGCGGAGCAATTCGAAGAGAGTACAACAAATCTGTTCAAGGCTTGTCTAAAGGGCAGCTACTTCCTGTGGAATGGACATTACTACGAGCAAAAGGAAGGAATAGCCATGGGAAGCCCACTTAGTCCGGTGGTGGCGAATCTATTCATGGAGAAGTTTGAGGAAGCAGCGTTGAGCACCGCACCCCTTAAACCAACGATCTGGTACCAATATGTCGATGACACGTTCGTGCTATGGAGGCATGGACGCGAAAACCTCATCGTTCGTCGACCACCTGAATCGTTTGGACCACAAGGTATATCGAAAAGCCACCCACACAAACAGATATCTTCACAAGCTATCTAACCACCATCCGAGTCAGAAGGTCAGAAGCAGGGAATCATTAAGATAGAGCCAGAAAAACATGTGGACTACAACATCTAACAACGGAACTACAGCACTTGGAAAAAGCTTTTTCTGCAGAATGGATATTCCCAGTTGGACATCCAAAAAGCTGTAGGAGTGGGACGTGCGGAAAAAAGTGAGTCCACTCTGAAAGCTTTCCTGCCCTATGTTCCCAAGGTTACGGACAGAATTGGGAGGCTCTTGAGGAAACACAACATAAGAACGGTCTACAAGCCCACAACAAAGATCGGAGAATGTCTAGAGTCAGTTAAAGACAAAAGACCTCATCTAGCAACTGCGGGAATCTACCGGATTCCATGCTCCTGTGGAAGCGTCTACATAGGAACTACTAAGAGATCGGTTGCGACAAGATTAGAAGAACACCGACGGAATTGTTAACTGGGACATGTGGAGAAGTCGGCAGTGGCGGAACATGCCCTCAGCGATGGAACACACAACATCTATTTCGGAGAGGCACAGGTCCTGGCCACGACAACAGGGTATCGCCCCCGACTAATACGAGAAGCCATCGAAATCTACAAACACGACGACAATTTCAACAGAAAAGAAGAGACAATGGCGCTGAACAGGATATGGTTTCCAGCACTCACCAACGCAAAAACAGCAAGATAGATAGATAGATAAAAATTTATTGAACATTCCCATTAATAAAATTCACAAACAAAGTTAACAAACATAACTCCCATGTCTAGCCAGATGTTCGGCCGGTTGCTCTTTGCCCATGATCTAAATAGGCGCGCTAAGTCGTCCATTACCTGGGCAGTGCCCTAACATGGACATTCCCGAGCTAGCCATACGCACGACAACGTCAGGAGATAGTCTTGAAGTGGCGGTTTTGGTTTTATTCGAGGGGCATTCATTAAGGAAAAAAGGTCTTCCTCAAGGGAAGCCAAAAACCCCTTTTGCTTCGACCTTTAAGTTTGATACTGTCAGCCGTGGCGTTAACCGCCGACAGTTTCAACTAGATGACCAAATCCATCCGCCCCCGCCCCAACCGGTGCAAGAACCAGCCAACACCAACCAGAACGAGGCAGGACGAACCCGTCAAGTCACGTTATGTTGGATTTGTGCGTTTCCAGCCTGCTAGAAACGACTGTCTGCAACTGGCAGGCAATGTTTGTTTGTCGTCACGTACTGTCAGGGACAAAATCCTCATAAAATATGGGAAGTCGCTTATACAGGGGACCATGGGTTGGGCGATCGTTTGCCCTTACTTGGGTGATATTTCGCGTGAGGACTGAGCCTTGCACTCCGCTATGATAAAATTTTTCAGCGATGGTATCTATATAGTTGGCTATATAGGCCATCCCTGTAGCTTCGTGCATTTCGGTTATTCTGGTGTATCTGTCAGCCGATAGGACGCCTCTTAGGAACCTATTTTGGGTCCTTTGAACACGTCGTCTCGTGGAATCACAGACAGAGTGCCAGACAGGAGAGCCGTAGGTCAGTATGGGCCTTACGGTGGAGGTGTAGAGCAGAAGTTTATTTCGAGGTGATAGGAAAGAATTTGGCGCCAGAAGAGAGTACAACTTTCTTCGGGCCATGGCAGTCTTTTGTACAGCATAGTCAACATGCTTATTGAAATGGAGTCGGGCGTCTAGTTTGAATCCCAGGTATTTCACCTCTTTTGTTGGTTTGATAGGAGTATTTTGGACCACGAGTGGTGATAAGATTTTGTTGTTAGTGAATTTGCGCGAAAAGATAATAAGTTCCGTCTTCCTGGGATTCACTTTAAGTTTCCATTTGTCGAAATACGGCGTCAATAAACTCAGGTGATGTGCAATGCGAGATTTCGCAGCCTGAGCATAAAAAGACGATGCGTAGATAGCCGTATCATCAGCGTATAGTGCTATTTTTGTAGTGGGAAGTTTTGGAATGTCTGCTGTGTATAATGTATTCTTCTAAGAGCTTCGACAGTATCAATCTGGCCCGGAATACACGTCAGGTCTTGTAGTCGTTTTCGATATTCGCGAAAATCGAAATTTTCGTATGAATATCGAAAGTCGTTAGTTTGTGTGCGCTTTAAATCCCTAATGTCGAGGTAAATGGGCAAATGGTCACTGCTGAGGGCGTCTATAACCACCATCTCCGTGAGATTGGTGAGTCCTTTGGCAATTCCGAAGTCGAGGTAGGATGGATTCCCTCCACTGTTCGGGTAATGCGTTGGGGATGAAGTGGGCATAACGAGTAGGCCATTGTCGCGAACGTAGTCGGCTAGAAAATTGCCGGCTGCGTTTTTATGTCCAGGGTTATTGAATAGTGGATGGCGGGCGTTGAAATCTCCCATTAGCAACACCCTATTGGTGTTTATGAAGAATGGATCGACATCAGCGGCCTGTAAGCGTACGGTGGAGAAATAGCCACAGTAGATCAAAACTCCATCAGGAAGTTCAACGCCGACGTTCTCTATTGATGACTGCCTGTGTGGCAGTCTCCTGTATGGAATTGACGTTTTGACGGCTATGGCCACCCCTCCCCTTAAACCGGGCCTATCGGCACGTTCGAGCCTGTACCCCCGAATCCTAAGTATATCCCCGGGGCCCAACCATGTTTCGACAATCAACGCCACGTCGATATCCTCGGTCCGAAGGAAGTGCACAAACTCACCGAGACGACTCCGGAGTCCGCATGAGTTCCATTCTCCTATCCTCATAGGGCACAGTTGGCAAAATCAGGGCTTAAAAATCGAAGCTGTTAATATCTTCATTGAAGAACTGCGCTGAGACTAGGAATTTGTCTGTCTTCGAGACGCAACCCCTCAATGCAGCGCTGTAAAATCTTACCGCCTTGATCACCTCCTCCAAGTTGATTTGCGACGACAGCTCGGCGAATTCCCGCTGGACACTGCCCAGCATGGCCACCGCGTTCCCATTTATACCATGGGCTGGGTGGGCGGAGCTCGTCGGGACCGCTTCGTGCTGTCTCAGCGGAGGAAACTCCGCTAATGAAGGCGGTGGCGGGGGCAGCATGGTCCTGTTGGCGTGACCTGGCGCCATGGTCCTGCTGCTTAGGGGTGAAGGGTGGATCGGGCCAGGGGCTCGACTGGTTTGACCCCAGGCTGGCCTCGTTGGAAGAGGAGCAGGGACGAAACGCTGCTTCTCCGCCGGGACTTGCGCCTGTTTGTAAATGTATACTGGGCAAGCCTCGTCAAAGCTACGATGAGGCCCACCGCGGTTAGCGCATTTTAATGTAGCCCCAACGGGGCAGGCGGTGATTTCATGCCCCCCAGCGCATCGGGAGCATTTAAAGTCCCGGTGGCAGTTCCCGGAGACATGACCCCAGCCCTGGCATCGACGACACTGTGTCAGGGTCTTCCGGTTTTTGCGGGTTTCCCACGAAACCCTGACACTGCACACCACCCTGGCCTCGGCGTTAAGCCTTCGGAGGGTTGCCTTGTCGCTGGTGACGACCAGGTAGAGCGGCCTGAAAAGTGTCTTCATTTTGAAGACACTTTTCACTTCCAGTCCCTGGTCTGCCAGATCCTGCTTTATGGCAGTCGGATCGACATTCCCCTCCAGGCCCCTCAGGACGAACGCGTGGGTTTTTTCCGACGAAGGGGCGTAAGTGTGGAACTGGCTCTTGTCCTCCTCCAGGGATCGTTTCACCGCCGCCCAGTCCATAATGCTGGTGCAGTACACGATTAACGAAGCCTTCGTGTACTTCAGCGTGAAAGGCTGAGTGGTGATTCCTTTTATACCACCAATCAGCATTGTGTGATCGCTGGGTTTTCCAGCGATCACAATTGGCGGCGGCTTTTCTGCCTTCTTGGACTTGCTTGGAGTTGCCGCAGGGCTCTCAGCAACTGCTTCCCGTTCAGTCCCTACGTTGGTGTTGGGAAGTGTTGGAGGCTCATCTACGATTGGCGGCTGGATGGGCGCAAAGCGGTTTTTTCAGCGTCGTGGAGGCCTCTGGAGCAACAATCAGCGTGCTCCACGCCACAGTCCTTCGCGGGACTACGAACCCGTCATCCGCTGCGCCCGCTGAAGTCGCCCGCGACACCCCTACAGCAACCTCCATCGCCGATTTTTTTTGGAGTCGGGGTTGGTGACGCTGGCGATGTCGGGTCGGACTTGGGCACCCTACCCCTCTTCTTGGTCCCGGGCCTTAGACAGTAGCTCCTTTGGGAGCCCCGATCCGACTCGGATTCCAGCGAGCTTCCGGGATTCATTTCACTTATCGCGCAAACCCGGTAGTTGCCCGATAAGGAATGTTTCGAATGTTATTCCAAAAAACGCACAATACAGATAACGAACACTCTTAACTTGCTTTTAACTCGCACGATTTCGCTTCGCAGCACGTCCACACTCGGCAAACAACGATGCGAGACTTGATCTTTGAGGTCCAGTATCAATTAACGCTCTTTCAAAATGACCCCCGTTAACCCCTTGTACTTGGATTCTCAGGGTTTGCATAAAAACATGGCTCCTATTATTTGTATTGTTGAGCAACTCGTTCGATACCTGGCCAGACGTATCGGCAACCCTAGGTATATCTAAATTTTTAAATTTTGCTTTGCTCTCCAAATTTGGGCACATCACGGGAAAATGCTGCTTACTACAAATAATACATCTCAAGTGAGCCCTACATTTCCTAGCTTGATGTCCCATTTTTAAACAACAAAAACAAGCTTTTTTGTTATTTAAAATTGATCGTTTTTTCTCAAAAGACAACTGTTGTGCCTTAAAACAATTAGATGATTCATGAGAACCATCACAAAATACACATGTTTGCACAACAGAATTCGTATTAAATAGACCTGCCGCTGTGGGTACACCTGCCTCTAATCTGTGTCTTGATGTCGTACGCTCTGAATTTCTATGGCCAACAACAGGCTTCAAACCAAACCCCTCGGAGGCTAATTTGATTCGTTGATCATTTTCCACCTCGTTTTGCAAAAATGACATCAGACCTTTTAGCTTGTCTTCCATTGTTGGATGCTCCAAACTCCCTAAACTGCTTTGCGATGATCTAAATTATGAACTGCGCGGCGAACGTGGCCAAACGCGTAATAGATCTTCCGGTAAACATGACTCTATTAGAGGAAAAAGCATGGCTGCGCATTTATTGGAACTAACTCCTAACGTTTCCAAAGCGCGCATTTGAGTTTCTATTCTATCTTACAGCCTAGAAATGTCAAATTTATCTGGTGAAATAGCGTTATTTAGAATCAATTTAAGAAGCTCCCGCACATAGACTTCAATTTGCAGGTCTTCCCGCCTAAAAGGAGAAGTTAGACAACTCACTATTTTCGGGTAATTATCCCCTATGGCTGGAAAGCTTTCTACGAGCTGCCGCGCACGGATCCCGGGACTGTGGCCTGAAATAAGTACTGGATTTTGTCTGCAGGGTCAATGTCTGGATCGGCGTGGACCTTATCGAACTGAGACCAAAATGGCAGCCATTCCTTTATGTTTCCATCGATCGCTTTAAATTCGATGTGCGGCAATTTAAATTTGCGCTTACCTGACAGGTTCTGGTCAACTGAGGAACTCACGCTCTGCAGCTCACCAGATTTGGTCACTTCAACATAACGAAGATGCAAGCGCAAATATCTCCTCGTATACTCCTCACAGCGTTCCATTTCTTCGAGCAATTCCTCCTCCGAGACATCCTCTTCTATCATGATGTTATTCAATTCCTCATCAACAACTTTAAGGGCGTCATAATTGCTTTGAAAATGCTCTCAGGTCACTGTGATTTCGGGAATATTGGTGGTCTCTTCACCCAACAGCTTATCTAGCTCATTTGCCCGCTTTGTAAAAGCAGTGCGCCTAACTCTCTTCATTTTATTTTTGGCCTCCATTTAGACAATATAATAAAATAGCTGCTAACGATATCAATTAAAAGCTTGCAACACACGTTCGCCTAGTAACAGGGCGGCCCGGTGTATTTATCACTTCTAGCGTTGTAGCAACACAAAAACTACCACTTCGGAAAAGTTACTTATCTGAGTCAGTTGTCCAGCTCGGCCAGGAAAATGTCTCCTTCAGTCCTGTTACGGTCGCCACTAATTATGTTGTGTCCGATAAAACTACCCGTCTTAACTTCACAACCCGGTTCGAAATAAACAGCTAAAGTTGCTTAACTACTTTACTAAACAGACAAAATCTCTCCAAACTAAGGAACTACTGAACTCTACTTTATTTAACAAAAAGGCTTGCGTTCTCAACACAAAGCACCCAATCACCCAGCGCATTTGGGCCTTACCCTTCTTTTACGATCCTTAACCTATTGACCCGCTAGCGGGAATTTTAAAAGCCAAAAACTATTTACTAGACAGAGGTGGAGGGCTGATCCTTGACAGTGGTGGATCACAGAAGGCTCTAACAAGCTGTGTTCTTTCGTTGGGCTGGGGTCGCAAAAATTTTCATTTTCTTCGAGGACAGTATTTTGGGAAGTTCGAGGGTCTTGAAGCGCCTGGAAGTCGATTTGGTCTGAAGCGCCTGGAAGTCTGATCTTCGTATTCGTTGGAATATAGTTCTTCAACTATCATTGGCTGTGGTGTTTGATAAAATGGTCGTTGGAAATTATTTGGAGAGTACTGATTGGGTCTGAATACATTTCTGGGCGGACCAAAAACATCTCTATTTGTGGGCCATTGTCTAGGGGGTGTTGGTCTACTTTGAATATTTACCGGTTGAGAGGGAAATGTCGGTTTAGCAGACCTGATTGAATTAGTGTGTTGATTAAGTTGAAAACTTGAAAGTTGATATTGATTATATTGCGGTTGGCTGTTACTAAACTGTGGGGTGGGGAAAAAGTTTTGCGCGTTTGGAAAATGTTGACGATAATAATTTTGGTTAAATCCAGGCTTAGTGAAACGTGTATTAAATTTTTGGGATTTTTCACTATTACCTAAAGTTCCATAAAGTAGCTCAAAATTCTCAAACTCTAAAACATAGGCCATCGCATCCTCAAGGGATTCTGGCCTTTTCAGATGCATATTATTTTTCAATGTGCCTGAGCATCCTGCGATAAACGTATTTAATGAAGTTTTCTCAAAATGATTAATGTTGCAAACTTTATCGCTAGTAGACATTTGGGTATCGTTACTGATACGCTGGACTACATTACTCCTAAGCAATTGCAACCTAGTACCAAAGCTTATTAGATCTTGATTTCTATGAGGGCGGGTCCCTGTATGTTCCTGAATTAAAAAATCTACATCTCTTCGGTCAGAGAAGCACTAAATCAAAGCGGTTTTGAGATTATCCCAACTAAGAAGTTCTGATCGATTGCCAACCATAGTTTCGGCTTTTCCGATCAGTTTCTCATTAATACAATCCAAAATATGCTTGTTTAAATCAGCATCGTTTGATGGTAGACATGTACTTATTAGGTTCTCGCACCTACTTAAGAATTTATTCAGGTAGTTACTGTCACCGTCAAAGGATTTAATATTATCTAACTTTGATTTGAATAAACTCCAATTCATATTATTTTGGTTTGCAGTAGTCATTTTAACGCTGGTATTTACTGGTTTGCTAAGACGAATATTTTTTAATTGTTGGACAATATCGTCTACTTCACTCATAAATAAGCAAAAACTTTATATTTCACTTTTCAAAATTTCTATTTTGTATGCTTTCTATTTTGTTAATTGAGAGAGAAAAAAAAATCAAACTAAACTATGTCTTCAAAAGACTGATCTAAATTTAATTGTGTGTATGCGATACACGGCCCTATTACTATTCCTAATGAAATCGTTATACGGAAGATAGATTAGGGTTGAAAGGAAAATGCACTTACGTTGATTCTTCCTTCCCGATTCTTTGGTGGAGTAGCCTCTGCCGTTGGTTCTGGAGATTGTGCTGAAGAGTTGAAGAACCCAAATAGCCGGAATCTTGGATACTGCTACTGCACAATCCTACCGACTGCGCCAATTATGAAACTTTAACGATATAGTTCGTTTTTAAAAAGTGTTTATTATTACAACGACAATTTATTTAGCTACTTAATTCCACAACGTGTTTACAAAGAATGAGTTCTCATGCAAAACAGTCAAATGAGGTAAACACTTCTGCTGACTCGTGGAATGTTGGAGCATGGTGGTTTCCTAGTAGTTCCTGGAGTCAGGTGGGTATGGCTATGTAACTATGGCGAACCCAAAAGAACGGCTTAGCCCAGTGCAGTGTACTGGCACCAATTATCTTCAATCTCTACACCAACGACCATCCCACACCAGCTTTCACCAGAAATTTTGTATACGCAGATGACCTTTGTATCCCGCTCAAGATTCACATTTTGGAGAGAAAGAACATAAACTAGACGCAGCTCTGAGCATGATATCCACCTACTATGAAAGGCACTCCCTGAAGCCAAATTCCTCTAAGACCCAAGTCAACGCCATATCTCTCGTCAGGAAAACAGACTCATGGTTATCTGGAATAGCCATCCTAGAGCACACTGAAAAACGTACCCATCTTGGATTCATACTGGATTGCTTCTTAACATACAGGTCCCATTGTGAAAAAAACCGGAAGAAGGAAGAAACGCCAAGCGGCCTTCTGAGAAGACACAGCAGCAGCAAGCGGGGCGCAAATCCGACAGTACTGAGAACGTCCGCGCAGCTATTATGTTTTTCGACTGCAGAGCCCTCCTTCCAATATCAGAAGCCGCTACAAGCGGGATATCAAGAGGATGGACAACATGGCGAATGCTGAATTGCATTAGAACTGGCGTGGGCCCCGCCAAGACCAACCTTATCAGGTGGGGCCTGTTGGATAGAAATTACGCCAAGTGCGACTGTGGAGGCATACAGGACATGGACAAGGACAAATGTACTTTCGAATATTTATTAACCCTCAACCAGCAAGTATTGGACACAGCCGAATATTGGGCTCAGAAATTATAGTTGCCGGACACGAAAAAGTAAGTATAATCTGCCATAACAGGTATCCGTGGGACCAAGAAATCTCAGAAAGTACGTCCTTTTACAATTCCATTAAAAATTGAGTTTTTTGGTAAATCGAGATCGAACTTCAGAAAAATGGGTTTATAGGCTTGTCAAGAAGTCCTAGGAATAGTCAGAAAAGTATTTGAAAGTAACGGCATTGTAACCAATTTAAAAAACGGGGTTCCAATGGTATGCCCGGATTTTGGGATTTAGGCAACGCCACAATCTGGGCGTTAATGGAACACAAAACGTTGAGTTTGCTCGAAGAAACTCCTAGACCCCTTTATTTCCACAACTATTTTCACGTATTGAAACGGACTTTAAATGAGCATCAAGTGCACAATAAACCGGATTGGATATGGATTTTATACCAAAGCAGCATGACGATAGACCCTAGGAGAACAAAAGTGGGAGACGCTGTAATGCAAACTACTTCTTCATGATCAAGATTCACGGAGTTGAAGTTTTGGACGAATGAAGTTTCTCAACAATAAAACGAATCACAATGCTTAGAAATACAATGTCTGGGGAATACGAGGATCGTTTAACTTTAAGACTTAATTTGTAAAAAATAGATAAGTTGTTACTGCAAAAATTTCAGATTACCTGAAAATCTTTAGAAGAAGCTTCCACTGCTTATTCGGCTAATAAGGACTTATTATTGTTACTATGCTATTTCTTAGTAGTAAAGAGGCTGCGAAATGTCGTGACACCCGGGGAAAAACTAATTAATTAGTCATAATATTGTCTTGCGAAAACAAATTTTCTGTTTTGCTAACAATTGTTATTGAGTAACTAAAAACGTAATTATATATAAAAGGAAATCAAAAATGCCTCACCAATTTCCGTGAGCAGTTCTCCGTTTTCATCTCGAGCTTCCTGTAATGCGCTCTCCATTTCTTTGAGTTTCATTTCGAGAATTTCTTTTTGACCCGCTCCTGTGGCCTGGAATAAAAATTAACGACACTGAGAAAATGCTCTAGTAAATTTCCAGTTTTAAAACATGGCCAAAGTCCGGCAGACCCGTACATTTACTTTCCAATAATCTTGCATAATTCTCCCACCAACCAAAAAGCCACAATCGAAAAAACGGGGCAGAAAACCGAAGATGACCCAGCCAACCCAGCCAACCCAGCCAACCCAGCCAACCCAGCCAACCCCCACAACTCCAACACCTGAGGCCAAACGAATAGCGTTGGATCATCAGGCTACAACACATAAAAACCAAACAACAAACAGCAAGACAACATCAACAAGATTTCCAACATATTCGCAAATATTCACAGCGAACGCAATGCCGACCATCACCAGAGTGCAACTTGCAATCAGATGGGAGGAACTCAACCCTAACAACAAGGATGTGATTATCAGACAAGATAATCACTTTCTAATTAAAACCAACAATGATGACAAAGCAACACAAATTTTACAACAACTAATACAAGAGAGCGTTATAACAACGTTCAAACTGCAGAAAGGTGCTAACCTGCCAACAACCCGACAACAAAGATCAAACCACCATATTACAGCCACATATTCAGTGGTTGCTACTGGAGTGGACCTTGAGATCACGGATGAAATCTTCCTGAAACATTTGGAGAAATCAGGTATAACAATTAGGTTCTGCAAAAGAATCATCTCCAGAGCTAGAAACAGTCCCACCCTGCTGATGATGCTGATAACGGGCGACCTGGCGACGTACAGTTACAGCTCATCAGGCTGATGAGCGACCGCGCAGTGCACTTCCTTGGGCGCGTGTTCAGGATTGTCGAGAGCAAGCCTCCAGCTCCGATTCCTGCTCCGTGCGCCAGGTGCAACTCTTTTCAGCACCGAACCGAATCCTGCAAAACACCTGCGAAGTGCAACAAGTGCCTTGGCCCTCACTCAACATTTGGGTGCAGTTCTCCACTTCCCGTCAAGTGCGCTGCCTGCAACTCGGACGAACATGCGGCATGGAGCGTAAAGTGCCCGAAGAGACCAACAGCACCTATCAGTGGTATCCCCAACGTAAAAATTAAGTGTCTGAACAAGAGAACGTCTGAGGTGTCTGATTCGATAACTAAAGGTAACAGAATACACTCACCAATAACAACTCACGATTTCATACTAAACAAATATAAACATCAAATTAACAAGTCTACCAACACTAACAGAGAAGATCTGCTTAAAAAAATGCGAAAACAATATACAGTGTGTCCAGTATAAAATGATGTACATGGGGATATTAGAAACCGTTAGAGTTACAGGGTGGACCAAATGGGGAAAAAGTTGCGCAATCAAGCGCCTATAAATAATCTGTCATCAACTTCTTTGAACTCGGAATAGCAACGGATATACAGGGAAAAAAATAAAAAAGTGCATTTTATAAAATCCTTTATATCATGTTTATTATAAAAGATACAATAACGAAATTTTCAGGGTGGGGGTAAGAAATGAGCGTGAATTTGAAAATAAAGTAAAAAATAATCTAGGCCCACTATGTTCAATGAGGCCGAAGTTAACTTTTGTTTTTCTTATGGGCGCCATATTGAATTTCTGCATTTTTAAATTCCCCTTTAAATATGCTCTTCACCCATGTATAACATGTTTATGTTCGATCAAGATAAATAATTAAAATTAACAAAATTACGATTTAATGGTAGTAGGCATTGATATTTCTATTAATTATTACGTTAAATTATTATTGATCATACATCGAACACTGCAAAAGAACAAGAAACATTTTAGGATTAAAGTAGGTGTTCAAATAAGCCACCGTTTTCTCGCACGCACAACGTACATCGTCTCATTACTGCTTCACAGGATTTTCTGATCATTTCTGGGGTAATTCTGTTAACAGTTTCTATAACAGCGTGTCTCAGCTCCTCTTCGGTTTCGTATGTCCTACAGTATACCACATTTTTGAGGAAACCCCATGCAAAAAAATCAAGCGGTGTTATGTCAGGGGATCTCGCAGGCCATCTTACTGGTTCCAGGTTGCCTATCCACTTGTTGTGAAATTCGTGATTTAAAAATTCTGTGAAATACGTCCATTATGTGGCGGCGCGCCGTCTTGTTGGAAATACAAGTTTTGCCGGGTAGCTACTGGAACATCCATAAGTGCTTCCGCTACGTTAGTTTGTAAGAGGTTCAAATATCTCTCGGAACCACAATACCTATACAATAATATGAAATATCAATGCCTACTACCATAAAATCTTTATTTTGTTAATTTTAATTATTTATCTTGACCGAACATAAACATGTTATACATGGTTGAAGAGCATATTTAAAGGGGAATTTAAAAATGCAGAAATTCAATATGGCGCCCATAAGAAAAACAAAAGTTGACTTCGGCCTCATTGAACATAGTGGGCCTAGATTATTTTTTACTTTATTTTCAAATTCACGCTCATTTCTTACCCCCACCCTGAAAATTTCGTTATTGTATCTTTTATAATAAACATGATATAAAGGATTTTATAAAACGCACTTTTTTCTTTTTTTCTGACAATGACAACTGGAACTTGATCAATGACTGGTACTTGAACTATTTTAACAGCTCACCAAACTACACCTTCAAACTGATCACAGACGCAGAGTACGATGAAGCCCTAGCGCACACCAAAAACACTGCACCGGGGAAAGATAAAATCAAGGCAAAACTCTTGAAAAGCCTAACTCAAGAAACACACAAACTGATCCTAACTGAATTGAACAACTGCATCACAAATGGCGGAATCCCAGAAACATGGAAAAACGGCTTAATAATCCCTATACCCAAAAATGGACTGGACAATGGACAATACACAACCGAGCTACTACAGACCAATTACAGTACTTCCAGTACTAAGCAAAATTTTTGAATACATAATAAAGCAGCGGCTTGAAAAAGTGATTGGAAAATATATACCTACCTACCAATTTGGTTTCAAACAACATCACTCGACTGTTCATCCGCTCTTTATTTTGGCCAACAATATACAAACTACCCACCTAACTGACAGAAAGACAGCTTGCCTGTTTATGGACATTAACAAGGCATTTGATAGTGTCTGGCATGGAGGCTTACTATACAAACTATACAAACTACACACACCAACATATCTACTACACATCATAAAGAACTTACTAGAAAACAGACAACTACAAGTACGAATGGACAAAACACTGTCATTTTCTTTTTCCCCTGAACAAGGGCTCCCTCAAGGATCCCCGCTCTCACCGTTTCTCTACAAGATATACTGCCATGACATATACAATTACAACTTAGCAGACACAAATCAAATCGACAGATCGGCATACATATTAAAATACGCAGACGACACGGCACTTATTGTACATGACAAAACTACTGAAAGAGCAGCTCAAAGATTCCAAACACTAACAAACAACACAATGACATGGTTTTATAAATGGAGACTAACACCAAACGCGTCAAAAAACCAACTTCTGCTCACAAACCACAGACTCAACGCTGACTCCCCTACAATAACTGCAGACGGCCAAACGACACAACCAAAAAACGATGTAAAATACCTTGGAATCATAATTGACCACAAACTTAATTTCACTAAACACATACGAAACATCAGGGCAGAAACAATAGAGAGAACAAAACACTTCCGATCACTAACCTACAAAGACAGAGGAATTAGCACAAACACCGCCACCAAAATATATAAATCGATTTGTAGACCCTTGCTAGACTTTGGACATATACTCATGACCAACGGAACAGAAAGGACAAAACGTTATACACAAACAACAGAACAAATTGCACTAAGACTAATAACACGAATAAGACACCCCCAAAACCCACTGCACAACCCCCCCACCCAACTACTATACGAACGCACAAACATGACAAAGATCTCGGAAAGACTCATACATCTACAGACCAAATGGACAAACAACCGCTACAATTGGACCATACTGAATCCCCTTTGTCTTACAAGACCAACCAGACAATGCCGCTTCCGTTTCCCTACATCAACGCTACTCGAACACTTACAAACGCAACTGACTACTGGATAATAAAATAATTTTTTCTTGTCATTAGAATTGGAAAGTTTATTTAATAAGATTGTTATCCTAGAATAAGAGAATTTTCATATTTGTTTTTTATTTAGATTAAGACTACATGTATTAAACAAGGGCAGAAAGACCGATAGGTCGATAGCCTTTTTTAGAAATAAAGATGTTTACTACTACTACTCTCCCACCAACCTAACTGTAAACGGCATATTAGCCATATTGCAAGCAGCAGATTAGTATCGAGCGTTAGTCCTGGACCAATTTGATTTAAACCAGGCTGTAGCACAACGCTGCAGTCGGTTAGGATGGTAACATATACTTATACAGCATTTAATCAAGCTCAAAGCATGGTCATGTTACTTTTCGATATGGAAAGGGCTTGCGACCCTGTTATTTGCCATGTACTGCTTAGCGCTGCATCTAGTTTGCCTCATTGAGTGTTTACTCAGAAACGGAACTATTAATGAATCCTGTTTTGGGTAAATCCCTTTCAGTCAAAAGAAGGTAGAATTATCGCCGGGTACATTGATTTGCCTCTTCCTGTATAATTTGTGCTGTGGCTCCGAATGATAGCACCCTAAAAGCGCTCCTGTCTAGGGTTACAGACAAACCGAGTGCGCGACAGTATAAGCCAACAAACCATCTCGTGAAGGATGATTTAGGAAAATATATGGCATTTGTTGTACTAGAACAGAAAATCAGTTTCCGAACAATCAGTCATAGTCCAAAATGCTACAAAAAAAGGTTAACCATCGATGGCTTCACGAAATCGGTGTGAAGAAAATATATCTTACTCTTGATAAAATTGAATCAAGTAAAACTTTTTCGGAGTTTTTACTTGTTTAAGGGTGCGAGATGTAATGTATTCTGTTATATTCGCGCTTTCGCAAAACTTACTTTGTTGTCGTCTGCCAGGGCCATCTCGTCCATAATGACCTTAAGTTTATCTTTGTACGACTGCAACTCTCTGTTCATAGCTTCATTATTTCGTTCGGCTAATAAATGCATTTTTTGTGCTTCTTGTAGCTAAACATTTATACAAATATATTTAAATTGTTTATGGTATTTTTCACATAAACATATGCTGTCGGACTAAAGTAACGTATAGTTTCCAAAAAATATGCAATTCCCAGCATTATAATTATAGAAGCACAATAATGTAGAAAAATGAACCCAATTCCAAAAAAGTGATGCTCCAGACTTTTTTCCCAAGCCAATTTCAAAAAATTCAAAATTTGATACCATTTGTGTTTTATTTCGGTTGTGAAAAACGTTCATTCGTTATTTTCCATGACAAATAATAAGCAAAACACTAAAACTTTTCGAATTGATAGTGATAACTTCTTATGGCACGGGGTGAATCGGTTGGAATGCGTTACGGCGCCGTTATGTCTCGCCGTTCCCGCCCTGCGGTCTCTTACTTTCTCGCTCGTACGCACACGGCGACTCAGCACAGACTGAGAAATTATAAAACTATTATTGCCATCATGCGTTAAACAAGTTCAATATTTGATAGTTTCTATGAATACCACATTAAGTTATCACTTCTGTCGGGCGTCCCGTGACGCACACCTTTTTTTTAAACAAAATTATAGCATTTATTACTAGAAAGGATTTAGCTGAGAATTCACACTTACACTGCCTGAAATGCCAATTATGGCTTTGTTGAAATTTTAAAGCAAAACCATATGTCATCCCCAGGCAATATTTGCCGGATAGCACGTCAACATTTTGTCGATATTGTGCTTCTCGCCAAGACTCAATTTTGAAAATTGGATCAAGAAAAAACCTATTACCCCCGAACGAAAATTCGCTGCTTTCCAGTCGCGCAACAAGATCTCTCACAAGTTTTAGGTCGGTCTGGGTAATACTGTGTCGTGCGACACAGTGTGTTTATCCCGCTCTGTGTATCCATGAGCCCCAACACCTCGCGTCTTACGACGCGACGCCATGAACAACACTTAACGTTTAATCTCATTCAAGATGGCAGATTTCGGATTGCAAGTTCGTGAAAGCCGCGCGATCATTCGCTACACTTAGTTCATCGATCATGAACTGAGTTTGTGCTTAAAATTCCACTCTTCATAGTAGGCATGGGTAACACTGTGTTGAGTTGCACTTTTAAGTTGATGCCGCTCTGAGCGTCTATGATTTATAACTCATCGCGACTCTCTGCGCCGCACTTTGAATAACGCTTGTGGCGGCCTTCATCCACCAACTGACAGGGGGCACCACCAACTTTGGTTGCAACTATCATCACATTTAACCTCTTTCAACGTAGCACACTTCGAAATCACTCGATCGTCGGTATCGACGCGGCAAGCAGTATCGGTGTCACTGTGTAAACACCTGAAAATTCACTGTGTTACCCAGGCCTATGCGTTATGGTATGATGTGGAGACCTTTTCATATTTTCCCATTGGGCAATCAATAACAGCACAAACTAAAACTGATTTCTTACGGCAGTACCCTCAACCTTTTGTTATTCTAATTCGTGATAACATACTGTTGAGAAGACCATACGCTTTAAGAAGCTCAGCTATGAATTCTAATGAACAAATATGTGTTGAATTATATAATAAAACTAATATACCACACAACAAAGAATAATAAATTTAATTCCGAGTATGCCCCGCATACTAGATGATGTCTAGTTAGCTATTTAAAAAAAATTAAAACACAGGAAAATTAGTACAGATGATGTAAAATTGTTAGTTTTACGGTTGAAAATGTTCACAAAAAGACGTAGTTTCAAAATGTTAGAAAATGAAAAAAAAATGAAATTATGTCTTGCTTATTTTTCTTGATCCCTTCGATTTTTAGGCTAGCAATTGTCAAGCTTAGCTCTGATAAGAGCCTGTTTGTTAAAACTTTGGTTTGCGGTGGTGAAAGGATTGGCGATTGTTTGATGGGACAGTGTTACAGGGAGCACCGGCATTTTCTGTTTGTCCTGGTGTGTGTCAAAGAAAGAGGAAAATGCACGCGTGGGAGCTCCTTCCGTGATACCCGGCAGATTATAAAGGGAATATTAAATATGTTGGCCGCTTTGCGTATGTTTGTTGGGTCACCCTGTACAGTGCGTTTTCCTGTATACATGAGGAGCTCCAAGACAAAACGGTCAGGCTGTTCTTTTGCTCGGGATATATTTTCGGAATATTAATGAGCCTCTTCAAATGACTAGCTCTTCATCTTGGGATAGGTTTCTGCCAGGATAAAAAAAATCCGTATATTTTTAAGGAGATGTACCAAAACTTGAGAGATTATGTATCTTGTAGAAGCACAAATATCCAAGAATGGATTGAAAACAATTTCTGGATCTGGATGATTTTTGTAAAAATTGGATCATAATATAGAAAGCATTGACATCAATAGTTTTTAACACTTGGTATAAATATATTTCTCATTAGCGCACAATTAAAAGTCTAGTTGTTGACATACATCACGTTTCTTTTTCTTGTGGAAGTTTCTTCATTTTCGTCAGCCATTACATGAATCTTCTAAATTTGGAAAACCGAGCACAACGAACAACACCGAGTTTCACAATAACAAACACAATTATATGAACGTTCATTAATAACTTAAATAGGTAAATTACACGCTGGATGCTATTTTGCAAAAACACCAATATTCCATTGATTCAAACTTGATTCCGTTTCATCAATATTGATGTTTCGACCATACAGATGATTTAAAGTTAAAGTGAATTATGTCTACCATCAATCTACCAAAAACACAAAAATATAAATTTGGAAAATTATGGAATCTTTGGGGTTCCTGAATTATGAGATTTGCTAGGAGATTATGGCGCCCTCTTAATATCGAGATTTATCTAACGTGGAAATTTAACGGTTATCTCGAGGATGTATGCACGAGTTTGGAACGGAGCAATTGCTTCTGTACAAGTAATTTATTTGATATTTCAGAAGAAATACGCGAGACATCAGATGAAAACAAACGTATGGCTGACGAAAAACTACACGAGATTGCACAACTCGAAACCCAGTTCGAGTCCCAGTCCGTGCGTCCACACACACGAAACCCAGTCCGTGCGTGAGGAGAGTGCTCGCCAAGTTACACGCATTAAAGACCGATGCGAAATCGTCCGGAAATCTACCCAAAATCAGGTCTCGGATCTCGAGCGGCAGTTAGCTCAGACACGTGCCTGTGCAAAACAAGCGGAAAAAGAGCGTGACGACGTGCGGCAAAAGATGCAGATGCAAATTCGAAATCTCAATGAAAATTTTGAAGACGCTCAAATGCGTATTCGAAATTTGCAGGTGAGTTGTTGCAAATGAATAAATGTTTTGTTTAAAATCGTTTTACGCAAATAAATGGCAATTTTCGATATCATCCAAAAAAGTTAGTTTATTCTACAGCCAAACCAGTATCCAATTCATGTTTAATAGTTGCATTTTTGGTTTGAGACCATGCAGACTTTTTTAAGAAGAACTACAAACACAACATACTTTTTTCAGGGACATGTAAATTTCTTGAAAAACTCCCACTGCAGTCCATCAGAGCAGGAACCAACAATTGAAAAGAAGGTGATCCATGTTGTTGCGCATCCTGCTATTAAAAATAATGTACTTTTTAATTGTTACAAAATTCATGTAATAAATCTTTTTATCTCACTCGATTAATCCTTTTTCATCAACACCACAAACAATTGCTCTTGGGCTATCAGACTATTTTCATGAATATTTGTCCGACATATTAACCAAGAAACAGTAGCAGCGATATTTGTAATGATTCAAGTGGGGTAAGGTTAAACAGGATGATTCCATAACAAAGAGAAATCCCGAAGTTGAAGATACCACACGTCAGAAGGTAGCCTTTGGCGCACGCATGCCTTATTAGGAAACACCAGCGCTAACCATAGAGGTTAATAGTATTAGTAGTAGTAGTGTGGGGGGACTCCAATGGGTCCGGCGAGTAGGCATTAAAGGCTTTTTTTGCCATTTCCCTTCCATCCATCCCCACATTACCACTCCTGATCTTCGCCACCCAGGCGTCCCGTCAATTCCGAAGGCAAGGATTCGTCTCCACCCTAAGGAAGACAGGTCCATGCAGGTACCCAAGGAGGCGCCTTCGAACAGACGACTAGCGGTGGCAGACTCCTAAAAGGTGATATGATGTTTTCTCCGCCGTTCCACATTGTGAATATACGGGACTATCACCAATTGCCAGTAGGTCTAGGTGTGTGTTCAGACAACAGTGGCCTGTTATGACCCCAGCCAGTCCTCAGGGCCCATCTACTCCTTGACATTCACCATTCGGATCTTGCCTTGTCGTCACGCGGTTCCAATCAACTCTTTGGTTTGTCTATGCTCTTCTGCCTTTCTCCACATCTCTGTGGTGCCTATAAGAGCCCAGTCATTAATAGCGGTTGCTACCTATCAGTTACTTTACCCTATGTGCGGTTCGGCAGTTATTGAGTTCTCAGAACATCCGAGCCTAGCCAATGCATCGGCCCGCTTGTTTCCCGCCGATTCCATGAGCGCTGGAATCCACACCCGGTTTACTTGTTTCTGTTCTGCCACTTTGTTCAGGGCATCTCAGCAATCCTGGATCAGCCTACTACCAATCTTGTCACTTGAAAGTGCCTTGAGGGCAGCCTGGCTGTCGAAGTAGAAGTCGATCACTCCCTCTCGTCCTTCGGTAAATTCCTTATCTGTGGCAACCTCGAGGATTGCATATAATTCCGCCTGAAGCACTGTCGTCCAGCTTCTCAGCGAAAATGATGCTCCTCCGTTGGTGTCCTGCCGGTAGACGCCCGCGCGGGACAATCTTGTATATGGAGCCCTTGAGCCGTCGGTATACCAACATTGCACCCCCTTTCGAGCAGTCACGGTCCTAGTATTCCAACTTTCTTTTGTAGGGATTTCCACCCTAAAGTTTCTTTCGAACATAAGTCCGCTGTCAGATGGGACTACCCTTGCTACTACTACCCAGGTTTGGTATATCCCGACGCATGGCGCCCCCTATTTTTGTATGTTCCTGACGTGGGTGGTTGTCACACCTTATAGAGCCGCATTCCATCCTCTGCGGATCCACAGGGGTAACTCAGGGAGGTCCAGGAGGATATTTAATGCCATGTTCGGTGTCGTCCTTCAGTCTTTGCAGACCCACCAGTTTTCGGAGTATGCACGCCTTATCTACCGCCGGCCACCAGACCACGGAGCCATAACAGATCCTCGGTCTTATAACGGCAGTGTACAACCACAACATAACGTATGGTTTCATGCCCCAGTTCACGTGGGGGTCCATCTGAATTTACTGTCTAGGGTCACGCCTAGGTACTTGACCTCTCCCACGAGGGTAAGAGGTTTTCCGTACAACATTGGCGCCCTATAATCCTTAATTTTTCTTCTCCTTTGTAAAGAGCATGATCTCCGTTTTGCTAGGATTAACTGATAATCCCGTATTGGTGCACCATATCTCTATTATTCTCTATGCAACCTGCATTCTCTCGCAGACAACGCCGAGAAACTTCCCCTTAACCCTCTGTATAGAGGATATCTCTATATAGGATAGTCCTCTCGGTCTATCGGCCCCAGGATTTCGTCTGTAACCAGACACCACTAGCGGGGGGAAAGGCAGCTGCCCCGTGGATAGCCCCCAATACCTCGATCTCCAGCCGTTCGCCCCCTAACCAGGCATGGGTAATTTAATTTTCTGGAGTTGGCTGCCCAAAAACGTGGTAAAAAAAGTTAGTCATAAAAAATGAGGTGGTCTTTTTTTTTAGGTGGTTTAGGTAAAATTATTTAGTCTCGGGTCTCGTAAAGCTTAGCTTTATCTTACCGTTCAAATTTAAATGTGTTCACTAACTCACAGAGCAGCAACTCAACACAATGTTACCAGCCATGCCTACTGGCCGTGCGGCACGCTATAGCACTCCAGTCCCAGTTTATAGCGACCTTTACACGAGCGGTCCAATAAGCGGGAGCCCCTTTTAATTAAAGAGCATTGTAGATATTGCTTGTTCTGGCTCTAACGAAAGCCCCCTCCACATCGAAAAAGAGGGCCAGTGTCACTTCTATATCTTATAGTTGCTGTTTAACTTTTTGCACCAGAGCATGGAGAGGTATCTGTCGACCTTCGTTTCTTGTATGCATGCTGGTTGCTCTGCAGCGAAGTCCTTCGGTGTCGGACTTTCTCTGTTAGGTACCTGTCTATCATCATTTTCAAAGTTTTCATGAGGAAGGACGTTAAACTTATGGATCTGTGAGATTTGGGCTCAGTGTAATCCCTTTTACCGAGTTTCGGTATAAAGATCACTTCCGCTGACCGCCAATCATTAGGGGCAAATCTCATTGCCACGCTGGCCTTGAAGATCCTTCCCAGGAACTGATATAAGATATTTAGATCCGACTGGCAGCTTTTTTGGAATACCATAGAGGCTATGTCGGGACTTGCTTCTCTGCACTTAATTATCGAGGAGAAGACACAAAGGCCAACAGACCGAGTAAACGAATGGGACAATGAGGGCACAAGATTGAAATGATTATGACGTCGCATCCGCTTCTAGAAAGCAGATCTGCTATATTAAACGGATCTGCGCTCTCGAGTGGGTATAGTCATTCCCAAAAGGGAAAATTGGGAAAGACCGAACAATCATCAGCCTTCGAATTTCAAGAGGCTTCTAACTTCCAATCACAACAGGACAAAGGAAGGAACAGACAGGAGGAACTGTGGCAGTTAAAATCGCCCAGCACAATTTGGGGATATACCCAGACCAACGAAAATGGTGTTGAGCTGGAAAGCTGGATAGAACACACGAATATGCATATCGTACACGACGCCAAGCTCCGTCTTTCAATAGCGGCCGCTGGAAAAGAAGATATAATCCGTATAACATTTTTGTTTCTGACTGACTTATTCCCCTATCAACAAAACATGTAGAACATTCCCTCCCAAAAACACAACATCGCCCCATTACGCGTGTAATCTCTGCAGCATGAGACCTGAAAGTGTTCTCTTCAGAAGGCAGTTCAATTTCAAAAAGGCAAGGTGGAATGATCTTACGGCTGATCTGGATTATGAGGTCACCTCCCTGGAAGCAAGCCCCGAAAACTATGATGCTTTCATCGACATTGTCAAGAGACTATCAAAAAACCACATCCCAGGGGGTGTAGCACCGAATATATACCAGGTCTTACTCCAAAGTCCGTAGATCTGATGACGAGGGTAGCGAACTCTATAAATAACCCATAAATTCGGGCCGAACCCATAAATTCGGGCGATGAGCTGATGCAGGCCATCTCTAGAGCAAACTCCGATAAATGGCGAGCGCTAATGAAAGACCTGGATGAGGGAGAGCAGCCGACGTGCCTGGAAACTTATCAAAAATTCTAGCAACGACCCCACAAGCGCTACCCCGAACCTGACATTAGTCACCCCAGACCAGATCGCACACCAACTGCAATGGAACGGAAAGACCCAAAGAAGGGTCCCCAAAACTCAAATACAAAGGGATCCAGACAACGAAAACGACTGTCTCGATGAGCCATTCACAAACAATGAATTAAAAACTCAATTAACAACTTAGAACAGAACTGAACAGAGAAAAAGAACTTAGAACAGAACCTGAGAACAGAACAAATAAACATTTTGGAACTGCAACCATTTCATGGATCAGCAACTTAATGAACTGCTGTGTGAGGAAGTTGCAAATCCCAAAAATATGGAGGAAAGCCCGAGTGGTCCGCTATTGGTAGGCATTGCACTCCTCATAAGAAACGTTAGCAACTAATTTTATCTAATTATAGTCATTATAATTTTAGAGAAAGAATCAAATAAATATATTTCGTGCTGAGAAAATGATTTGATAATTTAGGACCCTCAATGTGTTTGCATTTAGAAGCCGCTTTCATTCAGTAGTAGTAAACATCTTTATTTCTAAAAAAGGCTATCGACCTATCGGTCTTTCTGCCCTTGTTTAATACATGTAGTCTTAGTTTAAATGAAAAACAAATATGAAAATTCTCTTATTCTAGGTTAACGATATTATTAAATAAAATTTCAGTGGCAAGAAGAGATTATTTTATTGTCCACTAGTCAGTTGCGTTTGTAAGTGTTCGAGTAGCGTTAATGTAGGGAAACGGAAGCGGGATTGTCTGGTTGGTCTTGTAAGACAAAGGGGATTCAGTATGGTCCAGTTGTAGGGGTTGTTTGTCCATTTTGTCTGTAGCTGTATGAGTCTTTCCGAGATCTTTGTCATGTTTGTGCGTTCGTATAGTAGTTGGGTGGGGGGGTTGTGTAGTGGGTTTTGGGGGTGTCTTATTCGTGTTATTAGTCTTAGTTCATTCCAATGTATTCCTGGGTTTTCAGTCAATTTTATTGTCACTAATTATGGTGTTATGTGATGAGCCCTGCGTTTCGTCCCGGGTACGCCGGACATCGGCGTATAAGGCAGGGTCTACCTAAGCCTTACTGACGAGTCCAATAGGTAGACCCGGGACGAAACGCAGGGCTCATCACATAACACTATAATTAGTGACAATAAAATTGACTGAAAACCCAGGAATACATTGGAATGAATTATAGTACAGTCAAGAAATAGAATATACAAAACGAAATTAGTCTTAGTGCAATTTGTTCTGTTGTTTGTGTATAACGTTTTGTCCTTTCTGTTCCGTTGGCCATGAGTATATGTCCAAAGTCTAGCAAGGGTCTACAAATAGCTTTATATATTTTGGTGGCGGTGTTTGTGCTGATTCCTCTGTCTTTGTAGGTTAGTGATCGGAAGTGTTTTGTTCTCTTTATTGTTTCTGCCCTGATGTTTCGTATGTGTTTAGTGAATTTAAGTTTGTGGTCAATTGTGATTCCAAGGTATTTTACGTCGTTTTTTGGTTGTGTCGTTTGGCCGTCTGCAGTTATTGTAGGGGAGTCAGCGTTGAGTCTGTGGTTTGTGAGCAGAAGTTGGTTTTTTGACGCGTTTGGTGTTAGTCTCCATTTATAAAACCATGTCATTGTGTTGTTTGTTAGTGTTTGGAGTCTTTGCGTTGCTCTCTCAGTAGTTTTGTCATGTACAATAAGTGCCGTGTCGTCTGCGTATTGCAATATGTATGCCGATCTGTCGATTTGATTTTTGTCTGGTAAGTTGTAATTGTATATGTCATGGCAGTATATATTGTAGAGAAACGGTGAGAGCGGGGATCCTTGAGGGAGCCCTTGTTCAGGGGAAAAAGAAAATGACAGTGTTTTGTCAATTCGTACTTGTAGTTGTCTGTTTTCTAGTAAGTTCTTTATGGTGTGTAGTAGATATGTTGGTGGCTTTCATTCATTTTATTATTATTTGCCTCAAATTTACCCCTTTCGCTGTCGGGATCCTTTTGCTATATAATAAAAATGTTGTTTAAAATGTATCCTTTTATCTATTTATTATCTAGGAAAATTAAACTTATTTGTTAGTTAACCGGTTTAAGTTTTAAAGTTGGTTCAGCATTTCATGTTAAATTTGTGCATCTACTGCCAAATAGCAAAAGCTTTGAAATGTGCAGCACATTTCCACTTGTTTTTCACCACTATATCTGGAAGACCCGACCCTATAGAAAGTCAAATTGTTGACAGCTTTTAACCAAGTTTGTAAGGAAATGAGATAAACCGGCCATATTGGGTTTCACAACCGGACACAGAGTTAATCATTCATTAACGAGATATTTAAAAAAAGAGTTTTATTTCTTCAATCAAGGATTATAGTAACAACATTGACTTAAGTCTAACGATGCGACCTATTTATTATTTTAAAAATGCAAGCTCAGATGGGAACGAATGAGGTCCCACAACATTGGTAAACTGGAATTTGTTTATTTTATAATCTAAGCACTTTGCGTGAGGATGTAACTAAGTTTTTCAAGTAAAGCATTTTGTGAGGATGTAACCACTGAACACTTTTTCCTCTGGGCGCCTAAGTTCCCCCATAAAATCCGCCATGACCTATATTCTGAAAACGCCTCAAAGCAGTCTATCTTCATGTAATCAAATAATAATGCCGTTTTAGAGAAGAATTTTAGAATTTTGCAACAAACGAAAATGCAGACTCGAAGTTTCTCGGAAATACACGAACTGAAGAAGGAGTACAGTGTTGTCGAGTCACCCAATAACAAATTAATTTCTCAACCGAATATCAATTTAACGACTATGATTGAATGTAAATATACACAACATTCCGGCTATTCTGAAGGTTACAAGGCGTCTATGTCGACATGGTTTCTCGTTTTCGATAGCTAGTATCATAGATAAAGACAATTAATTTCAAAACAGGAGTTGAAAGCTTAATCCTTGCTGTGTGCCGCAGTGCGATTCAATATTTTGTGTGAAATTTGACACAAAATAAGGAAATCTTAACTTCACAACGACGTCGACTTTGTAACATTTCCTTTTTAGGAATAAAATGCTCACCGGGGTATTTTTCTAAAATTTTTGTTGCAAATTTCGCAGAGAAAAGGTCATTTGCCTGAATAAGATACTAAATGTATACGTACGCTATCTGCAGAATGGAATGCACTTATTCAAATGTATATTGAATTCTGTTTCTTTTACTACACATACGAAGCAAATATTACATTTATAATGATCTTCTTGCGCAGTTTTCCCAGCTTGTACACGTGGAGTTTGAGCGTTAATTTGATTGTTAGTAGCCTTTTCTTCAACCTTTATCAGTGCAGACAACTCATCTTGTTCGATTGCAATTTTTGTTTTTACTTGAATACAAAAGTCTGGTTTCGTATCAATTGGGTACCTGAAAGTAAAAATACATAACCAGCAAGCGCAATTCAGGACTTTATTATGACCATATGTTAGCACAACTTTAGTCAATCTATCATTATTGAAGGAGCAAATTTGTATTCTACTTCTCGTGTTTCACCCTCTACTTAATTGATGAATAATGAAACACCAATACAGCTTTCCTAATAGATTTATTAATTCAAAACATTGAACACTATTTTACATAATTTTTCAGTTTAATTACAAAACAAAAACAAATAAAACATAATTGCAGCAATAGTACAAATTTTATAGTCAAAACTAAAGCAAATCTAAATACTGAAACGCTAAATACATCTTAATTGTGATTTTCATTGATGTTAATGAAGGTTGCATGAGTAAAAGATTCAGCTGCGTGCAAATGCTTTCGCACTTACTTTAAAATCATTGTGTAATAATTGAGGAAGACGGTACCATTAAAAGTACCACGCAAGGGCTTTTCGCATTCTTTTAATTTAAATACAGTACAACTTTTCCAATTGAGTATTTCTGGAGAGATTTTCTTCAAAAACAGTAATGCCGTAGAACTAATTCATATAATTCAATAATTCAAGAAAACAAGAAAAAATTATTACAAAAATCAAAACACTGTCAATTGGATCGATGCGAGGTTCTTTTTGAAAGGTCTTAGGGAACAAAACGCTCCTGGTCGCAAAGTATGTAATGAGGAGTTAAATTTATGTCCTGTGCTAATGCTGCTGGAAATTATAAATTGAAACTGTTGGATCTGGGAAAAGTAAGACGATTTTCAGCTATTGGAAATACTTGAGAAAAAATGTCCCTATTTGATACCGCAGTCCCAGAAAACATTTTCTAAACCTGAATCAGACTAGCCATTTTCATGCTTCGTATGAGGTCATGATTGAAAAAAACGAAATACACCATTTAAGCAAGAAATTGAACAATAAGTCCAACTAAGAAGTGCGTGCAGCCGTTGAAAAATGTGCAATTTGTATTGATGAAATTCAGATAGTATCAACAGATGATGAAATATTTATGGATTTCTAGGGGATTTAGGGAATTCTAATAATGAGGTCATTCATGTAGATGTTTTTGTATTAAACTTCGTTGCATTTATGTCAATACAATCAAGTACAATGAAGTAGTTTCATCGTTTAAAGCATTAATGGGCATCAGAAAATTATTATGACCAAATCATTTTGGTGCGTGACTCTCGCGCCAAGTCACACACAACACACATGGAGATTTCAAATTAAAATACGCATTTAAAAATGTATGCGTATGTTTGCTTATTTTATTACTTGCTTTAGGAATATGTTTATACGTAAACTTGTTGTCAGAATCAAAATGTAATTTTTATTTAAAAAATACGTTAATCAAAAAAATGAATATGTTTGTTGACATAAATTTTACAGCTTTGTCGTAATTGTAATTCAAATTTAGTAATTAGAATCTAAGTGAAATGCAAACACTTTTATCACTGATTTTTTTCACTTTTTTCAAGAGTTTTATATCATTTCAGTATCTTTCCTGTAATGCGGACAAATCGGTAATCCGATCACATCGTGTGCGTTCAATTGACAGGATAAAAGATGTCGGTGAAATGAGGATCGCCTTTTAAATCTTGTGTTGCAAATATTGTATTAAAAAGCATGTTTGTCTGAATGCGACATCAAATGCATACGCAATACACTCCCAGAATCGGGAGTTAATTGTGTTACTTCTCTTACACGTGTACTCTTTTTCCTTCTGTATGCCTGATTCGATGTTCTTCGATGTTTTTGTATGCCTGTTTCGATGCGTTTTTAAGTATCCTTTTGATTTAAATGTGTTGCTGCAAATATCGCATTCAAAAGGCCGTTTGTCTGAATGCGATACCAAATGCCCACGCAATTGACTCTCAGAATAGAAAATTTTGTTACATGTCTTACACGTGTACTTTTTTTCTTTCGTATGCCTGTTTCGATGAACGTTTAAATGTTTTTTGGATTTAAATGTGTTGCTGCAAATATCGCATTCAAAAGGCCGTTTGTCTGAATGCGATACCAAATGCCCAAGCAATTCACGCCCAGAATAGAAAATTTTGTTACATCTCTTACACGTGTACTTTTTTTCTCTCGTATGCCTGTTTCGATGAATGTTTAAGGTACTTTTTGATTTAAATGTTGAAGTGCAAAACTCGCATTGAAATGGGCCTTGACCTGATTGAGATTTCAAATGTTGTATCAAACCCCTTTGTGTATGTGTATTACGGAGAACATTTAAATCACATATTGTTTTGCAAAATAAATTGCAAGAATCACATTGAAAACGGCGTGTGTCTGAATGAGTTGGCAAATGAGATTCTAATGTTGATTTCGTAGGAAATGTTTTATCACAAATATGGCACGTGTAATATTTTGCTCTAGTATGAAGATTTCGATGCTTAGTTAGTTCACATTTTATCATGAATACAGAATTACAAAAATCACACGCATAATGGTATTTGTCTGGATGCGTTTTCAAATGGTTATCTAAATTTGAATATAACAAAGTTTGACCACAAATGCGACAGGTAAACTGATTTTCTGAATGTGTGGTCAAATGCATATTTAAGTTTGATTTACTTAAAACCGATGTCTCGCAAATGTTCCAGTTAAACTGATTTACTTCGCAGTTTTCTTCAGCCTTCGCAGTTTTCATAGTTTCAGTTCGAGTGTCATTCATATTACTAATGGCTTCGTCTTCAACGTTTACCAACGCACACAAGTTTTCTTCTTCAATAATTGATTACAATTATTTTAATTTCTTCCGTTACTTGACTGCAAAATGCTGGGTTCATATCAACGAAGCATCTAAAAAATCTACAATTAGTAAAGAGATTTATAATTTTATATTGATAAAATTAGCATAACAAATAAGAAGCAAAAATTTCTCTGGACGGCTCAACCTTATCATAATGCAGGGACTTGATGTTAGTTAACAATTAGTTCACATCGATTTAGTAATAAATATATTCATGTTGAATCTGTTATCCTGCATCCTTTATTATCCTGCAAGTAAAAGTGTAATAGATTGTAACTTTTTCAAAAAGTGAATCCCTTTCTAGGTATCAACTAAATATTCCTGAAGTTGGACTTGAATTTCCTACTGCAAAGCAGGCATTGGAAAGGTCGTTTTTCGGACAGCGTTAGTGAATTGAGGATTGAAGCTTTTCGAATGAGATAATTCTTTGTCCGAATGCATATGCCCATGAACTATTAATAGGCCAGGCAAAATTTGATGATAAAAATTTATGACAAAATTTTTCAAATATGGCTCTAACGTGTCGTAAATGAGATGGAATCGCTCGGGGAACAACAAAAAAGTGGGAAAAATGCGAAAATTGTGTTTTTTCTCGGAAACTACCGCATATAACTCGGTTAGTATGCATTTTAGAGGAAAAATTTATACTTATAAGTTTGTTCGTAATGAAATTTTTTACACGATACAAGCCAAAATTTACAGAATTTATTTAAGAACACGTTCATTCATTGGTTTACTTTTTAACACGGAATTTCGTCGCCGCTGTCCTCGTTGTCGGATACGCAATCGTTAGCTGTGAATATGTCTGTATTTACAGGGAATTGGACATTATTGTCGCCATCAATAACAAGTTCACCACTATCTTCCACATCTATATTACTGTCTAATTAACATTTTCTTCGCAATTTTTACAAGTTTGACCTTGTCATCCTGCACAATAATCGGTACATTTTAATCCGTGATTTACACTACTTCAATATTTTGAGCAGCCTTTTGTACATTTACATCTGATTTCGCGTAATAAATTGTCAGGAACTAGTAAATCAGTTGGACGTTGGTTGTAATTTATTATCCCTAACACTTCAACCCCATTCCGGCGGGTCCAACGAGTTACTGTTCCTTTTTTGTACTTGATAATTTGCTCTAAACGTATGCTGTTTTGCCGCTTATGCAGTTGGCAAAAGCAAAGGTAAATTAAAAGTTTAAGCTTTAAATTTAGTTAAAAGCTTTCTTTCTAGAGCTACTTTAAAAACATACATTTCTTAGTATTACATAATTTAATTGTAAATTACTAGACTTCCGGTCCAGTTGCATATATAGCTGCAATGATTTTTGTGCCGGCGTTTTCAATTTCTTGTTCAGTGGCATTTGTTTTACGCAGACTTTGTGGAGGTAAACATATTGTGTTGCATAGCTTACAGTTGTGTTGTTTTTATTTCGTGTTTGTATTTCGATTCCAGGTTAAATCCTGTTTTAAGTGCTCCCTTAAAGTTTGTGCTCGTATGCATTTCTCGGTGATTTTTAGTGATACTTTTATTCTACATGGGAATTTGCAAATATGACTAAAAAAACCGACTTTCGTGACTTTTCCTCAATTTAATTGGTATTTCGTGAGTCACCATTTCAGAGAAGTCATTTTTCGCTTATTTCTTCCGTGAATAGAAGTGTGTAGTATTCAATAAACTGAGCATCTAAAAATTGTGCATGCATATACCTGTAGATTCAAGAGATGCACATTGGTTCTATAGTTCAGATGTTTTTTTGCATACATGTATTATCCGATATCGTATGCGAACTGTACTGTGTCAATCAAGCAAATACAGCAAGGTAAACAGAGATTGATACTTTTTGGTATGATTGTAACATATGGGGTATCAATTTGAAAACTTCCCACTCTTAATATCTCTCTTTCTGTTAAAAATACGGAAAATAAGAAAGACAACTCAATTTTATTTGTAAGGGGGACACTTTAAATTAATATTTTTAGCCTTCTTGTTTCAACCCCCTCGGAGAGACAGATGTCACCCTTAGAATTTTAAATGGGAATGGGGGTCAAGTGACACATCGTTTTAAAGGGCCTTCAATGCTCTTTTCAGCAGTATTCTACTTATTTGCTTTTAGTCCAGCGGTTTCCGGCTAATGCCATTTCAAAGTTGCAGAAGCGATTACACTTTGCCGCATTGCGATTTTGGGCTCCTGGTTAGTAATTACAAAAAAAATATTGCATTGGCTCTCCTTGCAGTACAAATGATTAGAAGAGTACGTGACATCGTTAAAATCGTTGAAGAGACTGTTGAACCTCTTATCCCGCAAGAGCTAGAAACTCAAATTGATGCAGAAGGTTATTCAGTTTTATAGGAGGATTGATTACCATTCCAGCAGGACGGTGCTAAACCTCATTATTTTCTTCCGGTCCGACAGTGATTAAACGAGAGATTCCTAAATAGATGGATTCCTAAATAGGGGACCAATTGAATGACCTTCAAGATCACCTGATTTGGGGCATCCAAAGTCCATTGTTTATAATACTCAACCTGCTGATATTGATGATCTTAAAAGCGGAAGTGGAGCAGAATGCCGGTCAATTCCCGGTGAAGTTTTCCGAAATGTTAGGTAGGAGTTCGAAAACAGACTTTATTATTGTTTACAGGAAAATGGACAACATTTTGAACAACTGATAAAATAGTGCGTAAATAGGTCCCATTTGTTTTATTGTGGAAAATTTTCTTTCGCAAATAAAAAGTTATTTTCGTCGAAGTAAAATAATCAATAAATGAGATATCAATTATTCAAACTAGATTTTCTTTCTGTTATTCAACAATTTTAACGGTGTCGCCTACTTTTCTAATCATTTGTACTGCAAGGAGAGCTAACCTGGAAACCAACTTCGCAATGCGGGAAAGTTTAATTGTTTTTGCAACTTTGAAACGCGATTAGTCGGAAACCTCTGAAGAAAAAGCAACAAAGTAGGATCCCACTGAAAACAGAATTGAAGGCCCTTTAAAACGATGTGCCACTTGACCCCCTTTCCCATTTAAGATTCTAATGGTGACATCTACCCCTCCTAGGAGTTTGAAGATAGAAGGCTAAAAATATATATTTAAAGTGTCCCCCTTACAAATAAAATTGGCGTGTCTTTCCCATTTTTCATATTTGTATCTGCAAGAAAGATATTAATGGTGAGAAGTTTTCAAATTGACACCCTGTATAATTGTAATATATAGGATGTCCCAAGGGGAATCGCCGCGATCGATATCTGGCAAACTGTAATTAGGAGAGATTATTATTAGATAACTGTTAGAGATTAGAACATTATTGTCCTGACTCATCACCTTGTTGTCCTATGAGAGTCAAATTGTTTTAGTTTGTTTTAATATGTTATAATTTGGTTGTATTTTAGTTTGTATATGATAGGCTGTGACCAAAGATTCTTGTTTTTTTAAATTTATTGGCAGTGTTTTAAATATTTGTTTATTTTAGACAAACTGATGATGGTAGAGAAAGACACCGAAACGTATTAAAAATTAAACAAAATAATAAATATTATAATTGACTGAAACCCAGGAATTTGTTGTTGAATTGAATTAAATTACAGTCAGGAAAATGTACACAATAATGTATAGGAGTTCCATTTAAAATAAGCGAGTTGATACCTACTTCCGGTATAAGCGGAAGTGTGGCAATCTTGGAAATATTTTAAGTCGCTTGCGCCCAATGACCTCGGTATACTGTTCAAGTTTCAAATCTCAATTAATTACACTTTGCCAGATATCGATCGCAGCGGTTCCCGGTGGGAGACCCTGTACATATATTAAAATTGTGAATCTTTGATCTTGAGCCCCGAACTTACACCCTAATTACACATTTTAATTACTCAAAAATCACTTGATCCATTGGCATTATAGAACCGACAATAGCTTACCCCTTAAGAAGGCAGTTCACCCTTACAAGCGATGTTAGTGGAACGAACAACCAACCTGAAGGTCCCCACTCAAATTGGTGCACCAATCCAGCAAATATTACGTCTAAATGAGTCGCTAATCCTTCAGAATAACAGTGAAGTAGGCTCCGGCAGCAACAAATTCAATGACGCAAATGCTTAAATCCCAAAATATTTGCTTCAAAGCCAAGTCGCTGACAAAGCATTAACAAGACTCTTCCAAAACTACCTCACCTAATTGAATTGCCGAATCAAACTTTTAATGCCTCAGTCTTCAGCAACGAAATGTTTCATCAATTTTACCACAAACATAGGCGACCGCCATACACACTCTGCCACGAAAGCCATCGAAATTTCAAATGTGGTATTCCAAACACGTGAAGAGTAAAAAAAATTTCAGATATTGATAAGGAATCATACGCTGTATATTGAATAGAAGTTTTAATTATGGTTGATATATGTATCAAATATAATCTGATATTTTCAATGCGTTTGCTATTTTGAATTTACTGCAAAATTAAATTGTTTCAAACACTACGGCGACTTTTTTGGTTCGAATGCATATTTCGATGCTTAATCATCACCTGCATGAAAGCGTTTATCCGAATGCGCTTTCAGGTAATCATATAAATTTGGAGTAAATCAAAATGTTCGCAGCACAAATTTTCCTTTGTACCGTCTCTTTTTTATATGAGCACCCTGACGAATGTTTAATAATTCCATACTTTTAAACCGTGAAACACAAAAATGACACTGGAAGGAGTGAACTTTTGAATGATTGATTGAAACATGATTTAGCACAAACATGACATGTTAGTGCCTGTATATCTGGATTGTTATACTTGTTGTATCTCTTTTTATACTGTGTTATTCG
The DNA here is from genome assembly GCA_024550625.1 of Dendroctonus valens. Lineage (NCBI taxonomy): Eukaryota > Metazoa > Arthropoda > Insecta > Coleoptera > Curculionidae > Dendroctonus > Dendroctonus valens. The sequence continues at coordinate 62,927 of JAJTJO010000057.1, read as the reverse complement.
ATTGGTACTTCCGCCTTTATTTCCTGGAACGTTTTTAATTGTAGATCAACTGAGCATCTAAAAATACATATGCAATATAAAAAAATCAATTCGATTCAAATGTCATTCAGAATTTCGTGTATTCCTTCAGTAAGATCGAAACTGATGGTAGCATTATCATTTTTAAAAAACTGCAATTAGATATACCGCATGCCCCATAAGTTTGCCCCATGATGAAAATAGCCCTGGTTAATTACTTTTTCATTAGGAAAAAATATCTAGCTATTATGCTAATTATGTTCAAAGTTGTTTTTATTAGTTTTTTGTAATATTGGGCCTGTCATGGGCCGCTAGTCCGCCATCGGGCGCCTCCCCAGGTGGCAGATACGTGAATGCCCCCCAGGCATGGTCGGTACCGGGCAAATAAAATACCCGCAGCGATAAGTGGGGGATAATCTGCTCCCTGTAACCGGCAAACAGTAGATGCAAATAGAGTGGACGAGAAGATACAAATAGACTACTCTCTTGCCCTTGAGGCGAGAAATAGCACCGGAAGGCGGATGAATCAAGAAATTGGTCTGGTGGAAAAAAACTGAAGAAAAATGATACAATGAAGAAAAATTCGTAGATGATTGGTGAAATTCTAAAACTAATTAAAAAGAGAAGTTTCAAGCACGACGATATTGAACAATATAGAGGGACGCAGAAAATTATAGATCAAAAAATAACAGAAGCCAAAGAAACAGACACCAGAGAGAAATGAACGAAGTGAAGAAATAGAACTTCTCCAAGAGAAACACGACATCTTCAACGTACACCGAAAAATAAAAGAAGCCACTGGCGGATATAAATCAAAACAGACAAATAAACTTATAAGCAACAAAGGAAAGATAGTAATTGACAATAAAGAAATGAAGAGCACTTGGAAGTTCCACATCGAACCAGTTTTCCACCATGAAATACCAGAATCGGCCGTAATAGAAGCAGAAACCGGACTAAATATCTTAAGTATAGAACTAAGAACAACAATAAGGCAATCGAGAGATTGCAAAGCTCCAGGCCCAGATAATTTCCAGGCTGAATTCTTGAAACTTATGGACGACGAGGGAATTAAATGGCTGACCAAGACATTCATATTACATTCAACACGAGTATTATCCCGCAGCAATGGCTTAAATCCGAGTTCATAGCTATAACAAAAAAGTCGGGAGCCAAAAAATGCAAGGAATAAAGAGCCTTATGAGTCACATATTGAGAGTATTCTTAAAAGGCATACACAGAAGAATATACAAACCATGCGAAGAACAGTTTATCAAATCAAATAATTATTACGGTCTCGTAGCAAAGGCTAAAGAAATCTTAAAAAAGTACGAAAATAACGATTCTGTTATAAGTGCGAACACTAGGGTCTCAAACAGAAACTATTCAACCGCAGATTCCTTTGACTTACAGGGAATAAAATTACCACCTATTAAATGTCCAACCTTTAATTGTGAATTTAGTAAATGGTTGGAATTTAAGGATACGTTTGAGGCTTTGTTCCATAATAATGCTGGACTTTCGGATATTCAAAAATGTCATTATTTGCGGTCATGTTTGGGAGACGAGTCTTTAAAGATCATACAGAGTTTGGATTTTGCAGCGCAAAATTATAACAATGCGTGGGAACTATTATGCGATAGGTTTGACAATTCTCGGCTATTAGTTAATAATCACTTAAAATCCTTGCTTTAGATTCAAAATTTGAGCAAAGAATCGTCCTCTGATTTAAGAAAATTAATAGATACAGTTAATAAGCACCTAAGAGCCTTAAAAACATTGCAACTTCCCACTGAGCACTGGGATGCAATACTAATATACATGGTTTCATTAAAATTAGATAAAAACACTAATAGGGAATGGGAGCAAACTAGAACAGATAAAAAGCTGCCAACTTTGACCAATTTCTTTAGTTTCCTTCATTGAACAATTTTCAAAAAAAAAGTGATGTGCGCTCAGAGCCCAAATGAAAACAGCGTCATTACTCGTTGCTTCTAAGCGATAACGTAAAAAGGCAAGATTCGCGATGCAACTTTTGTAAGCAACAACATCTAATTTACGCATGTGACTTAGACAATTTTTGAAATTGTCTATTTCTGAAAGATGGAATCATGTAAAGAAATTGCGACTTTGTTCCAATTGTTTATGCTGTGGACATTTCAGTAGTAAATGTAATTCAGGCTCTTGCAATTACTGTTCAAGTAAGCATAGTTCTCTATTACATTATAAAAAACCTCGAATGGAGGCAGCCAATGGACAATTCAATAATCAACCCGGAAGTTCTAGATAGCAACATGATTGTGAGGACATTGATTTTGATAATTCGCAGCAAGAAATTCCTTTTGATGGTTCTTCTGTGGTTTGTGCTAATAAAATGACGACCTCCAATTATGTATTAATGTCTTCTGCTGTTGTTTACGTACAAAGCAAAGATGGGCATTTTCATAAGGCAAATGCACTTCTTGATTCAGGAAGTCAATGCTCTTTTATCTCTGAATCGTTTTGTTCAAGAGTGGGTTCAGATTTGCAACGTGTAAAAATGTGTGTATCAGGCATTAACAATTCCACGTCAAGTACAAGATCAAAATGTGAGACATTTATTAAATCAACAATTAGCCAATTCAAAAGGAATATCGCATGTTTTGTAGTTCCAAAAATCACTGACAATCTTCCTTCATACTCAATTGATTTCTGGTTGGTCTATTCCAAGTGACATACCTCTGGCAAATCCTTCTTTCAACGTGACTCAAGTTGTGGATTGGGTGCAGTGATTGGTTAGTTGGGTGCAGATGTATTTTGGGAAATTCTTTTAGATGGATGGATGGATTAGTTTGGGAAAGAACAAGCCTCTTTTGATCAACACTGCCTTCGGTTATGTTGTGTCCGGTAGTATACCAAACTCTATTTTGAAAGAGCAAGTCACCTGCAATTTCTTACAAAACAATGATCTCGAAAAATTTTGGTTAGTTGAAGAGCTTCCTCATGACTTACAATGTCTAACAATGGAAGAGGATATTTGTGAGGAATTTTTCAATAAAACTGTATCTCGTGATAGTTCCGGGAAATTTGTCGTTCGGATTCCATTAAAGGAATCGCCTTTAGAACTAGGAGAATCGAAACAAATTGCCATTAAAAGGTTGCTTCTTCAGGATACTAAATTGAAGCGTAATGTAAAACTTAGAGAAAAGTATGTTTCATTTATGAATGAGTATGTGGAACTGGAACATATGAAAAAATTGACAAATGTTAACGATTGTAAAATGTTTCGTTGTTTTTACCTCATTTTCCAGTTATCCGAAAAAATAGTCTCACCACCAATGTTCGAATCGTATTTGATGGTTCCTGTAAAACCACATCAGGAAAATCTTTAAACGACATTCAGTACATCGGGCCAGCTATTCAGAACGATATTTTTAGAAAATTGTTACTTTTCAGACAACACAAATTTGTAGTTATTGCCGATATAGTCAAAATGTATCGACAGATTCTAATTCATCCTGACGATAGGTATCTTCAAAATGTTCTGTGGTGAAATGACTTTGGCGATGAAATATCAATTTTTGCTTACGGAACTTACAGCAAACTGTTACTTACGGAACTTCAAGTGCGCCTTACCTGGCAATAAAATGTATCAAACATTTAGCATCTATTAATAGAGATAAATTTCCAACAGCATGCGAAGTGATTGACCGTGACACGTATGTGGATGATTTAATCACCGGGTTCGATAATGAGGTTCAGGGCGTTGCAGTTTGCAATCAAGTTTCAAGCATATTAAAGCCCGCATCTTTGTCATTGAGAAAATGGGCTTCCGATAGAAGGTTTATCAGACAATTTTGATACATTTGGAATTTTGGATTTCGGTGAAAACGATAGTGTAAAAACGTTGGGTATTCAATGGAACAGTCAGTCAGATTTGTTATCGTTCAAAATTTCTATTGCTTCTCTTAATGGTAATATAACAAAAAGACAGTTGCTGAGTAACATCGCAAAACTTTATGATCCATTAGGTTTAGTCAGCCCTTGCGTAATCATTGCCAAGATACTAAGCCAAAAGCTGTGGTTGGAAAAATTGGGTTGGGATGATTGTGTACCGCATGAATTAGGCAAACAATGGGATGTTTTTGCTCTTCGATTACCTATTTTAGACGATATACGAAGTACAAGATTTACTGTTTGTAATTCATCTGTTTCCGTTGAATTGCATGGATTTAGCGATGCAAGCTTGAATGCATACAGTGCTGTGGTGTATGTACGTTCAGTAGATTTATCTGTAGAAGTGTAGGTTCGGTTGCTATGCTCGAAAACTAAAGTTGCTCTAGTGAAAACTTTAACGATTCCTCGATTGTAGCTTTGTGACATAAATGATTTTTACAACTTTCAAGAGGTATTTCACTGCAAACCCATCCCAATATACATATTTCTGATTATTTTTCAGCATTTACGTTAATATCTGCTTTACAATCAGACAACGAAACTGAAATTGAAGTTTGCATGGAGAATAATGCCTTGAGACTTTTGATTTATTTTCGATTTATTTTTTTTGGTAAAAAAATTTTGAGGCATCTATTTCGCTGTTACTATCGGTAGACGGCTGTAATAACTGATTAGCCAATACAGAACGTAAACTGCACCGAAATTTAACGCTGTCGGGTGTTATATTGTATACTACGTATGTTTGGTAAAAGTAATCGCTGTTTTCCGATTTTAATAACAAATCTAAATCCTTCCGTTTGCAAGCGATTATCCATGATTTTACTCTACAAATAAAATTGAACAATTGTTATTTATAAACTGAAAAATCAACTTAATTGTAAACTTACAGGTTAGACACTTTTGGCATCCTAAAAAACGAGTCTTTTTCTCCTTTCTGCTGTTTATAATTATTACAATCGTATACTGCGCGGACACACCAAGTTTGTTAACCATTGTTTTAAGAAATTGTTATGAATTTTACTTCTAACTTTTCGTATTTCATCTCGGGCGTGAGTTAGAGCAAGAGCTAGTACTTTGCGGCTAGTGAACAATATTTGGAACGCTCAATGGACAATACAAAATTAAGCACACTCAAATTCAACTGCACAACTGATGTATTTAAGCAAGTTAACACTTTTATAGGATAAGAAAAATTAGAATAAAGTGAAATAAAAATAAATAAATAGATTTTGAAAGTTAACAATGTTCAATAAAAGTAAAGTTGATATGATTAATGGCTTTATAAAGAAAATAAATTAAATTAACAATAGTTTATGGAAGTTCGCCTTCAAAGAATGAAAATTGAGCGAGAGTGTATCACTCGGATATTTTTGGTAGCACCCTTAATCTATGGATATCTTAACTTCAATCAAGCCTGGATGGTGAAGGGGAAGGATCCTGAGGGGGACCGGCTGGAGTGATCACTTCAGTCAGTGGCATCGCAGGTCTTCCAATGGGGATCGGTCGTGATCATAAATTTAAAACAAATCCACAGTAAAGGGGTAACAAAATATGTAAGGAAATCACTCAGGTGCGACTGGGAATCGCAATTAAAGTCAAAACAAAATGAACTGAATGCAGTCGAACTTGAATGTTTCAGCACAAGCAGTTAACCATTAAATGTGAATAATTCCAGTTATACAAATTAAATGTGATAAAAGAAAACGGATAAAAAACAAAAGTCTTTACCAAAAGTTGGGCGCCAGCATGCTTCCAAGTAGCATACAACTTGCAAAAACAATGGAAAACGCCAGAATCAGTCTCAACCTCAAAAATCCAATGGTCCGCTGAAGTTCCCCAAAAGAGCTGGTTTTTAATTGCTCCACGGATCTCGGATGAATTACACGTGGTCATAGCGGCCATCATGGATTCGTCCATCCGGTTCTTGGGTCTCAAAATTTCAACTCGCCGATTAGATAATAGCTTTTCCCAGTGGAAAGAAAGACTTGTTGCAATCTAGGCCACCATCAAGAAATTTCTTGATTCTAAAATCCTCAAAAACCGACCATGCGGTAGCGCTGAACACAATCAAAAATTCAAAACCCGACCATGCGCAATAAACTCAAAATCGACCTGCCGATCTAATCGTCACGGCCTAATTAATTCTTCAAGAGCCAAAAATTTACCGTTACACCAGTAGAAGTTTTTCCTCCTCCCAACCTTCCGTTGGCGCAGTAATCAAAAATCACCAAATTCATTGGCCCTAACGGACACGTGATCCCGCAATCTGCTATTTGCTAGATTCGGCAAATTTGCTAGATTCGGATTTTGCAGCCAAAATTTAACTCTATGATGAAAAAACCTAAACACATATGCTTGGCAAATAACTTGAAAACGCATGCCGAGGTCGAAAACAAATTAACAGGTTTACGGCAAAATATTTGCACGTAACAAAATTGAACAAAACCACTCTTGAATGTAACAAAATAAGATAAAACTATATCTTAAGGTACAACTCTAACGTAGAATAACAATACAAGGTTATCCCATTTTACAACTCTTGCCAATAGAGGCGCTGGTGTAGGAGCTTCCAAAAATCGTGGGAAGTTGAACGTATTATAGTCTATAGTATTTGATCCCTTGGACCAAGTCAGCGTGGATTCTCAACTCAGCGTGGATTCGGTCAGTCGCGTCATGTTTGACTTTTGTGCGTTTCTTAGCCTGCTAGAAACGCGTGCCAGATAGGAGAGGCGTAAGTAAAGGCTTTATAGTGGAGGTGTAGGGCAGAAGTTTATTTCGAGGTGTACTCAACACAGTCTTGTTTACAGTATACTGGAACGCAATGCGATTTTAAGGCGATACGAATCACTCTTTTTAGGGATTCGTACCATCCGAATCACTGGAAGGATTCATATCAATGATACTAGTGTACTATTATGTATACTAGAGCCTATATGGTTTATAGAAAGCAAAATTCTAGTTGATAAAAATACAGCAACGAGCAATATCAAGAAATTATCAGTCAGTCACTTTGATATAAACTGGAAACAAAGACAATAGTATGAGAGCGGCAACAGAGTGGCGACGTCTTTGCTGCGTCGCCGTGTGCGTGCAAGAGAGAAAGCAACAGAACGCTGGGTGGACACGGCCAGATATAACGTCGCCGTAACGCATTCCAATGGGTTTCACAGTGTCATCAGAAGTTATCACTTCAAAAATTGTGTTTTTAAACACATACGAAAAACATCAAATTTTGTAGAATAAAGCGTTAAAAGAACACGTATTCAATGATTAAATGTGATATCATTCAACTCAGTGTTCCCCATGCTCAACATGGACACACAGAGCGGCAACACAAAAGTGTCTAAAGACGCAGTGTTACCCAGGCAACGGCAATGTTAACCTGAGTGCAAAAAAAATAAAACAGAGGCTAATCGCGGTTAGAACATCTGCTCGTATATCTGAACTGCCAGTCGGGAGGCGCGTAGGTGTTGACCGCTCTACCTGCCGTCTAAGGGACGACAGATCGGACGAGAACCGGTAAAAAAATTCGAATCGAGTTCGAAAAATAAAAAAGACAACGGCACGCGGCGTTCCCAAGCGGTCACCCTTCCAAGTACTAACCGCGCCCGACGTTGCTTGACTTCGGTGATCGGACGAGATAGATAGATAGATAAAAACTTTATTAACATTTACATAGTATACAAACATTCACAGATTTACAACGGCAATAAAAGGATAGAAGCAAGCTCCTATCAGTGCCTGGCCAGATGGTCGGCCAGTTGCTCCTCTGTCTATGATCTAAATAGGCGGGGAGTAGTCCAGTACCTGGGCGGAGCCCTTACAAGGACATTCGCTGATCCGCAATCGCACGACAACGTGAGGAGATAATCTTTAAATGGCGGTTTTTCTTTTATTGGAGGGGCATTCATTGAGGAAAAAAGGTCTTCCTGAAGGAAAGCCAAAAACCCCTTGTGCTTCGACCTTTATAATGATACTATCAGCCGTGGCTTTTGCCGCCGGCAGTAAACGATTGTATGACCTGGGCCACGCCCCCTCACTCTGATCGGGACAAGTCTTGCCAGCAAGTCTCGCACGGACCGGAACAACGAAGCTAGGTTTCGGTTAGTCACATAATGTTGGATATGTGCATTTCCAGCCTGCTAGAAATGACTAGGCCTGCTTAATGCAGACAATGTAGGTTTGTTGTCACGTTTTGTTATGGGACAAAAGCCTCATGAAACATGGGCAGTCGCTTATACAGGGGACCGTGAGTTGGGCGATCGTTTGCTCTAATTTGAGTGGTATTTCGTGTTAGGACTGAGCCTTGCACTCCGCTGTGATAAAATTTGGCAGAGATGTTATCTATATAGTCAGCTATATAGGGCACCCCTGTAGCTTCGTGCAGTTCGGTGTTTCTGGTGCATCTGTCAGCCGATAGAACGCCTCTCAGGAACCGATTTTGGGTCCTTTGAACACGCCGTCTCGTAAAATCACTGACAGAGTGCCAGATAGGGGAGCCGTATGTCAGTATGGGCCTGATTGTGGAAGTATAGAGCAGAAGCTTATTTTGAGGTGATAGGAAAGAATTTGGCGCCAAAAGAGAGTATAACTTTCTTTGGGCCATGGCTGTCTTTTGTACCGCATTTGAAATATGCGCTTTGAAGCGAAGTCGGGCGTCTAGTCTGAATCCCAGGTATTTCACCTCTTTTACCGGCATAATGGGGGTATTTTGAACCATGAGTGGTGACAAGATTTGATTGTCACTAGATTTGCGCGAGAAGATAATAAGTTCTGTCTTTCTGGGATTCACTTTCAATTTCCATTTGTCGAAGTATGTCGTCATCAAACTCAGGTGGTGTGCAATGCGAGACTTCGCTGTCTGAGCATGAAAAGACGACGTGTATATGGCGATGTCGTCGGCGTAAAGTGCTGTTTTTGTAGTAGGGAGCATCGGGATATCCGCTGTGTACAGTGTGTACAATTGCGGCGATAAAACAGTACTTTGCGGCACGCCAGCCATAATGCGTCGTTTGGTAGAGATGGAATTTTCTACTTTCACCTGGATTGAGCGGTTTTTAAGATAAGACGCTATTAGCGAGACTAGGTGGACTGGAAGTGAATGAACTGCAAACAACTTGTACAGTAGGCCAGCATGCCAAACTGTATCGAAGGCTCTTTGCATATCGAGAAGCAGCATTGCCGAACTTTGAAGTTTGTTAAATGCTGCGTAGGAGTCCGTTACAATCCTAGCAGTCTGCAGCGTTGTGTTATGTTTGGGTCGAAAGCCAAACTGCTCTTCCGGTATTAAACTTCTAAGTTCGGCTGCCGCTTGCAACCTCGAAAGGACAACCTTCTCAGTTAATTTGCCGAGGGTCTTTAGGAGGGAAATTGGCCTATAAGAGGCAGGATCGGCCGGGTTTTTGCCCGGCCTTAAAATTGGAATTATTACAGCTCTTTTCCAGTCCTGTGGGAAATGCTGCAGTTTAAGGATTGCGTTAACTATTTGTACTATTAGTACAAGTTTTCCGCGGCAAGTTTTTGAGGAGTAAATAAGGGATGCCGTCTGGCCCAGGGGCTTTTCGGTTAAGGAGACGCCGAAGGCACGATTGTATCTCCGACGGGGTTGTAATATAGGAGAGCCAAATCGAAGGTGGGATAGGATACTTCCGTTCTACAAAAGCAGCGGTCGGTATTTCTATCTCGTTATCCTGAGGGGATGGTTGGACTTTGTGTACCTCTGCCAAAAAGTTTGCGAGAAGCTCACACTTGTCACTGGTGGTAATGTAACTCCTTCCATCTTTTTCAAGAGCGGGGATGTGCTCGTAGCCTTTTCGGAGGCTTCTTGACAGTTTCCACAAAGAATTGTCACGGGGGGTTAAGTTTCGCAATTTTTCCGCCCAGGTGAAATTCCTGTAAGCGGAAATTTCGCTTTGAATGTCTTGTGCAAGCTTAGCTGCAATTATGCGATCGGCAGGTTGCCGAAATCGCTGCCAACGCTTCCTGATTCGGGTTTTCGCCTTAATAAGGTCCAAAATGTCTTCAGGAAGGTTGTCGCGCCGAGGCCTATTTGGAACTTTTCTGGCTAAAGCTTGTTGTGACCGTTGTATATTTCTGGTCAGCCCTTTCACTGCAAGCTCTAAAGCTTCGACAGTATCGATCTGGTCCGAAATACACGTCTGGTCTTGTAGTCTCTTTCGATATTCGCGAAAATCGAAATTTTCATATGAGTATCGAAAGTTGTCAGTATTTGTGCGCTTCTTGTCTTTGATTTCAAGGTAAATGGGCAAATGGTCACTGCTGAGGGCGTCTATTACCACCATCTCCGTGAGATTGGTGTGTCCTTTGGCAATTCCAAAATCAAGGAAGGATGGATTCCTTTCATTGCTTGGATAGTGAGTTGGAGAATTTGTGGGCATAACCAGTAGGCCATTATCGCGAACGTAGTTTGCAAGAAAAGTGCCAGCTGCGTTTTTCTGTCCAGGGTTATTAAAGTATGGATGGCAAGTATGGATGGATTGGTGTTTGTGAAGAATGGATCCACATCAGTGGCCTGTAAGCGTCTACCAGTAGAGTACCCACAGTAAATCAACATACCATCAGGAAGCTCTACGCCAACGTTTTCTATTACCGACTGCCTGTATGGCAGTCTCGTGTATGGTATGGTTGTCTTTACGGCTATGGCAACCCCACCTCTGCTACCGTGCCGATCAGCGCGCTCTAGCCGGTATTCTCGAATCTTGATTCGGTCTCCGGGGCGCAACCATGTTTCCACGATTAGCGCCACATCACCATCGTGAGACTCGAGGAATTGGACGAACTCCCCAAGACGACTACGGAGTCCACATGAGTTCCACTGACCAATCCCCATAGGGCACAGTTGACAATATCAGTGCTTAAAAATCGAAGCTGTTAATGTCCTCGTTGAAGAATTGCGCGGAAACCAGAAAATTTTCTGCCTTCGTAACGCAGTTCTTCAATGCGGCGCTGTAAAATCTCACCGCCTTGACTATCTCCTGCAAGTTTACCTGCATTGCAAGCTCGGCGAATTCTCGCTGGACGCTGTCGAGCATGGCCACCGCATTCCCATTTGAACCATGGGCTTGAGCCGAGTTTGCTGAAGGCTGGTGGGCGGTGCTTCTCGGAGGAGCCGGCTGGCGGACTAGTGGCGGAAGGTCCGCCAGCGAGTGCAGTTGACTGGGCAGCATGGTCCTGTTGCCGTTTCGCGCCATGGTCCTGCTGCTTGGTGGTGGAGGGTGAATCGGACCGGGGGCGCGGGCGGCTTGCCCCCACGCTGGCCTTGTGGGTATGGGAGCCAGCACATATTTCTGCATCTTGGTTGCTGGTGCCTGTGCCTGTTTAAATTTATATACAGGACAGTTATCGTCGAAACTGCGGTGTGCACCGCCAAAGTTTGCGCACTTCAGGGCTGCACCAGGAGGGCAGGATGAGATCTCGTGCGCATCAGCGCACCTGGAACATTTGAAGTTCCGGTTGCAGTTTGAGGACACATGCCCCCATCCTTGACAACGGCGACATTGCGTAAGGGTTTTTCGGTTGTTTCGTGTCTCCCACGAAACCCTTACGTCGCAGTCGACCTTCGCTTCCGCATTCAGTTTGCGGAGGGTGACCTTTTCGTCTGTTACCACCAAGAATAAGGGCCTAAATTTAGTTTTCATTGAAAACACGTTCTTCGTGTTTACCGATCTTGTAATTAGGTCCCTTTTTATGTCTTCCGGATTTACGTTCCCCTCCAACCCCCTAAGGACAAAGGCATGCGTCTTATCGCTGGCGGGAGTGTAAGTGTGGAACTGATTGTTTTCGGTCTCTAGAGACCGTTTTACAGTCGCCCAGTCGATAATACAGGAGCAGAACACTATAAGGCTGGCCTTAGTGTATTTAAGGGTGAATGGTTTGCTGGTGAGAGATTTTAATCCCTTTACCAGCTCCACATGGCTGTTTGCCTTGCCTGCAATAACTATTGGTGGCGGCTTATCCACATTACGCTTCTTTGAAGCGGTCGCCGGTGATGCAGCCAGTTCGTCGCCTGTTCCTTCCGGTTCAGCGCTAGCTATTTGGTGGGATTCGTCATTGGCCGATTGTATGGCTGTAAACCGGTTGGCCGTTGGAGTAGAAGCCTCCTGCGCGGTTACTAGCGCTTTCCAGGGAATGGTTTTCCGAGGAACTTTATATTCCTCGGAGTTGTCGCCTGATTGATCCATGGCAATCGTTGGACCAATTGCGGGTGCACCTTTATCAGCCAGTTGGTTGTGGGCAGGCTGCTTGGCTTTTTTGCTATGTTCTGTAAGCGTTTTGGGGCTTACAGATTGCATTTTGCGTTTCTGTAACGCTACTTTACCGACTTGGGCTTTGACAGTTCTTCGCCGTGTACTAGAGTGGTCGGCCTATATGTGGTCCACCGCCACTGACCACTGTTTGCCAGTGGTGTATGCAGCACTGAGCTCAGCCAAAATGACCGAACAGCGCGCACAATTTGGGCTCTTTTTGAGCAGGCTGCAGATTTGCCGAAACCTTTCGGTTTTCTCCTCTGCAAGGCCTGCAAACGCGTCTAGCGGAGCAGATCGGACGAGAACCGGTATTAGCCAACGTGGTATGGTCGTTGCCCATTAGTTACAAGGATTAGATTGGTCGTCAAAACTGCGGTGTTGACCACCATGTATAGACACCTGGGGCTTTCACGCTGTCTTTAGCATAGCATTTTGATTGGTCCATCGTGATGGTCGCCTGCTTCGATTTTTGACGCTGATTTTTATTCTTTTTAGGGCTTACAGATTCTATCTTGCGTTTTGTTATCGCTCCGGTGCTGATTTGGGCTTGGAGGTTTGTTTGCCGTGCACTAGGGTGGTCAGCCCTTAAGTGATTCTCCACCAGTAGTAGTGGGCAAGTCAGATCATTTCAAAGATCCGGATCTTCGGATCCGGGTCATCGGAAAGATTCGGATCCCGAAATCGGGTCTCGGGTCAACGGATTAGTACCAGAACCAGAACAATAAAAAAAATAAAAAAGATACTTGCATTAAATAAAACGACGCAAAGTAAATACAAGTTTAATGCTTGTTTTAAAATTATTTTCATTATTTTCACCGTGCAAGTGCACACTATTTATTGGAAATATGTATTTGTTCATATTTAACTACTAAATTTCTGAAAACAAAAAATGGTAGTTTAAGATACAAGAGCGACGAGTGCCGTGTTTCAAGCAACGGCGGCGATTCGACTTCGTCTCAGATCCCGGGTGGGAAAAGTGGTAGTTTTTGATTAATTTTAACTTAATTTATTAAGTTTGTTTATGTTATTTTATATCGCATTAAATTAACTAATTTTGTTCAGAACGCCATTGCAAAAATAAGCTTGAAATTGCCTACATATGTTCGCAATTTTTTTAAATGTCATCTGCAGCCTGTGCCTGTGATTGTCTCAGGGCGAATAGAAATATAAAGCCCTAAGTTTGAATTCGGAAAAGGGATGCAGACCTAGGTACGGCGGGCGCCGGAAGCCGCTAGTTTATTGTTATGGTGTGTTTTGAGTAAATATTTAAATTTCAATTTGTAGAGTAGTTTTTCTATATAATTTGGCTGTTTTGTAAAAAAACAACAATTAAATTCACAAGCTTGTATTTAATTGATATGTTAATTTGAATTTTTTATTCTTAGGAAATATTAAAAATTTTTCAAGTTTTTGTTCGCCATTACTAGAAATTAAAAATACATTGTTGAATTTAGTTGTTTATTTTTATTTCTGAATGGAAATACGTTTTATTACTTGTTTCTAAGTTCAGAATTATGTACTGTTTTAAGCTGTGATCTTGTTTTTTGGACAAACTTTCTTATTCATAGGAACAAATTGTGCGGGCTATGCAACCTTTGTAGGACCAAAATAATTTGTAGTCGGTTGTTAAAACACGCGTACTGGATTGCTTTGGAAAGTGGACTGTATGTTGATTGAAACTCTCGTAAGCTGCTTAAATTGTGTATTTCACAAGCGTGACCACTACACAGTAAGTCCGAACCCATTGACGAGTAGTAGTAAACATCTTTATTTCTAAAAAAGGTCTTTCTGCCCTTGTTTAATACATGTAGTCTTAATCTAAATAAAAAACAAATATGAAAATTCTCTTATTCTACGTTAACAATATTATTAAATAAATAAAATTTCAGTGGCAAGAAGAAATTATTTTATTGTCCACTAGTCAATTGCGTTTGTAAGTGTTCGAGTAGCGTTAATGTAGGGAAACGGAAGCGGGATTGTCTCGTTGGTCTTGTAAGACAAAGGGGATTCAGTATGGTCCAGTTGTAGGGGTTGTTTGTCCATTTTGTCTGTAGCTGTATGAGTCTTTCCGAGATCTTTGTCATGTTTGTGCGTTCGTATAGTAGTTGGGTGGGGGGGTTGTGTAGTGGGTTTTGGGGGTGTCTTATTCGTGTTATTAGTCTTAGCGCAATTTGTTCTGTTGTTTGTGTATAACGTTTTGTCCTTTCTATTCCGTTGGTCATGAGTATATGTCCATAGTCTAGCAAGGGTCTACAAATAGCTTTATATATTTTGGTGGCGGTGTTTGTGCTAATTCCTCTGTCTTTGTAGGTTAGTGATCGGAAGTGTTTTGTTCTCTTTATTGTTTCCGCCCTGATGTTTCGTATGTGTTTAGAGAATTTAAATTTGTGGTCAATTGTGATTCCAAGGTATTTTACGTCGTTTTTTGGTTGTGTCGTTTGGCCGTCTGCAGTTATTGTAGGGGAGTGAGCGTTGAGTCTGTGGTTTGTGAGCAGAAGATGGTTTTTTGACGAGTTTGGTGTTAGTCTCCATTTATAAAACCATGTCATTGCGTTGTTTGTTAGTGTTTGGAGTCTTTGCGCTGCTCTCTCAGTAGTTTTGTCATGTACAATAAGTGCCGTGTCGTCTGCGTATTGTAATATGTATGCCCATCTGTCGATTTGATTTTTGTCAGGTAAGTTGTAATTGTATATGTCATGGCAGTATATATTGTAGAGAAACGGTGAGAGCGGGGATCCTTGAGGGAGGCCTTGTTCAGGGGAAAAAGAAACTGCAGTGTTTTGTCAATTCGTACTTGTAGTTGTCTGTTTTCTAGTAAGTTCTTTATGGTGTGTAGTAGATATGTTGGTGTGTGTAGTTTGTATATTTTGTATAGTAAGCCTCTATGTCAGACACTATCAAAAGCCTTTTTAATGTCCATAAACAGGCAAGCTGTCTTTCTGTCAGTTAGGTGTTTAGTTTGTATATTGTTGGCCAAAATAAAGAGCGGATGAACAGTCGAGTGATGCTGTTTGAAACCAAATTGGTAGGTAGGTATATATTTTTCAATCACTTTTTCAAGCCGCTGCTTTATTATGTATTCAAAAATTTTGCTTAATACTGGAAGTAGTGTAATTGGTCTGTAGTTGCTCGGTTGTGTATTGTCCAGTCCATTTTTGGGTATAGAGATTATTAAGCCGTTCTTCCATGTTTCTGGGATTCTGCCATTTGTGATGCAGTTGTTCAATTCAGTTAGGATCAGTTTGTGTGTTTCTTGAGTTAGGCTTTTCAAGAGTTTTGCCTTAATTTTATCTTTCCCCGGTGCAGTGTTTTTGATGTGCGCTAGGGCTTCATCGTACTCTGTGTCTGTGATCAGTTTGTAGGTGTATTTTGGTGAGCTGTTAAAATAGTTCAAGTACCAGTCGTTGATCAAGTTCCAGTTGTCATTGTCAAAGTTAAGGTTTGTCGATATGCGGAAGGCCCTTTGATAGTGTCTGGCGAATGCGTCCGCTTTCTCTTTGTGTAGCGTTCTATTCCGTTTTCGTCAATTGTGGCAGTAGTGTCAGTCTTCCTTTATTGCGCCAGTTTTTTAATTTTTGGCCAGTATGTTCTGCCTTTGTCCTTCTGTATTTCTTTACATGTTTCTAGCCATTTGTCTTGTCGGTATTGTCCAATCAGAGTTTTAATGTTTCTGTTAAGTTGGTTCAGTGTCTTTTTTAGGTCGTTATTTTGAGTGTTTGTATATAGTCTATACAGTTCTCTCTTATGTTTTATTAGTCTCAGTATGTATTTGGGTAGTGTATGTCGGTAGAAAGCATTTTTTATTTCCGGGCTAAATTTTCCTATGGCTAGTGAAATTTGTTGTTGTATGGTTTCTATTGAAATGTGCTGTGCTTGTGATTGAATGTAGTCATGTATATGTTGTTTCACTTTGTCTATGTCAGTCTTTGTTAGGTTTAACTTTTTCTCTATAGGAGGTGTATTGGAGGTAGGTTGCGTATGTTTTAAGTCTATGTTAAACGTAATAGCCAGGTGGTCGGATCCAAGTTCGTTGGTTAAGTTTATGTTGTTGATGGTGTTTGTCAAGTTTCTTGTGTGCAGTAGAACATCTGGTGTTGAGTCTGGGTTTGCGGGCATCAGAAAAGTTGGTGGGGCTCCTGGACGATTTGAAAGAGAGTGCCAGAATGGTACGACCTCAAGAGGAGGCGTTCTCGGGGATGACAGTAATTGAAAAGGGCGCCATCTAGGCGAATAGATTCGTCTCAGATGGACAGAATAAATAGGTATCGCTAATATAAATAGCAATGGTAATTAAAATGTTAATCCTAAAGTAATAAGCGCAAACACAAATATTGAATTGTCAATGCACATGATTTCCTTTGTTACGGCGTTTTATTATTACTCTGAATTACATTATTAAAAGCGCATGTTATTTGTTTGTGCATATATGCACATTGACTATAATAAGTAAGTATTAAATACTAATAACAAATAAATGAATAAAAAAGAAACCAGATTTTACAAACGATTTCTTTGCAATCCAACGTTTCCCAAATTTTCCTTACGTTACGCGGAATGCAGAACCACACTTCGAGCGGATTCGAGATTCAGTTTCGAAACACGGAACGCAAATAAGAACAGAACAATTTTGAAGAGCCGTCGGAACCAGAACACCCGTCGGGCCCTGAAGTTCCGTCGGGACTTGAGGTTCAGTCACGGTTCTGCTGGCTCTTTTGACCCGTTGGCCCGAAAGACGGCTCTTTTGACCCGTTGGCCTGAAAGACGGCTCTTTTGTCCCGTTGGCCCGAAACACGAATCTTTTGACCAGTTGTCCCGAAGCATGGTTCTTTTGGCCCGTGTTTCGAGCCCGAATCTCGGATCCACTCGGTCTCCACCAGTCTCGACTGATTCGACGATCGGTTTGCGGATGATTCACGTCCGCGTACTAATAAAAATGAAAGCAAAGTAGCTTAAATTTTTTCTTTTTATTAAATTGAATTCACTTCTTTTCATTCAAATTCACAAGTTTCTGTAAGTTTTGAAAGAACATGTTAACTGACTTGTTCTACAGTTGAACGCTGCTGTCCTTATACACATAAAAGACCCGTATTGGAAAATTATGGGATTCAGAGCCGTCGGGTCTTTTCAAAGATCCGGCTCACTGAGCCGAGCCAGTTCCGACGCCCCCATCACTAACCACCAGTGACCACTTTAGAGATTTGTTGGTAGTGTATGCTGCCCTCAGTTCCGCCAAAATAACCGAACAGCGCGCACAATTTGGGTTCTTTTTGAGCAGGCTGCAGATTTGTCGAAATCGTTCTGTTTTCTCCTCTGCGAGGCCTGCAAACGCGACCGACCAACGAACGACGCGACACTGCTCAAAATAGAGGGCAGGGACGAATGTGACACTATGGACCCATTGTCCTCATTGTCCGTGGCAGCCACTGGGGATTCGCGCGAGCTAGCTAACTGTGGCGGAAAGGTCAGCCAGCTCATCAAAGGGCACTTTTCCGCGAATTCAAATTGTTGAAGAATAAAAATTTAAATCTAAAAGATGTTCAGTAGAAACGTTCAAAAATTAAAATAGTCACTCTAAAATTGCCGAAAAAGTGAAAACTGTCACTTCGAAAACTCTCCAAATATCCCAGAAAAATGGAATGTCACCCGGCGTTTCGAAGAAGAAATTAGGTGGTTCTCCAGTCAACCGCTCTACTTGCCCGCTAAGTGGGCTAAGGCTAAGGGCAGCATACGCTACCAACAAATCTCTAAAGTGGTCACTGGTGGTGAATCACTTAAGGGCTGACCACCCTAGTGCACGGCAAACAAGGCTCCAAGCCCAAATCAGCGAGCGATAACAAAACGCAAGATAGAATCTGTAAGCCCTAAAAAGAATAAAAATCAGCGTCAAAAATCGAAGCAGGCGACCATCACGATGGACCAATCAAAATGCTATGCTAAAGACAGCGTGAAAGCCCCAGGTGTCTATACATGGTGGTCAACACCGCAGTTTTGACTACCAATCTGATCCTTGTCGATCTGAAAGCAAAATTAGCAGTACTCAAAGAAAATTCAAACTATAAAAACAGTTTTCGAGCTATAACTAATGGGCAACGACCATACCACGTTGGCTAATACCGGTTCTCGTCCGATCTGCTCCGCTAGACGCGTTTGCAGGCCTTGCAGAGGAGAAAACCGAAAGGTTTCGGCAAATCTGCAGCCTGCTCAAAAAGAGCCCAAATTGTGCGCGCTGTTCGGTCATTTTGGCTGAGCTCAGTGCTGCATACACCACTGGCAAACAGTGGTCAGTGGCGGTGGACCACATATGGGCCGACCACTCTAGTACACGGCGAAGAACTTTCAAAGCCCAAGTCGGCAAAGTAGCGTTACAGAAACGCAAAATGCAATCTGTAAGCCCCAAAACGCTTACAGAACATAGCAAAAAAGCCAAGGTCAACACCGCAGTTTTGACGACCAATCTGATCCTTGTCGATCTGAAAGCAAAATTATCAGTACTCAAAGAAAACTCAAACTATGAAAACAGTTTTCGAGCTTAAATTTTTAGGCAACGACCATACCACGTTGACTAATACCGGTTCTCGTCCGATCAGAGTCTCGCATCGTTGCTTGCAGAGTGTGGACGTGCTGCGGAGCTAAATCGTGCAATATTTTGTGGTTGAATCGAATTGAAATTGTGCTCGTTATTGTGCGTTTTTGTGAATAACATTTGAAACATTCCTTATCGGGCAACTACCGGGTTTGCGCGATAAGTGGAATGAATCCCGGTAGCTCGCTGGAATCCGAGTCGGACCGGGGCTCCCAAGGGAGCTACTGTCTTAGGCCCAGGACCAAGAAGAGGGGTAGAGTGCCCAAGTCCGACCCAACATCGCCAGCGTCACCAACCCCGGCTCCAAAGAAATCGGCGATGGAAGAGGCTGTAGGGGTGTCGATGGCGACTTCAGCGGGCGCAGCGGATGACGGGTTCGTAGTCCCGCGAAGGACTGTGGCGTGGAGCACGCTGATTGTTGCTCCAGAGACCTCCACGACGCTGAAAAACTGCTTTGCGCCCATCCAGCCGCCAATCGTAGATGAGCCTCCAACACTTCCCAACACCAGCGTAGGGACTGAACGGGAAGCAGTTGCTGAGAGCCCTACAGCGGTTAAAGGCAAGCCCAAGAAGACAGAAAAGCCGCCGCCAATTGTGATCGCTGGAAAACCCAGCAATCACACAATGCTGATTGGTGGTCTAAAAGCCATCACCGGTCAGCCGTTCACGCTGAAGTACACAAAGGCTTCGTTAATCGTGTACTGCACCAGCATTATGGACTGGGCGGCGGTAAAACGATCCCTGGAGGAGGACAATAGCCAGTTCCACACCTACGCCCCTTCGTCGCAAAAAACACACGCGTTCGTCCTGAGGGGCCTGGAGGGGAATGTCTATCCGACTGCCATCAAGGAGGGTCTGACAGACAAAGGACTGGAAGTGAGAAGTATCTTCAAAATGAAGACACTCTTCAGGCCGCTCTACCTGGTCGTCACTAACGAGAAGGCAACCCTCCGAAGGCTTAACGCCGAGGCCAGGGTGGTGTGCAGTGTCAGGGTTTCGTGGGAAACCCGCAAAAACCGGAAGACCCTGACACAGTGTTGTCAATGCCAGGGCTGGGGCCATGTCTCCGGGAACTGCCACCGGGACTTTAAATGCTCCCGATGCGCTGGGGGGCATGAAATCACCGCCTGCCCCGTTGGGGCTACATTAAAATGCACTAACTGCGGTGGGCCTCATCGTAGCTTTGACGAGGCTTGCCCAGTCAAGGCGAGGCTTGCCTGGGGTCAAACCAGTCGAGCCCCTGGCCCGATCCACCCTTCACCCCTAAGCAGCAGGACCATGGCGCCAAGTCACGCCAACAGGACCATGCTGCCCCCGCCACTGCCTTCATTAGCGGAGTTTCCTCCGCTGAGGCAGCACGAAGCTGTCCCGACGACCTCCGCCCACCCAGCCCATGGTATAAATGGGAACGCGGTGGCCATGCTGGGCAGTGTCCAGCGGGAATTCGCCGAGCTGTCGTCGCAAATCAACTTGGAGGAGGTGATCAAGGCGGTAAGATTTTACAGCGCTGCATTGAGGGGTTGCGTCTCGAAGACAGACAAATTCCTAGTCTCAGCGCAGTTCTTCAATGAAGATATTAACACCTTAGATTTTTAAGTATTGATATTGTCAACTGTGTCCTATGAGCATTGGGGAATGAAACTCATGTGGACTCCGGAGTCGTCTCGGTGAGTTCGAGCAGTTCGTCGGGTCTGAGGACGTCGATGTGGCGTCAATCGTGGAAACATGGTTCCGCCCCGGAGACAGAATCACAATCCGGGGGTACAGGCTCGAGCGTGCCGATAGGCCCGGTCTAAGGGGTGGAGTGGCCATAGCGATCAAAGCAACGATCCCATACAAGAGACTGCCATGCAGGCAGTCAGTAATAGAGAACTTTGGCGTTGAGCTTTATGATGATGTTTTGATCTACTGTGGGTACTCTACTTCTACTCGCTTACAGGCAGTACTCTACTTCTACTTACTTACTGACATTGGTCCATTTTTTTCAAACACCAACAGGGTGTTGCTTATGGGAGATTTCAACGCCCGCCATCCACTATTTAATAACCCTGGACGGAAAAACGCAGCTGGCAATTTCCTAGCCAGCTACGTTCGCGACAATGGCCTACTAGTTATGCCCACTTCATCTCCAACGCATTATCCAAACAGTGGAATGAACCCATCTTTCCTAGATTTCGAAATAGCCAAAGGACTCGCCAATCTCACGGAGATGGTGGTTATAGACGCCCTCAGCAGTGACCATTTGCCCATTTACCTCGACATTAGGGATTTTTTTTTCGATATTCATACGAAAATTTCGATTTTCGCGAATATCAGAAACGACTACAAGCCCTGACGTGTACTCCGGGCCAGATTGATACTGTCGAAGCTCTAGAGCATGCGGTAAAAGGTCTGACCAGGAATATACAACGGACACAGCAAGCTTTGGCCAAAAAGTTCCGAACAGAACGCGGCGCGACAACCTTCCTGAGGGAATCTTGAACCTTATTAAGGCGAAAAATAGAATCAGGAAACGTTGGCAGCGATTCAGGCAATCTGCCGATCGCATAAAGGCAGCAGAACTTGCACGAGACATCCAGAGCGAAATTTCCGCATACAGGAATTTTACCTGGGCGGAAAAGTTGCAAAACTTATCTCCCCGTGACAATTCTTTGTGGAAACTGTCGAGAAGTCTACGAAAAGGCTACGAACAAGTCCCCGCTCTTGAAAAAGAGGGGCGGAGTTACATTACCACCAGCGACAAATGCGAGCTGCTCGCCGACTTTTTGGCAGAAGTACACAAAGTCCAACCAGCCCTTCAGGATAACGAAATAGAAAGACAGACCGCTGTTTTCGTAGAACGGAAGTATCCTATACCACCCTCGATTTTGCATTCCTATATAACAACCCCGTGGGAGATACAATCGTGTCTTCAGCGCCTCCCTAGCCGAAAAGCCCCCGGGCCAGACGGCATCCCTTATTTACTCCTCAAAAACTTACCTCGGAAAACTATAGTGCTAATAGTACAAATAGTCAACGCATTCCTTAAATTGTAGCATTTCCTACAAGACTGGAAAAACGCTGTAATCATTCCTATCTTAAAGCCGGGCAAAAACCCGACTGATCCCGCCTCTTACAGGCCAATTTCCCTCCTAAACTCCTTCGGCAAATTAACCGAGAAGGTTACCCTATCGAGACCACAGGCAGCCGAGCTTCGAAGTTTAATTCCGGATGAGCAGTTTGGCTTTCGAGCAAGACACAACACAACGCTGCAGACCGCTAAGCATGAAGCATTTAATAAGCTTCAAAGTACGGTAATGCTGTATCTCGATATGGAAAGGGCCTACACATCGTCTTTCTATGCTCAGGCTGCGAAATCTCGCATTGCGCATCACCTGAGTTTATTGACGCCGTATTTCGATAAGTGGAAACTTAAAGTGAATCCCAGGAAGACTGAACTTATTATCTTCTCGCGCAAATTTACTAACAATAAAATCCTGTCGCCACTCATGGAGCAAAATATTCCAATCCAGCCAGTAAAAGAGGTGAAATACCTGGGAATCAAACTAGACGCCCGACTTCACTTCTACAAGCATATTGACTATGCTGTACAAAAGACTTTCATGGCCCGAAGAAAGTTGTACTCTCTTCTGGCGCCAAATTCATTTCTGTCACCTCAAAACAAACTTCTGCTGTACACCTCCACTATAAGGCCCATACTGACATAAGGCTCCCCTGTCTGGCACTCTGTCTGTGATTCCATGGGCCGACGTGTTCAAAGGACCCAAAATAGGTTCCTAAGGGGCGTCCTATCGGCTGACAGATACACCAGAATAACCGAAATGCACGAAGCTACAGGGATGGCCTATATAGCCGACTATATAGATACCATCGCTGAAAAATTTTATCATAGCGGAGTGCAAGACTCAGTCCTTACTCGAAATATCACCCAAGTAAGAGCAAACGATCGCCCATCCCATGGTCCCCTGTATAAGCGACTTCACATATTTTATGAGGATTTTGTCCCTGACAGTACGTGACGACAAACAAACATTGCCTGCCAGTTGCAGACAGTCGTTTCTAGCAGGCTGGAAACGCACAAATCCAACATAACGTGACTTGACGGGTTCGTCCTGCCTCTTTCTGGCTGGTGTTGGCTGGTCCTTGCACCGATCGGGGTGGGGGCGGATGGATTTGGTCATCTAGTTGAAACTGCCGGCGGTTAACGCCACGGCTGACAGTACCAAACTTAAAGGTCGAAGCAAAAGGGGTTTTTGGCTTCCCTTCAGGAAGACCTTTTTTCCTTAATGAATGCCCCTCGAATAAAACCAAAACCGCCACTTCAAGACTATCTCCTGACGTTGTCGTGCGTATGGCTAGCTCGGGAATGTCCATGTTAGGGCATTGCCCAGGTAATGTACGACTTAGCGCGCCTATTTAGATCATGGGCAAAGAGCAACCGGCCGAACATCTGGCTAGACATGGGAGTTATGTTTGTTAACTTTGTTTGTGAATTTTATTAATGGGAATGTTCAATAATTTTTTATCTATCTATCTATCTATCTCGTCCGATCACCGAAGTCAAGCAACGTCGGGCGAGGTTAGTACTTGGATGGGTGAAAACTCGATTCGAATTTTTTTACCGGTTCTCGTCCGATCTGTCGTCCCTTAGACGGCAGGTAGAGCGGTCAACACATACGCACCTCCCGACTGGCAGTTCAAATATACGAGCAGATGTTCTAACCGCCATTAGCCTCTGTTTTATTTTTTTTGCGCTCAGGTTAACATTGCCGTTGCCTGAGTATCAATGCGTCTTTAGACACTTTTGTGTTGATGCCACTTGAATACGGGTAAACTGAGGTGCTGTTCTACGTTTTACGGTTTGGTTTTAGATGGCACCACCATGGCGTGTTGCAGAATACATGCGTTTTCTTTTATTGAGATGATATATTTATCAGGCTGATAACTGTTGGTAAGACTTGCAGTTTTCGGCCTGATAAAACTCTGCGAATGCAATAATCAGAAAACAATTATTGGATATTTACTTACTTTCCGAGTCCGAGACACCCTTCCGTTCCAATAGTTGGCAGCGTTTATCGCTCTGTCATTTGCCACGATCAGGTCCTCCATCGTACATGCCTCTCCCATATTGGGACATCTGAGAAGGTGACTGTCGTTCTAAAGCTCCCCACAGTCGCACAGCTCGTCGTCCACAGGTCGTCCCCATCTTATCCTATTTGACCTGCAGCGCGTCACTCCTGTCCTTAGTATGTTCCGTGTTTTCTACGTGTCTTCCCTGGGTCGTCGCCCTTCTGATTGTTGGGCGTGTAGCGCATGCCGCCTATCTCCGACCTGCTTCTGCCGCTCTGTTTAGCATGCCTTACATGCCTTACGTGAACCGAGTTGTTGTCGCGTATTCGGCAGCGGAGAAACAGAGAGCATCAGCTGACGTTCCTAGTACGTCAGGCTGTGCTCCCCATGCTGTGCCAGTAAGCTTCCGGATGATGTTGTTCCTAGCACACACCTTGGCCTTTGTATTTTGGCAGTGCTTTTGGAGAGATAGTTTGCGGTCCAGTGTCACGCCTATGTACTTTGGAGTGTCGCATGCTTCAAGTTCTTGTTCCCTCCATGTGATTTGTAGTTTCCTGCGAGCATCTTTATTTATCAGGTGAAATGCACATACCTGGGTTTTGCTGGGGTTTTGCTTGAGCTGATTTATGTCGTAATACTGTGTCATGCTTTCCAAGGCTGTAGTTAGTTTATTCTTGACCTCTTCGAAACTCTTACCTTGTGCGGCGATGGATGTGTCATTTGTATAGATGAAGCGACGTGTCTGTTGGTCGACTGGTTGGTCATTCGTGTATACGTGGAAGAGCATAGGAGCCAGTACACTTCCCTGTGGTAAGCCGTTCCTCCGGTCTCTCCATCGACTCTGCCATCCCTGCAGCATAACATAGAAACGCCTGTTCTGCATTAGAGTTTTTAACAGACTTGCCAGGCGAAAGTCTTTGGTGACATAATACAATTTTTCCACTGCTTTTTGGTGGTTTACGGTGTC
The DNA here is from genome assembly GCA_024550625.1 of Dendroctonus valens. Lineage (NCBI taxonomy): Eukaryota > Metazoa > Arthropoda > Insecta > Coleoptera > Curculionidae > Dendroctonus > Dendroctonus valens. Next base: position 38,086 of record JAJTJO010000057.1, on the reverse strand, counting down.
ACATGCCGCTGTCAGGTCTATCAAGCCTTCACCGGTGATTTGCTTGAGCTCGAAGCCATCTTCTATATGTTGTGTTCGGTTTAGGACCTGAGCGCAGCAAGACCTTCCCGGTCTAAACCCTACTTGTTCTGGTATTATGCTTTCGTCTACCCTACTTGATATGCGATTTAATATCAACTTTTCGAAAACCTTGAAGAGATGACACAGAAGTGATACTGATACAAACCAAAGAGTTGATTGGAACCGCGTGACGCCAAGGCAAGATCCAAATGGTGGATGTCAAGGAGTAGATGGGCCCTGAGAACTCTGGCTGGGGTCATAACAGGCCACTGTGGTCTGAACAGACATCTACACCTACTAGCAACACCTACTTTGGGTGATAGTCCCGTATGTTCACATTGTGGAACGGCGGAGGAAACATCATATCACCTATTAGGAGTCTGCCACCGCTAGTCGTCTGTTAGAAGGCCCTCCTTGGGGACCTGCATGGACCTGTCTTCCTTAGGGTGGAGACGAATACTTGCCTTCGGAATTGACGGGACGCCTGGTTGGCGAAGATCAGGATTGGAAAGGTGGGGATCGATGGAAGGGAAAAGGCGAAAAAAGCCTTTAATGCCTACTCGCCGGACCCATTCGAGTCCCCCCATACTACTACTACTACTAATACTATTAACCTCTAACTAAATACTATTAACCCAACGCTGGTGTTTCCTAATAAGGCATGCGTGCACCAACGGCTACCTTTTGACGTGTGGTATTTTCAACTTCGGGATTTCTCTTTGTTATGGAATCATCCTGTTTAACCTTACCCCACTTGAAACATTGCAAATATCGTTGCTACTGTTTCTTGGTTAATATGTCGGACAAATATCCATGAAAATAGTCTGCTGGCCCAAGAGTAATTGTTTGTACTGTTGATGAAAAATAATTAATCGGGTGAGAGGGTTGAAATTTAAAAAGTATTTAAAAATATTTATTACATAAATTTTGTAACAATAAAAAAATACATTATTTTTAATATTCGGATGCGCAGCAACATGGATCAGCCTTCTTTTCAATTGTTGGTTCCTGCTCTGATGGACTGCAGTAGGAGTTTTTCAAGAAATTTACATGTCCCTGAAAAAAGTATGTTGTGTTTTTAGTTCTTCTTAAAAAAGTCTGCATAGTCTCAAACCAAAAATGCAACTATTAAACATGAATTGGATACTGGTTTGGCTGTAGAATAAACTAACTTTTTGGATGATATCAAAAATTGCCAATTTATTTGCGCAAAACGATTTTTTACATAACATTTATTCATTTGCAACAACTCACCTGCAAATTTCGAATACGCATTTGAGCGTCTTCAAAATTTTCATTGAGATTTCGAATTTGCATCTGCATCTTTTGCCGCACGTCGTCACGCTCTTTTTCCGCTTGTTTTGCACAGGCACGTGTCTGAGCTAACTGCCGCTCGAGATCCGAGACCTGATTTTGGGTAGATTTCCGGACGATTTCGCATCGGTCTTTAATGCGTGTAACTTGGCGAGCACTCTCCTCACGCACGGACTCTAACTGGGTTTCGAGTTGTGCAATCTCGTGTAGTTTTTCGTCAGCCATACGTTTGTTTTCATCTGATGTCTCGCGTATTTCTTCTGAAATATCAAATAAATTACTTGTACAGAAGCACTTGCTCCGTTCCAAACTCGTGCATCCATCCTCGAGATAACCGTTAAATTTCCACGTTAGATAAATCTCGATATTAAGGGGGCGCCATAATCTCCTAGCAAATCTCATTATTCAGGCACCCCAAAGATTCCATAATTTTCCAAATTTATAGTGTTGTGTTTTTTGGTAGATTGATGGAAGACATAATTCACTTTTACTTTAAATAATCTGCATGGACGAAACATCAATATTGATTAAACGGAATCAATTTTGAATCAATGGAATATTGGAGTTTTTGTAAAATAGCATCCAACGCGTCATTTACCGATGTAAGTGAGTAATGAACGTTCATGGAATTTTGTTTGTTATTGTGAAACTCATTGTTCTTCGTTGTGCTCGGTTTTCCAAATTTAGAAGATTCATCTAATTGATGATGAAAATGAAGAAACTTCCACAAGAAAAAGAAACGTGGTGTATGTAAATAACTTGACTTTTGCTTGTGCGCTAATGGGAAACATACCATGTGTTAAAAACTATTGAAGTAATTTTTACAAAAATCATCTAGATCCAGAAATTGTTAGGGTTTTACATTTAAAATACGAAAGTTAGGTTATACTTTTCGTACACTTTGTGTAGCTGGAGGGTTACATGTATTTTACATGCTTTCGGCACGACTCGCTAGGACCGGAAACTAAATTTGACGTTTCCAAACCAACTACAACTTATAAAACTTCTAATACACGGTCTACGTAAATCACCCTGTTTATAAACGCTTTGGCGAGGTTTATTCCTTTTGGGTTTTTTAGAACGAAATTGTTGCTTTCTACCGTAAGTATAACTTTTTTGTCATAGTTAATTTATTATGCATTTATTATTAACTGACAGCGTAAACCCTGCATTATAACACTTTTCGTTTAACTAGATATTATAGTTTGATATGGATCGTATTTGACCCGGTAAATATAGAGTAGGGAGCAAATGTAATATACAATAACGGGGTAATTATGTCATATCCATCACATTTTTTTATTTTTTTTATGTCGATCATGGTGAGAAATTAGAACAGTAAAGCGTGACGCGAAAATAATACCAGATAATCTAAAGACCGTCGACGTGCAAAAGTTGAGATCTGCAGAACAAACATATGCAAAGCAGCCGTCATATTTAATATTCCCTAGGCCACTTTATAATCTGCCGGGGACCACGGAAGAAGCCCCCACGCTTTTCCTCTTTCTCTGGCACACACCAGGACAAAATGCCATTGCTCCCGGTAACACTGACCCATCAAACAGTGGCCAATCCTTTAACCACCGCAAGCCAAAGATTCAACAGACATGCTTTTATCAGAGCTAATCTTGACGATTGCTAGCCTAAACATCGAACGTATCAAGAAAAATAAGCAAGACCTAATCTCCCACCTATGCCAGACACAAAATGGAACGTATTATGCCTCCAAAAAACGCACAGATATGAACATGCAGACAAGCCCAGAATGCACCTTGTTGTCGAAAGACATCATAAAATTATGGCAGCGCCGTTTTTATAAAAAGTAACATGACTCTAACATCTACAGGGAAAAAGTGACCAACGATATGGAGATACTCACCATTGAGAGCGGAGCCTTCACTATAACATCTGTCTACAAACCCCCCGGCAAACCACTTAACATGCAAATGTCGGACAACTTTGGGAAACAGAAAATACCATTCGTCGTCGGAGACTTTAACTGTCACAGTACATCATGGGGCTACAGTAAAACTATCCCAAACGGCGACTCCTGGGAGAATGGGCAGAACTCAACAACCTCTCCCTCCTCCACGACCCAACGCTGCAGTACTCGTCACAACTACATTCAGTTATCAAAACAGCCGAGATTCAAATTGAGAAAACAAACTGGTCTGATTACTCCGCCAACCTAGATGTCGAACTTGAAAACCTAGTTCCAACACCACAAAATTAGCAAATCTACGTTCAAACCGTGCAGAGGGTGTCAAAGCGGCACATACCAAGGGGTGGCAGACAAAATTTCATACCTGGAGAGGCCTCTAAAGAGATCTTTAACAAACACGAAGAGCTCTTTAACAAATATCCCTTTAGCGCAGAAACCGTAACCTACGTCAACACACTTTTGGCAGTACTTAGCGAGGCTCGATAGAAAAAATTGATGGAAACACTGGAACGAATGGACAAGTCCCACAGGCAGGTGTGGACCATATTTGTGTGGAGCAAATCAAAGATTTCGGAACAACTGCAAAAACCTGGATCCTTAAATTCTTTATAGATGTAGGGTCAGTTTCCAGATCTCAAAACTATGGAACAAGTCAAAGGTTGCAGCACTATTAAAGCCTGACAAAAGCCCCGACTTACTAACCTGCTTCCGCCCTATATCGTTTCTTTGTCATCTATATGTTTATATAGAGTATCTATATGTTTGTTTATATAGAGTATCTATATGTTTATATATGAGACTATTCCTCCATCGAATGGAGAAGGTTGTTGCCTCAATGATCATCGCACAACAGGCTGGCTTTAGACCTGGGAAGTCTTGCACCTGGAAGCTCCTAGCACTGAAGCAACACATCGATGATGGTTTCGAGAAAAAACAAATAACAGGAACAATGACACTGTCAATCATAGAAGCTTGCTGCATAAAGTGTATAGCACAGTGAAAGACTACCAACTCGTTCAAATTAAAGAATCCCTGCTACAGAACAGAGAATTCTACGGAAATCTTGAAGGAAAAAAACTCGATGGCGAACCCACACGGCTTAGCCCCGTGCAGTGTACTGGCACCAATTATCTTCAATCTCTACACCAACGACCATCCCATACCAGCTTTCACCAGAAATTTTGTATACGCAGATGACCTTTGTATTCCGCTCAAGATTCACATTTTGGAGAGAAAGAACATAAACTAGAGGCAGCTCTGTCTACCTACAATGGAAGCCACTCCCTCAAGCCAAATCCCTCTAAAACCCAAGTCCCAACTTCCCTATCTTGGACTCATATTGGATCGCTCCTTAACATACAGGTCCCATTGCGAAAAAAAAAACCGGAAGAATGTAGAAGCGCCAAGCGGCCTTCTGAGAAGACTCATCAGCTGCAAGTGGGGCGCTGAACCGACAGTACTGAGAACGTCAGCGCAGCCGTTATATTTTTCGACTGCCGAGCATGCCTGTCCAGTGTGGAACAGATCCAGCCACGCCAAAAAAGTTAACATTATCCTGAACGAAACATACAGGCTTATGACAGGGTGCATGAAGACAACCCCACTGGACAAAGTGTATAGAGCCTATCAGACCCTGACTCACGTAGAATAGTGCATGAATTCACAGAGAGAACTAGACAGACCCTCGGCGAGCGTCATTCACTTTTCAGTTATGAAGCAGATCTAGGCAGACTTAAATCAAGAAAGCGCGTCCTGAACACTGCATTAGACGAGCCCCCGCCTCCAATATCAGAAGGCGCTGCAAGCGGCATATCAAGCGGATGGACAACATGGCGAATGCTGAATCGCATTAGAACTGGCGTGGCATCCATCAAAACCAACCTTATCCGGTGGGGCCTGTTGGATAGAAATGACGACAAGTGCAACTGTGGAGGCATACAGGTCATGGATCACCTGCTTAACTGCCCGAACTGCCTACACAAATGCACTCACCTTGATGATTTATGGACACACAACCAGGAAGCATTGGACACAGCACAATATTGGGCTCAGAAATTATAGTGGCCCGACACAAAAAAGTAAGTATAATCTGCCATAACAGGTATCCGTGAGACCAAGTAATCTCAGAAAGTACGTCCTTTAACAATTCCATTGAAAATTGAGTTTTTTGGTAAATGGAGATCAAACTTCAGAAAAATGGGTGAATGGGCTTGTCAAGAAGTCTTATAAATAGCCATAAAAGTAATTGAAAGTAACAGCTACAATTGTAACATTTAAACAATGGAGTTCCATCGGTACAATCTGAGCGTTATTTCACCACACAACGTTAAGTATGCTCGAAGAAACGCCTAGACCCCTCTATTTTCACAACTATTTTCACGTATTGAAACGGACTTTAAATGAGCATCAGGTGCAAAATAAACCGGATTGGATATGGATTTTAAACCAATGCAGCATGAACATAGACCCTAGGAGAACAAAAGTGGGAGACGCTGTAATGCAAACAACTTCTTCACGATCAAGATTCTTGGAGTTAAAGTTTTAGACGAATGAAGTTTCGTAAGTTGTTAGTAGTAAAGAGGCTGCGAAATGTCGTAAGACCCGGGGAAAAACTAATTAATTATTCATAATATTGGCTTGCAAAAAAAAAATTTCTGTTTCGCTAGCAATTGTTATTGAGTAACTAAAAACGTAATTATATATAAAAGGAAATCAAAAATGTCTCACCAATTTCCGTAAGCAGTTCTCCGTTTTCATCTCGAGCTTCCTGTAATGCGCTCTCCATTTCTTTGAGCTTCATTTCGAGAATTTCTTTTTGACCCGCTCCTGTGGCCTGGAATAAAAATTAACAACACTGAAAAAATGCTGTGGTAAATTTCCATTTTTAAAACATGGCCAAAATCCAAAGCAGACGCGTTCTTTTACTTTCCAATAATCTTGCATAATACTCCCACCAACCTAACTGTAAACCGCATATTAGCCATATTGCAAGCAGCAGTTGAGCATCGAGCGTTAGTCCTGGAACAATTTGATTTAAACCAGGCTGTAGCACAACGCTGCAGTCGGTTAGGATGGTAACATATACTTATACAGCATTTAATAAAGCTCAAAGCATGGTGATGTTACTTTTCGATATGGAAAGGGCTTTCGTTATTTGCCATGCACTGCTTAACGCTGCATCTAGTTTGCCTCATTGAGTGTTTACTCAGAAACGGAACTCTTAATGAATCCTGTTTTGGGGAAATCCCTTTCAATGAAAAGAAGGTAGAATTATCGCCGGGTACATTGATTTGCCCGTTCCTGTATAATTTGTGCTGTGGCTCCGAATGATAGCACCCTGAAAACCAACCCGCTCCTGTCTAGGGTTACAGGCAAACCGAGTGCGCGCTGGTGCGCGCCGGTATTAGCAAGCAACATTAATTTAGGGTAAAGTAGGGCCATCTCGAGAAGAATGATTTAGGAAAATATATGGCATTTGTTGTATTAGAACAGTAAGTCAGTCTCTGAACAATCAGTCATAGTCCAAAATGCTACAAAAAATGGTTAACCATCGATGGCTTCACGAAATCGATGTGAAGAAAATATATCTTACTCTTGATAAAATTGAATCAAGTAAAAATTTTTAGGAGTTTTTACCTGTTTAAAGGTGCGAGATGTAATGTATTCTGTTATCTTCGGACTTTCGCAAAACTTACTTTGTTGTCGTCTGCCAGGGCCATCTCGTCCATAATGACCTTAAGTTTATCTTTGTATGACTGCAACTCTCTGTTAATAGCTTCATTATTCCGTTCGGCTAATAAATGCATTTGTTGTGCTTCTTGTAGCTAAACATTTATACAAATATATTTAAATTGTTTATGGCATTTTTCAAATAAATATATGCTGTCGGACTAAAGTAACGTTACGTTTCCAAAAAAATATGCAATTCCCAGTATTATAATTACAGAAGCACAATAAGGTTGAAAAATGAACCGAATTCCAAAAAAGTTATGCTCCAGACTTTTTGGCCAATTTCAAAGAATTCCGAATTTTGTACCTTTTGTTTTTTATTTCATGGGTGAAAAACGTTCATTCGTTATTTTCCATGACAAATGATGAGGAAAACACTAAAACTTTTCCAATTGCGGCTTATAATTATTATCAAAATTGTCTTTTTTGCAGTGATAACTTCTTATGGCACCGGGTGAATCGGTTGGAATGCGTTACGGCGCCGTTATGTCTCGCCGTTCCCACCCTGCGGTCTCTTACTTTCTCGCTCGCACGCACACGGCGACTCAGCAGAGACTGAGAAATTATAAAACTATTATTGCCATCATGCGTTAAAAAGGTTCAATATTTGATGGTCTCTATAAAAACCACATGAAGTTATCACTTCTATCGGGCATCCCGTAACGCACACCTTTTTTTTAAACAAAATTATAGCATTTATTACTAAAAATTACTGATAATTCCCGCTTCCACTCCCTGCAATGCCAATGATGGCTTTGTTGAAATTTTAAAGCAAAACCAAATGTCATCTCCAGGCAATATTTGCCGGATAGCACGTCAACATTTTGTCAATATTGTGCTTCCCGCCAAGACCTAATTTTGAAAATTTGATCAACAACAATATCTATTACCACCGAACGGAAATTCGCTGCTTTCCAGTCGCGCAACAAGATCTCTCACAAGTTTCAGGTAGGCCTGGGTAACACTGTGTCGTGTGACACAGTGTGTTTATACCGCTCTGTGTGTCCATGAGCCCCAACACCTCGCGTCTTACGAGGCGACACCATGAACAACACTTAACATTTAATCTCATTTAATATGGCAGACTTCGGATTGCAGTTCGTGAAAGCCGCGCGATCATTCGCGACACTTATTTCATCGATCATGAACTGAGTTTGTGCTTAATATTCCACACTTCAGAGTAGGCATGGGTAACACTGTATTGAGTTGCGCTTTTGAGTTGATACCGCTATGTGAGTCAATGAGTTATAACTCATCGCATCTCACTGCGCCGCACTTTGAATAACGCTTGTGGCGGACTGCATCTGCCAACTGACAGGCACCACCAGCTTTGGTTGCAACTATCATCACATTTAACCTAATTCAAGATAGCACACTTCGAAATCACTCGATCGTCGGTATCGACGCGGCAAGCAGTATCGGTATCGCTGTGTAAACATCTGAAAATTCACTGTGTCACCCAGGCCTATGCGTTATAGTATGGTATGGTATGGAGACCTTTTCATCTATTCCCATTGGGCAATCAATAACAGCACAAACTAAAACTGATATCTTACGGCTGTACTCTCAACCTTTTGTTATTCTAATTCGTGACAACATACAGCTGAGAAGACCATACGCTTTAAGAAGCTCAGCTATGAAATCTATTGAACATATATGTGTTGAATTATATAATAAAACTAATATACCACACAACAAAGAATAATAAATTTAATTCCGAGTATGCCCCGCATACTAGATGCTGTCTAATTAGCTATTTAAAAAAAATTTAAACACAGGACAATTAGTACAGATGATGTAAAATTGTTAGTTTTACGGTTGAAAGTGTTCACAAAAATACGTAGTTTCAAAATGTTTGACTACCTTAAAAAATATTAAAAATCGGGACACGATATTCTCTCAATTGTTTGCCATGGAAAATTAATTATCAATATTTGTTAACATTAAGCAGATTACAAAAAGTCTGGTGCGCCGCTTTTTTGGGAATAAGTGTAAATTAATTTTTCAGACTTCATTATCATATCACGACAAAAGTAGAGCAACATTGAAATATTTTGATTATATTCATTCATTTATAGCAGTTACACTAGTACATTCATCATCATCATCATCATCATCATCAGCCCTTTTCATCCACTGGTGAATATAAGCCTCCTCCCGCGCATACTTGTGGAACGCATCATCCACAATTATACGGGACCTACAGTTTATCGCCGGTTCCGAACGGCACTAGTACATTAAACAAGCTTAATAACATAACAGTCAATCAGACAAATTAGAAAGATAAACAAACACACAAAGAAGTTACAAACAAAATATCAAAAATTTGGATGTATTTAACTGTTTTGAATGTTTCGTGTAGGAAATCATTAAAGGGGCCAGTACAAAATCTTAAAGGACATGGTTCATGTGCTGAAGGTGTTGCATGCCAGTGCTGCAGTAACATTCTGGGGATAGCAATATGAAACATTTTTTTACATTGAGACATTCCTCGGTGGTTGGTCCGTTATCTGTCCAGCGATGACCAAGTGGTATTTCTGTCATAGATGGAATAGTGGCTTTTTGCGGCAACTAAAGCAAGATGTCTCTAGCGAAGCCTGTTTATTTTGGTGTGGCGGACGTTTAAGTGTATGGGCAATTGAAGCTTGCTTAGTGTTTCCTTAAAAATCATTGAGTGGAACTTCATTTGTTTGTTCCGGATACGACAACCATTGTGTTGTTCATTTGGACGTCCCCTTTTCCTCAGTAAGTTTTGTTGAGCTATGCCGGGGAACATTCTTCAGCAGATTAAACCCCGTATCACAGAGCGCAGGGTGTCAGCAGCTGATCCCTAAGAGATACCTCATAATTTGTTGAGGATATTATTTCGAATGCTAATCTTAGCAGCTGTTTAGATGAGGTGGCTTTTAAAGGACAGAGTCCTACCAAGTACCGGTAATTCCCTTCCGTAGCCTCCGTTTCCTGAAGGGTGAAGTGTGAAAACTGAGAGTGAACAAAAATGGCGGAAAACGTGCGCACTGTTATTCAGAAACTCAACGGTGAACATTAATCGATATGGAGTTATAAAGTGCAACTCCTGCTGATGAAAGAGAGAATCTGGGAAGTCATCAAGGTTTCCATGCATGCACCAGTAGCCGTAGCACGAACTGCGAAGGACGAAGCGGCCTACTAGTCAAAGACAACCAACTACTACTCATACGGAACGCTAAGTCGGCAAAAGGCCACTCTATCAAGCAAGATCGCACTGAACAGGCGTTTTTTCCGTAAAGTGCTGCCAATGGACCACATCGCTACGATGTCAGAGTATACACAAGCTGCCCGGGTTCGGGAAAATGATTCCCACCGACATTATCGTCGGAGTCTTATTAAGCATAACCATGTGCCGAAATCATACTATACTCTCATAACGGCATTGAGAGTCCTGATCAAGAACTTAAAGTGGAATTCGTAAAAGGAAAATTAAAGATAAAAAGGATGAAGACAAGGTATAAAGAAAAAGAAGGTACAGAATTAAAGAAAATAAAGTGTTTTTTCCGCTAAAAACTGGGACACGCAAAAGCAAATTGCAGAAAATACAAAGTATGGAAAGAAAAGCATTCGGAGAAACAATCGGGAGAAGCCAATAAAGTGTCGCACGAAAGTGAAGAAGTTTATGACTGCTATTACGTGAATTCCAAAATTTGCCTGAAAGTGAAGGGCGCCATAAATGAAAACAGCTGGATAATAGCCTCAGGAGCGTCGAGCCACATGCTGCACAAAAAGTATTTTTGAGGACCTCGATACAAGCAAGACTGGTCACGTTTGCCTCGCGGATGACAAGAACCGCGTGAAGGTGGAAGGCATTCAATTTGCAGCTATAAATTGGCTAAACGGCAGCGGAAAACATCAACTATAAAATAACATTTATTATCCATGAGAAAGCTAGATCAGGAAGGGTACCGCTTTAGTCTTCCTGCAACCCTGGTTTCAAATTTTTATTAAATGAAACCAGAAAAGGCTGTTGTAGCTCAAGCAGCATTAAGCAACCGCTGTGCCGAGGATTGCTACCACGTGTGGCACAGACGTTTTGAACATCGCTGGACGAAAGCAATCAAGGAACTAGCGGACAAACAACAAAGATTTCTATCAGAAATATATTCCGAAAGAATCGCAGACTCAGACACACGTACCTCTTGATTTAGTGCACACGGATTTCGGAGGGCCGATACAGTAACGAACTCCTGACAATAAACGCTTCTACCTGAGCATCATTGACGATTACTCCAGGTCTACGTTTTTGTATTTAATGACTCATAAAGGAGAGGCGGCCGGTCTCATCAAGCAGTACGTGCAAAGGACAAAGGCGCAGTTTCATAAGGTGCCAAAAATCATCAAGTCAGATCGAGGAAGGGAATACGTCAATAACGATCTTCAAGTGTTTCTAACGAAAGAAGGCATTCACGCACATTATACTGCACCTTATTCCCCATCGCAAAACGGAGTCGCTGAAAGGAAAAATCGGTTATTGCTAGACATGTCGAGGTGCATGCGCTACGACTCCGCTCTAGACATACAGTACTGGGGTGAGGCAATCAATACAGCGAATTATCTACAGAAAAGACTGCCGAACAAAGCAACGTCCAAAGCTCCTTCTGAATTGTGGAATTCCGAAAAGCCCGATTTTAGTAATTTGCAACTTTTCGGAAGCGCTGCTTACAAGGTAATCCCCAACGAACAGCGCAAGAAGTTGGATGCAAAAGCAATAAACTTACTCTTTGTCGAATATTCAGACGAGTCTAAAGCTTAACATAATAAGAATAAGCAGAGATGTCACAGTCCTTGACAAACGAGGCATAAAGCAAGTCTCTCCACATCATGAAGAGTGCGAAGTGATTTTGAGTCTACAAGAAACCCTCGATAACCAAGAAGATTATAACAACTCGATTCAAATACTACTTGAAGCACACGATGAAGCGCATAAGCAACCGGCTCCAAGGCGCTCGCAAAGGTGTAACAAAACGAACGAGTTATCTACACCTAATGAAGATAACTGGAAAAAGGCTATGGACTAGGAAATAAAATGTCTCAAAGAAAACGGCACATGGAAAATAGTACCTCGGCCGCACGACAGAGACATTGTAACCTGCAAGTGGGTCTTCAAGGCAAAAACGAACGCCGAGGGGCAGGAAAAAACTCCAGTTGAATAAGGCCAGGGATGACGCACGCGGTTTCTCGCAAAAGTATGGGACCGACTACGATGAAGAGTTTGCGCACGTAGTAGAACACACGACATTTCGCACACTTTACACATTAGCAGGTAATACAGACATACACGTGACACACTTTGACCCGAAGACTGCGTTTCGCAACGGCAAATTTAAGGAAGTAATCTACATGTAACATCCCGACGGCTACATTCAAGGAGGAAAAGTGATGGTCTGCAAGTTGGAAAGGGGAATCTACGGCCTAAATCAAGCGGCAAAGTTGGGATGATCACTTGAGTGAGTTCTTAACAGCATGCGAATTTTTGAGAAAATATGTCTCATCGTTTACGTCGACGATTTTCTCATTGCTTGCAAAAATATGAAGAAAATTGACGAAGCTCTCGAGTTTCCACTCAAGAATCTTGGCTACTTAAAGTATTAAGATCGTATATCGAACAGCGCCTGATTATTCCACTATTACGACACACTGTCTTCTACAGAAGCGGAATTTATTGCCCTCTCAGAAGCGAGTCAAGAAGGCATATGGATTCGACGCTTACCAGAAGATTTCACAGGACAACACGATACAAAACAGTGGTGTATGAGGACAACCAAAGTTGTAATAATTACCAATGTAATTCTGCTGTTAGTTTGATGTTATCGTACCACCGCATTGGTGGCCGTCCTCTAGGTCTCTTGAAGGCATAAGGTCACCAGAATAAAATTATTCTATGCCATTTATTGTAAACCCAGCATTTCCGCATTCTCTGCTGTGGTAAGGTCTTCGTAGAACTGTTCAATATCTTCATTTGGTGTTGAACATGTGGGTGCATAAGCCTGTATTACCTGCCCCCTGTATCTGCTATTCAGTGCAATCACGATGTATATAACTGTCTGATATAGCGGCGGTTTTGCATGTGAGATGTTTTATCTTGCTAGACCAGTATTGCCATTCCGCCAATGTGATGGCCGGATTTGAGCATTTTTTTAGATTCGCTCTTTAACCTAGTTTCACTGATACCTAAGATATTCCATTTGATATTTTCCAGTTCGCCCTGTAGGTTATCGAGATGTTCTTCGAGTCTCATCGTGCGTGTGTTGTAGGTGGCAATTAGGAACAACCTCCCAACAGCATTTTTCGCGATTTGTTTTTGTTTTCTTTCCGGCAAAGTAAAAAAAATCTGGATGCATAGACCCCAAGACTTATGGAAGAGGCTGACATTCAGGAGTGGACGTATACAGGCTGATGATGATGCTGCCATTTATTAGCACTATCTCTTGCCATGCATAGAACCACTTTAACTTGACCGGCATTTCCACTCCATCTGTTAATTTGGTTGTTTGTCTAATCCATTCATGGGTGTTTTCCGGTGGTTTAGAGTTATTCCCAGCATTGCTCACTCCATTGCACACTGCGTTACTCTGAGTTTATTCAGATTATTTGATGTCATTGTTTTTCCGCTCCGTAGCACTATTATCGGCATAATGCACATATCATATACTTTTCCTTTGTTATTTAACGTAATTTTTTTGTTTTTGATTATATAACTCAGTTTTCCAAGCGCCGCTCAGGATTGCAGTATTCTTCTTTGTATATCCACTGTTTGATTTTCTCTTCCAAGTACAATTTTTTGACCCAGATATATGTATTCCTCCACTCTCTTCAATTTCTTGTTTTCCACCTGGATTATACCTTCCTCCATAAGCATTACTTTCCTTTTACTGATGTTCATCCTCAGTCCAATTTTTAGAGACTCCTCATTTAGTTCATTTGTCATGCTCTCAAGTTCTGTAGCATCTTTTGCCATTATGATTATGTCATCTGCTTAACGTAGGTGGCTAAAGTATTGACCATTCACATTAATGCTGCGTTCTGACCGATCCAGTTTCCTAAACAAGTCTTCCAAGGCAATGTGAACAATTTGAGTGATAGAGTGTCGCCCTGTCTAACTCCTCTTTTCAGTGGGACTTGATTAGTTTTCGTATTTAAGTTATGTTTCTGTTGCTTCGTTGGTAGTTTCTGGTATAAGTTGTGAGTATCTACTATCGATCCTGCAATTTCGCAGTGCTCTCTGAACGGTCCAATGTTCAACCGGGTCGAAAGAATTTTCATAGTGTATAAAGGCAAGATTCAAAGGGAAGTAGTATTCATTGCACTTCTCAATCAAGATTTTCATGGTAAGCAAGTGATCCGCAGTTGATTAACCGGGGTGTAATGTAATGTTAGCTCGCCTCCTCGTGGTACACCCTGGATAGCGTCTACTAGTAGACGTGAACTAAATGAGCTAACACTTTGGAAAGCCAGACCAGTCATTGACTCTCCTGGCTGACAGTACGATTCCTTGGATTATGGACCAACCTAACATACATTCCAACGGCGCTTCTCAGTGCCTATTGACGATGCTTCGTCAATCGGATCTTCTGTACGAATATGCCAACTAAACGTTGAGGGTATTAGTAGGGCAAAAGGAGAAACACTATCTAGAATACTCGTTGAAAACGAAATTGACGTCGTAGCCATTCAAGAGACACATACCTCTTTAGAAAATGAACTACTCACCAGAGGCAAGATTCCTGGATACCGCTTGATTGGGGCAACCTACAGTAATGTTTAGGGCACCGCAACATACGCCAGACAGAACATGCAAAGTGTCGAATTGCTCGAGTGTGGCTCTGAAGAAAACATACTAACGATTACTATAAAAGTCAGCGATTTAGTTATTGTAAACATCTACAAACCGCCTACAATCTCTTGGTCTGTAAATGTCATAAGAATCTCATCCAAAAGCCCAACGATCTATATAGGAGATTTCAATAGCCACCATAACCTATGGGGATACGAGAATAATGATGACAATGGAGAAAAGATCGTAGAAAGGTCCGAAACAAAGATCCTCCATTTAGTTTTCAGTGCCAAAGATAAGCCGACGTTTTTCTCAAGAAGGTGACGTAAGGGCTACAATCCAGATCTATGCTTTATATCAAGTAATTCACAATCGCAACCTTTATCTAACTCATGTACTGTACTGTGTTGTGATTGCAGTGGGAATCGAAATACCAATGGTCGATTCAGTTCCTATAGCGCGATGGAACTTTGGCAAGGCGAATTGGGCTACCTATGCAGCGGAACTTGATGTATGCATTCGCTTCATCCAACCAAAGGCTAAAAACGACCACAAATTTATAGGCCTAATGATAGCTATATCCAAAAAACATATCCCTCGAGGCTACCGCAAGGAGTATATTTCTGGATAGAGCGAGGAAAGTCAGTCACTATACAAGGAATTCGAGGAATCAGGGGACCCGGAAATCGCGGACCATCTACTGAGGTCCCTTGATGCCAGCAGAACGGAAAAATGGACTTCTGCTGTGGAACGCATGAACTTTGCACGTTCCAGTAACCGAAATGTCGTGGGAAATACGTCAATAAATCCAAACCAAACAGCCAACCGCATAGTCAACGTTTCTCGTGCACCTTCCGATAAAAATCACACGAGAGACGTCAAGAAATCCCTAAAAGATCTTAAACGTTCCACTACCTCATCGTCTGAGCTCTCACGTGACCTTTCCGCCAAGGAATTAGAACAAGGCCTCAAGGATACAAAAATTGGGAAGGCAGCAGGCTTCGACGGCATCTACCCCGAATTCCTGGTTAATTGTGGTAAGAAAACTAGACTTTAGCTTGTGAAATTTTTCAATGACATCCTTAACACAGGCAGCTTACCACCAGAATTTAAGAGAACAAAAATTATTGCTATCTTAATACCTGGGAAACCACAGAAACTACCCGAGAGTTACCGACCTATAGCTCTCCTTAGTTGCTGTTATAAGCTGCTGGACAGACTACTCTATAACCGTATTTGTCCTGCAGTTCATGCAGTGATCCCCGTAGAACAGGCTGGGTTTAGGAGTGGTCCTAACTGTACTGAGCAAGTCTTCTCCCTGACGACCCACATCGAAGCGGGGTTTGAAAGGGGACTGAGAACATCTGTAGCGTTCATTGATCTTACTGCAGCGTATGACACCGTATGAAGAGAAGGTCTAATATACAAACTACTCAGAGTCAAACCATGCCTGAAAACGTGCCATTTAATTAACAGCCTACTAACAAACAGACTATTTCAGGTCTTTGTTAACGATTCTAAGAACAGTACTAGGAAACTAAACAATGGCCTCCCGCAGGGCTCGGTGTTCATCCCCCTTCCTATTCAATCTTTATACAGCTGACTTACCTGAAACGAGGTGTTAGAAATTTACATACGCAGACGACTTAGCGATTTCCTACCAGCACAAACTCAAATTAACAACTGAAGATGCTTTGAATGAAGACTTCGCCAAGCTTAATGATTACTTCAAGAAATGGAGACTGTGCCCAAGTCCGCCTAAAACGGAAGTCTGCTGCTTCCATCTATCGAACCGACAAGCACCTTGGAAACGTCGCTGGTAAATTGAGAACGCGCAATAACATCATAGCCAAACTTACTGGAACAACATGGGGAGCCACAGCTATAGCAGATAGATAGCAGCTCTGGCCTTAGTATACTCTGTCGCAGAATATTGCTGTCCTGTTTGGATCAACAGTGCACACACCACAAAAGTAAATGTGCAACTAAACCAAACAATGATACTGATTACTGGGACTATACGGCCAACACAAACGTGCTGGCTCCCAGTGCTCAGTAATATCACACCACCAGATATCCAACGAACTGCGGCTCTCATCAGATAATATAGGAGAATTATGTCTCACGAAGGCCTACCAATCCATACTGATATCCCACACCAAACAGGACAATATAATCGGCTCAAATCAAGACATCCAGCCATCCGATCAGCATTAGGATCGAATGAAAACTTTCATGAGACTAACAAATGGTCTAGCGCGTGGACAGAAACTGCAGGAGACCACTACATTCAACGAGAGGATCCAACGCAGTGTCTCAACGGATCTGACCTTACCCGCCGACTATGGTCAAAGCTCAATCGAGTTAGATCAGGTTGCGGGAAATGTGCTGATTCCTTACACAGGGCAGGGCAGAATCCCCACAATGTGATTGTGGATCTCCGCGACAAACTATCCGCCACATTGTATCAGAATGCCCTAACCGTTCCTACACTTATGATCTCGAGGATTTTATGAAAGCCACACCAGGGGCAATCAAATGGCTACGCAATTTAGATATAGATATATAGTTTGTTATAATAATTATGTTTGTCCTTATATATTTGGAACTTCTCTGTTTACATGTATTTTTGCATTGTATTGTATTTTGTATTTTATATTCTTTTATCATATGTATCGCACTGTAACGCTAAATAAAAAAATAGTTGAGTAACCTTTGCTAAAACCTGCCTGTTCCGTTGACTGATACTCATCCAATTTTTGCTTTAGACGTGTAGTAATTATTTAAACAGGTTCAATAGTAGAGTTATGGGACGGTAGTTTATCCATTGAGTATTATCTCCCTTTTTATGAAGAAGTATAACTTTAGCATTCCTCCAGGTATTCATCCGGAATTTTACCTTGTTGGAGACATTCATTCATTAAGGTCGTTATCGGTTTGATTAGGTTACCGCCTCCTTCGATCATCATGTCGGTTGTAATATCATTACGTCATTGTCGGTTGACCTCTACTGGCGTCGTAAAGCACAGTGCTGTTAAGGTATGCGTGCTACCCGTTGGGGTCAGTTCACTGACTTGATGACACTTCTGACCTGTCTGATACTGTTTCATTTCATTTACACATTCATTTGCTTCTTATTCACCGGCTTTATTGATTGAAACTTCAAGTTCGAGTCTCTTCTAATATGTTATCTCTTACAGATTTGTAGTATACTCTTTGGTTCTTACGTGTTTATCAGTAGGTATGTTCGTACTTGAATGTTGAAAGGCATACATCTGCTGAATGGTTTCAAGGGCGCGATATGTATCGTGTCACAAACACAGCTGGTTGCAGTATTCCTGCAGATCATCATTTCGGAACGAAGCTACTGTTCGGTCAATGCAGCCAATTACCTAACAGCATTGTGACGAGGGGGATGAACCCCTTTGTCACTGACGATTTGTCGCTCAACCCTCAGAAAGCAAACACGTGCCGCCCCTCCGGTATATACTTAGCTATACACCAAGACAAGCCAAAAATACTATCATTTCCTTACTCTGCTTTGATCGCTTCCTTTCTTCAATTTTTATAACCATATAGTATTATTTACCAATTAAAATACAATTGTGAAATAATATTTTCAGTGTGAAGATAGTATTTGATTAAATGTATCATAAAAGTTTTATTACTCGGACATGAATACGAATAAACTTTGTTGCTCTACTATGTCATCGTATGTTAAAATCGAGTTTTTACACCCAACATTTGTCCTATGAACACGATAGTAGGCATGGGTAACTCAGTGAATTTTCAGGCGACGTGGCGCAGTGCTGGCGTAATGGCTTGGCGCGCCAATTCAACGCACCGACACAGTAACTCACCGGAGCAGTTACGTTGCAGTCCCCTACTTGGTAAAACGTTACCAATAAAAAACGTGGAGCCCTTTTTACACGTGGTTACTTTTTTTGAAGGAGTTAAAATTCCAGTCTTGAGCCTCGTAAAGCTTTAATCCACCCGTTAAATGCTACGCGTAATTCAAAGTGCGGCGCAGTGAGACGCGATGAGTTATACGATTATTATAGCAACAACTCAAAAGCGCAACTCAACACAGTGTTACCCATACCCACACGATAGACTGAATTGTAGACTTGAATATAAATTGGAACGTACTTAAAACCGCTAGTTCGCTTGTCAAAATTAAACCGTTAAAATAAGGTTTTAATAACTTCAACATATTTTATAATGTGATTAAACTGCTTTAAAAAAATAAAAAGTAAATTGGGTACCTTCACTTGGGTGGCTTTCAGAATATCAGGCAATGGCGCCAGCTCCTGTAATTTTTCCTGAAACTGATTTTTCACTCGAACAATTTCAAGATTGACTTGTTCACTGATTCGGTTATTTTCCATTCGCATTATTTCAATTTGACGACGTTGCTCTTCTATTGTTTGAATTGCTTCTAGGTACTAGAAAGTAATAATAACCGATAACTTGACAAAGAACTAATTAATAACAAAAGTGACAAAACCACATTACCTTATTGCGATAGTCGTTAAGTTGACCTTGAATGTCTTCCACAAGCGCACGTAACTCTTCTAGTTCATCTTGTGCTTGCCTATAGAGTTCTTTGTGTACTTTCAATTGCTGTTGAAGGTCTATTAGCTGCTCCCTAGATGCCATACCCTGAAACGCAATAGAGTATCGTTTTTGTCAGAAAAATCCATAGGAAACAATGTTAATGTAAAATAACAAGCGTTATCAAAGATAATCGAATGAGCGCAAAAAGACGTTGCATTAAAATCGAACAATAGAATATCTGGGCCATTCCAATGTATGTGAGCAGCCGTAGATCAGATGAGAAGGCTTAAGGCATATCAACTATTTTGGAGAGAAATTATACCGAGAAAACAATTCGGTGTCTGGTTTGCAACGATCGAAATATTTGTCGAAAGAACCGTAATGTTCAGAAAAGAAACAGATGTACAAATATTTCCAGGGCGTATTGAGATGGTAACAGAAAAAACGAAGTTTTTAAAAAAAAATCGCTTAGGATTGTCTACAAGCTTGTGTAGCCTAGGTAGGCTTGTTGATGTAGGTGTTGCTACCTTTGTTGATTTGGGATCGTTCTCAGTTCAGGTCTCCAGGTTGCGCCACACCCTCTTTGCTTATCTTCTGAGGTTTTTGGTACTTGCCTTTAGGACACGGCCTCTAGTGTAAAGATAGAATGATCGGGGAATGTGGTGAATTCAAGAGAAAAGTGGGATAAAAGCAAAGTGAGTGTTGCGGGATTGAATTGACGTTTGGGAATAAATGCATGGATTTTTGCGGGGATTGAGAATTCTAAGGAGTGGTGGGAAGTGAATCTCCGCCGATGCCGGTCCCAAGCCCGAAGGAAAAATGAGGAGGGAAAAAAGTAACACCTTGATAAAAAAATCTGGGTTCATCTAGCTCCAGATGATAGCACCCTGTAAAGGTGGGTTTACACGCTCAAGCCATCTGCACAAACTGGGTTGCACAAGCCAGATTTGTGAGTGAGAGACACCCAAAATTCTTTTGTTGCCAACAAGATGGAACATTTGGACGAAGAATTTATTCTTGCAACGGCTGCAGTGTGTGTTATAAAGTAAAAGATGAACTTGAAAACTAAAAGGAAATGGTGAAAACCATGGTTCCTAAATAGGATTTTGTTGTCTCATACGAATTTAATAGCTGGCTTACGCAATGCGACTTATATTTACAATGGCGTTCCAAATAAATACATTAAAGTGATAATATAACAAAGGGAATGCCGCACGTGGAAGCAATGTTTCATTTAACATCCATAAACCTGGCTTAAACATCGTTTACACGCTCAAGCCAACGCTCTGATCTGAAGCGGATTTTCTCACAGGATAGATTTTACTCAAGCCAAATTTTTCGGCTTGTGCAAGCTTTAAACCTGCGTTTATACGCAACGATTTGCTTGTGCGATCGGGCTTGTGCAAGCCAGTTTGTACAAATGGCTTGATAATGTAAACAGCTCTTAAGGGCTCCTGTCTAGGGTTACAGGCAAATCGAGTGCGCGCCAGCAACAACCATGATTCAGGTTACTGTAGGGCCATCTATCAATTGAACTGAAAACCGGTTAACATCAATCTAGTTAAAGTATATGAGACTGTTTTGCTGAATTTTGCAAGGAACAACAGCTGTCCGCAATTAACATCGTCTTTAAACTACCCCGACGACGACTGTACACTTGAACCTCTCCAGAAAATACTCCCAATAACATCGTAAGGAACCAATTGATCACATCACAATTAATAATCGGTACCGTAACGCAGTTAAACCAGTTAAAACAGTCCCGCGCGCTGATATTCCATCCGACCATAATTTGCTACTAAGCGTTATTAAACTGAAGCTGAAAAAGGTAAAGAAGCCTAAGAAATCTTTCAAATTAGACATTAATCGCCTGCAAGCAAACCAGAAAACAGCAGCAAGGGAGCTGGAAAGAACATTTGAAGAAGCGCAACAGCAAATCAACATTGAAGACCATTGGAAACAGGTCAAAATGCTCATAGTAAGCACACCTTCTGGGATAAAAAAGATCAATCAAAAAACGCAACAATGAATGACGGATTAAATATTGGGTCTAATGGATGAGAGGCGAAAATGCAAAAACAAGGACTCCGAAAGATGCAAGAAAGCTAAAACCAAAATACGAAGGAGGATACGGGCCGCAAAAGAGGCGTGGTATGAAGTCAGATGTGCTGGGATAGAGGAACTACAAAGAAAACACGACACGTTTAATATGTATGGAAAAGTGAGAGAAACAGCCGAGCTCCACAGCAAAACAACAATCAACCTCATGGATAACGATGATAAACTCATTCTAAACGATCAAGGTAAGCTGAAGAGGTGGAAGGAGTACATAGTAGAACTTCTTAACGACGAAAGTTCTGAAATCGAAACCCAAGATATTACATTAGGGCCTCCGATGAGTATAAATCAGATAGAAAGGGATATAAACCTGGTAAAAACCAGGAAAGCAGCAGGCCCTGCTGAGATACCTATAGAGATCATTAAACTCCTCGAAACGAACGGCAGACAATCTCTTCTTTTGCTTTTCAACAAAATATACGACACTAGAAACACTGGTTCAAGTCAACCTTCATAACGATCCCTAAGAAACTTAATGCAAAAAGATGCAGTGAATACCCGCACCTTCAGCTTAATGAGCCACGCACTAAAAATCTTCCTGTGAATAATATACTCCAGTATATGTAATAAAATTGAAGGAGACATTAGCGACACACAATTTGGGTTTCGCAATAACCTAGGAACGAGAGAACCACTCTTCAGCCTCCAGGTCCTCGTGCAAAGATGTAGAGAGTAGCCACCCATGTATATGTGCTTCATAAATTTTGAAAAAACCTTCGATAGAGTGCGACACGATAAGATTATTGAGATAAACCAGCAAGTAGGCATTGATGACAAAGATCTACGTATCATCAAAAACCTTTACTGGCATCAACGAGTTGATGTCAAGATGGCCCAGAACGTTTCAAAGGAGGTAGACATACGAAGAGGTGTGCGGCATGGATGCATCATGTCGCCACTCCGCACTTCACACTAAGAGTCAAGTCGACAGTGTGTCCATCGTCTTTGATTAATATGGACCAACGCTCGAGACCAAAAAGACTAAATATATGATAGACAGCAAAGTTCCTGTGCATCAAACAGCTATTACAGGATATGGAATTTTACTTGAAAAGTCCAACACTATCACCAAACTGCGATGCAATATAAACGACAACTGGGATATTAGCAAAGAGGTTAGAATCCGTATAGAGAAGGCTAGAGATCCGTTCTTTAGAATGAAAAAGATACTTTGCAGTCGGAGTATTAGTAACAAATCGAAGATTAGACTGGTAAAGTACTATATATTCCCAATATGCACTGCTGTATGGATTCGAAGGTTGGAAATTGACAGACACACTACTAAAGAAGCTCGAAGCCTTCGAAATGTAGGTTTACCGGAGAGTACTCCGCATTGGCTAGGTCGACAGGGTGCGAAATGAAGACGCCTTGCTACGCATGGGCAAGGATACAGAAATAATGAAAACAATTAAGATACCTAACTGGAATACTTTGGTCATGTGATGCGACATACGGAAAGATACGGAATTCTTCACCATATAATACAAAGGAAAATAGTAGGAAGAAAAGGGCCAGGCCGAAGAGGAACATCCTGGCTAAAGAAAGTCCGAGATTAGTTCTATAAGTCCACCACATCCCTAATTCGCGCGGCAGTCAATAAAGTGATAATAGCCAGAATGGCAGCCAACGTTCGGTAACGAACACGGAACACAAAGAAGAATAAGCTGGGAAGTGAAGATTGTTCTTACTATTTGTTTTGGATTTGAAAAAGTTTGGTGGAATATTTCTGATTAATCACGGCTGCATTTCTGATTGATTCATTGATCTGAGTATCTGTTTTGAAGTCAATATTGGCCGCCCTTCTGTATGTGCAGGGTGCTTAGGATATCGTATGGAGGAGTTTGTTTTCGAAAGTTTAAACTTTCAAGTTATTAGTTTTGCAAGTTTTGGTAAGTGCTGAGCACAGCTGAGATTTTGAGTCTGAGTTGTTACCACAACAAGAAGGATGTTGTGGTAAGAGAGTTTGCTCTAATGGTTCAAGAAGGGCAAAGAGTGCGTCTCTCCTACTTATCCTTTGGAGACTTCGTCTGGGATATGTATATTCAGTAAACATAAGCTTTTAACCTATTGTAAGACATACGTATTTTATATTTTTTGCCCAGTTAATTAGGATATCGTTTATTTAGAATCTATTAATATTGTTTCAGTTAATGGTTATCAGAAGATCTTGCGTTTATCGCCAAGATGAATTTTAATTTTCCAGGACTTTCTCCTGTTGTGGAGAAAGTTTGTTCAGGTGTCTTTGTAATCAAATGTGAATTATGGGAAGGTTTCTATAAGTGTGGTAATGGCTAGTGTCATCAGCAAACAATGCGATTTTGATGCGGGGTTTACTTAGAATGTCGGTAGTATAGATGTAAAGAATTGGGAAAAGCAAGGAAACCTTGTTAACCTTCCGCCTGCCAATTTCTTAAGGGACAATTTTAATTCAGGAGAATATAGAATTTCTTATTTCTAGATAACTCATTACAAGTTGCGTGAAGCTAGTCAGTAATTTAAAGAAGTTTTTCAGCTTACAGATTAACCCTTCATGCCAGACGCTGTCGAAAGCTTACTCTATGTTCAATAACATTATACCCGAACGGCATTTTTTGGAGTCCTGGTTTGGCTTATCTGGTGCTGTTGAAAAGAAATTCCTTATAAATGATTGATCACTGCGTCTCTGTTCATACAGGCTATTATCTGGAAGAGGTTGATCGCGAAGTCTTCGTTCAGAATGATTTTAATGGGGTTATGCTCGGAGCTTAGCGATTAAAAGTTTAAGATAAGATTACGGAAAAAAGCAATGTTTAGAAAATAAGGTGTTTGATTGTAGAAGTGAGTGGGTTAATTGGAGGCGTGAATTTGGAGGTCTAGATCTGAGAATAGCTTGAAAAGCTTTCTATCTTCGGAGTTTTGCCAGCCGCAAGCGAATTGTTAGCCGTTGAAGTCTCCATCTAGGAGGGTGGATGTGTTTGGCTCAAGCAATAAGGGGCTAATGGCCTTCATCAGTTGTTTTTTAGAGGGTGTCTTGATCGCGACAATTCGATCTACTATGGCGATTTGATTGTTGCGGAGGCTCCACTTGGGGAGACTGGGTCTGTCGGAGCGGAAGACAAAGTAATTTTTAATGCAAACGGTTATTTAGGTTCTGGGAAAGATTTCCTAGATTGGGGGTGACGTCCACATTATTCTCCCGTATGTACGTTTCAAATTTGTACCTCTTGGTTTTTCATTTAGATTGCGTTCCTCGGCTTGGTTGATTTGAAGCTGCGGACTTTGTCGCTTTTGGGATGTAGCAAATTCTCGTTTGTACTGTGTTTTTGAATAGTTTTATAGCACGTTGTTTCAATTTGTAATTTGATATTTGGGTTTTTCGCCCAAAAGAGTTTGAAGCCCTCTGAATTTGCAGCGTTTGCTGGGAAATTTTAGAATTTTCGAGAAAATTGTTTACTGCAATGAATTGCTTGACGGAGTTGAAGGTGGAAACCGCCATGCATGCAAACTGATCATGGTGGAGAAAGACACTGATACGTATTTATAATAAAATATTAAACAATATAATTGACTGGAACCCAGGAATTTCATTTAAATTTACATTTATTGTTAATGTTATTTTATGTATTGTTTATTGTTAATGTATTTACACAGGACAGAATACTCCCAAAGAACAAAATTTAGCGGACTTACCTATTAACTTACCTAGACAAGTCAATTTACCTAATTCAGACTCTACTAATGACTCACCTTAAGACAATTTCTCTGATTTACCAGACAATATATGTCCCAGTCCAGCTAGAAGTTCAACAGAACTTGAGCCAAGTACAACTTCTGAAAGTTTTCAGATGATAGGCCATATTTAAGGCGTTCGCAGAGAATAAGGAAAGCACCAAATCGATTAGATTTATAAGGTTTCGTTTCGAGGGATGTCATCTTAGTATTACAATTATTAGTTTTAGACTTGCTTTTACAAATTTTAGAATTTAAGTTTACAAGAGGGAAAGGAGGACATCCCTAGCATGAAAAGGGGAATAATCAAATTAGGTTACGCTTAGGGAGCTGCCATGTGCATTGAAGGTCTCAACTAAAAACTAAAAGTGAAAACTGGAAATTGGGCCTTGTTTGTACAACTTTTTCAACAGATCGTTCTTTACCTTCCCAAAATACGCAACAGCTTTAAACAACCGCAACGAAAAGTAAAAGTCTGATTTAAATCATGCTTACAGTATTCCTAAATTTCTACTCTTACCTTATCTCCTCCGTCTCCTCTGAGCTCTTTCAATTTCTTCTCAAGTTCTTTAACCTTCATTTCTAATTTTGCGCGGTTTTCCTCAGCCTTGTCTGCTAATTCCTTTAATTTTTCATTGTCCGCTCGTAAGCCAGCAACTTCGGTCAGTTTGGCTTTAAAGTCCTCCTGCAGTCTCGCATACTTCTCCTTCATCTCTTTGAATGCCTGGTCATCACCCTAGGAACAAGCAGATAGAGGAAAGAAAATTATTTTGATTCTGCTGCCTTTCTGTCCTTGAGAGTTCCTAAATTTGGACATCTAAAGAAATGGAAAACGCGAATCTACATATACAATTACACTAACTATGGCACAGAAGAGTTACATATTGGACCTTTCTCGTCAGGGATTCAAGAAGTTTTTTAATGCAATTTTTTAAATAACCAGTTAGCTGTTAGAACTCTTTACCGCTGCAAATACATCAGAAACTCTTTCGAAAATGGTAAGTGTGAGTAAACCTGAAAGTCGATTGGATAATACGGACAGAGGGAAACCGTTTAGTACAAAAGCTGCAACACTTCGCTCTTTAATAGAGCTTAAAACATTAAAAAAACTCATAGATCGAAACATACGACCACGAATAGTGTTAAAACTTTGTTGTGTATTGAGCAGTTTTAGTTCTAGATGTTTACGTATTCGTGTAGTAATTAACAAGCGATCGAATGCCTAGATAAAAGTTTCGAAATAAAAAATTCTGGTCAAAGGACTCAAGACCGTTGAAGCAAAGTTTGTTCTAAAGAATAAATGACAATCCCAATTTAAAAATTAAAAACACTTCTGAATACGATTCTAAGTATACACCGTCGTTGTATTAATTTGAACTAGCTATTTGTATGTCGATGTCGACCAGGTGCTTTCAAAATGTCTATTTAAACACAAATGTATTAAATATGTTGTTCGATATAATCAAACAATTCTTACCGACGCTTCTGTGGGGCAGCAGGGTAATGTTGGGCAAGGTGGATGGCCACATGGAGGAGCTCCACACGATGGAAATGGACCACATGGTGGGTAAGGTTTACACGAAGGGAAAGGCAGAGGACACGAAGGGTAAGGTGGTGGACACGGCGATGGGTGGCATGGGGGAGACAATGCCAGCATTTTTCGATGATGTTCCAAATGTTCTCGCTCTTTCTGAACCTCCAGAAGTTCCTGTTGAATGACTTTTACATCTTGTTCGACATCTACTAGTTGCTTTTCCTGAAGTAGATATGTAAAGTTAAAAAGTCTACGTGTCAGCAGCTAATTTTACAAGTCAGTTTTCAGCTTGTAAAAGTTGCATTTTAC
Organism: Dendroctonus valens; assembly: GCA_024550625.1. Taxonomy (NCBI): domain Eukaryota; kingdom Metazoa; phylum Arthropoda; class Insecta; order Coleoptera; family Curculionidae; genus Dendroctonus; species Dendroctonus valens. The sequence goes on along the minus strand of JAJTJO010000057.1, from coordinate 11,008 downwards.
AGTTTGTAGTTTGCTAAATGAAATGAAACAAATTAAACACTAATTGTACAAGACTCAAGTTTCTGCTTGCACACTGAAATTCCGACGCCAACGCTTCAGAGTAGCCACGGGTAACACTGTGTTGAGTTGCGCTTTTGAGTTGCTGCCGCTCTGTGAGTTAATGCGTTATAACTCATTGCGTCTCTCTGCGCCGCTCCTTGAATAACGCTTGTAGCAGACTTCATCCACCAACTGACAGGTGGCACCACCAACTTTGGTTGCAACAATCATCACATTTAACCTCATTCAAGATGGCAGACTTCGAATTCCAAGTTTGTGAAGGCCGGGCAGTGATGATTATATGATTCCCGGTATTGTCGGCAGAGATTTTATTACGTGTTATGTAATTATAACGCCTCGCTAGCGTAAACCAGAATGTAATAACCAAAACTAGTTTGTGCTCAAGATACTTATCTACTGATGAATTCTTACTTATCTCGGTTCGGTATCGGTTCTGTTAATACCCGAATTTCGAATCGCGAATCCTAAAAGAATGCAGTGTTGGCACAAACCCCATACGACTAACCGAGATAGATAAGAATGAATCAGTAGATATCCCAAAAAAATTCCTGGATTTCAGTCAATTTTATTGTTTATTATTTAACATGAGCCAGTCAAATGTGAAGGTAGAAACAACTATACACAAAAACTGATGATGGTGGAGAAAGACACCGAAACGTATTTGTGACATTTTAAATAATAAACAATGAAATTGACTGAAAACCCAGGAATTTTTTTGAAATAAATTGAAGTACAGTCAGGAAAATATACACAACAATCAGTAGATATCGTATATCATAAAGTATCTGCAGCACGAACTAGTTTTGGTAATCGGGAATATTATGATGACTGCGCGCGGTTTTCACAAACTTGCAATCCGAAGTCTGCCATCTTGAATGAGGTTAATCAGATTCGCTATTATCGAGTATGTCATCGGCTATTTGGACTCATGTGACTCGTCCGGGAGATTATAAATCCCCCTTCAGCAGTTCATCAAAGCTACCTTATCACCGTACAGCGCATGAATGGAAAGTTGGTATACTCCACCGGACATAATAATCTGCAAGTGCTCTACTTAGCTGCTCGCATGCGGCTTCGTCTTCTGTCAATGGGTGAATTCCTGATATCTTGGGTGAAGCCTGACTGTCCTCCGGTGAAGCTCTTACGTTCTTGTGTCGCGGACTATAAAATGCAGTGGTAATCACTAAGCGCACTAGGACACTTACGCCACAGAGCCTAACGCCAACCAAAATATTGATCATTGAAGTGCCTATGGATTGATTTAACACCGATCAGAGTTTTACAAACCAGGTCTCGAATGTTGGGTTGCGACAGGTGCAGGACCTCTCTTATGCTGTTGTTACACAAGGGCCAGATCCCACTCCAGCTGCTATTATAAGAGCCTCAGTCCTGATGACATTATCAGGATACACCGCCTGAATCTTGGACAGATATTGTTCCTCCGAGTGTAGGCTACTTTGTGTCTGTGTGCCCTACTCAGAGGTATACTGCCCTCCTACGATATTTGCACATCACAAACAACCGTCTCTCTGCCGCTACTCATGATCAGGTCGGGGTTCCTCAGCTGTCCATCTCTTAAGCGGATCGTGAGATCGATATCCACATTCCGTCCCTTTTCCGAGGCGATAGAGGTCACTTTCCTTACAATTACGTCGTCGCGCTGAACCCGACGCGTATGACCTGCAGGGCATTTTTGGAGTACATGAGATAGTGATTCAGATCCCATGCATCCTGCCCTACAACGTCACGCTTCGGGGGGGTTTGATGGTATGCCCCTTGTAGGAAGGAGGTTTCCTTTTAGTTGGATGGACTTTACATAATCGCCACCGGACTAGAACGGAGGCGGTATCAAGACCCAGTCCCCAATCGCCCCACTTTGGCGCAGACCATTGCCTGAGTATCCCTCATGAAGCTATTTTCTCCACTCCTTAGCAATATGGCGGCCGGATTTTCCAAGATTACCGCTCCATGCGTTCAATTTTGCAATAAGGTTTGACACGTAAGAAGTGTTCTCAGAGCCATAGTGAACTAGTCTGGGTTTGATGAAAAACCTTATTGTACCGATTCAGCATGATATGAAGCCTAGTCCGCCTTCCCTGACGGGTGCGTGTATATAAGCGTCTGCCTATGTTCTAGCGAGATGAACTATGCACCTGTTTTCCGCCCTGATGTTTTAAAGGTGATAGTTGGAGTCTGTAGCTGATCAAGTAATTTAGGGATTAGAAGATCCCTTATCAGTCCAAGCTTCTGATGCGGTTTCAGAGGCGCTGCCTTAACTCTGTTGATTATAGCCTGGAACTGGGTAGTATCCAGAGATGCCACTTCCTCATGGCTAAAATTTATTTTTAGAATTCCCCGGGCCCTATCTGCTTGATAGGCTGCCCGTTTAGGTAAATATGGGCTTCGTTAACGTGTATCTATATTTGTTGCCTTTGCTAAATTTTATAGAGAGGGCTGCTGACTTTTCTATGTTGATATCCATACCTCTGTTGTTAAAGAAATTATGGGCAAATTTCAATAATTTATTGGCCTTTCATTGATCGTCAGAAATAATATTATATCACCTGCGTAGGCCTGTATGGACAGTCTAGCAATTTAAGTGTTATTCAAGGTGTTAGACTAGAGGTGTTATTACGCATTGACGCACAGAGCGACATCAACCCAACACAGTGTTCCCAGACCTACTGGGTAACACTAGGGCAAAGAGAAAAGTAACCAAATTATGATACTGCCACCCGTATACCTCCCGTATGAGCCCCCGGAGCAATAGCTTCCCAATGACCTGCGCAACTGTGTGGAATACTTAAAATTCCAGATCGGTTTCCTCAACCAAAGCAAAGTCAAAAAATCATAATCTTCTCGTAATTACGCATTCGTGTACGTTGAATTGGTTTGGGTCGTTTCAGCTCACCAATTTAGCACAAATATATTTTAAAAAGCTCACCAATTGAGTAGTAGTCTGTGAATACTCTTGTAAGCGGTTCTCCACATCTGCGGGACAAAGTCCTTTGCCAGGTCCACATGGACATTTTCACTCCTGTTCCTCCACCTCTCGAATAGGGGAATTGGATCTTGAGTTTTGGGAATGAAGCGTTTGGACAATACTGTAAAAAAATACATTTACAATAAAAATATATCAAGGGTGGTGATAATAGTTAACCAATCTTTAATTTTATAACTTTATCATATATATATAGTATAATATATATATATAATATATATAATATATATATTAATAGATATATATATATAGATATATATATATATTATATTATATCTTATATTTATATATTATTATATTTATATATTATAACTTTATATTAACAATTTTTCTATAGTAAATTAGAGAAACAAATGAAGGCTAAACAAAAGTTTGTAGAGTTGTTGTCAAAAGAAAAGATGAAGAGATTTTTGAGAAATTTTTCAACAAAATTAAACAGGTTTGAGAGCCTGTAAATGTGTGATTTACATTTCTAAACAGGGCTAAACGTGTAAATAAGATCGTTTTAAAATAGGATTCCTCATATCAGGTTTCAGTTTTGCCGATTTGTGAAAAACCTCCACATACAGTTATTATTTCAACCAAGTTCGATATAATAGTCGATCATCGTGCGAGTCCTGCGGAAACCATGTAAGACACATTTAGTCATCCAACTAGACAGCCATGACTGCTATTTAAAAAAAAATTTTCAATAGAAAATAGGAAAATTGATTTAGATTGATTCTACAGGGTGTCTCTGAAACGACTGTACAACGCTTAACCACAAAGTCCTTAACCGAAAATAAGACGATATAGTTTATATTTTATTTTATATTATATTTCTTTATAACTTATTTGAATATTGCTAACTTAAGTGAACTAATTTCTGTTTTTCATTAACTAATTACTGAACGAAATATTTCTTAAAAATTGTTTATTTTCCAGATGTTCTCCCTGGACTTCTAAATAGTCATAACATAACAAGACGTAAGTTCCTGCCAAATATTTTGCTCATTATAACAAAGCCGTTGAAACGTCTAATTTTTATTATTTTTGAACTAAAGTACTTTTTTGTGTTTTACGTTTTACTAAAGTTGAACGGTTTTCTTCATATACGAAGATTAACTTTAATCGTTATGTACCGATTTTCACCATCTTCGTGGCTCTGTGGTCATTCAACTTCGTCCTGGTTCATCATTGGTTCTTCAGCTTATTTTCTTTGTTACCTGTTTTTTGGCGATATACACATCAACATTTTTATTATCCGCCATTATTCACAATGTGTCTGTATGCTGTACTTAAAAAGCAATTGCATTAAGACTACAAAAGTAAATCGTAAATTAAAGGTTTTAAAATCGCCCGTGAAATGGCAACGGTTTGCTTTTCTTGACTCCTTGCTTGGACATTGAACATTTCGCGTTTTGTCCTTATAGATATATTTTCACCCACAGATTAAGCGATGATACTTTACGTTTTCAATATCGATATTTTATCTACTCTTACAGAAGCAATTTTTCAAAGGCTTCTTCAAGCTTTCTTAACTTAACTTATTACTAAAGCAGTAACTAAACTAAGGGAACTAATCATAAAGATTATGCGCGACTGGGTATATAAAAGGAAAAAGAAACAGGACAATATGTATATTGAAGCAAAAATAAGTACTGCAGTTTTTCATTCAAGTCACGTTTCTTGGTGCACCATGCGCATTTCAGTCTGCAGGCTGCACAGTGACGCTGAAGGCACTCTACAGTTTGATCTTTAGCAATTATGTTTGATTGAAGTCGATATCTACAAGGAAACACAGAAATTTAGGTAAAAAATACTTTATGGAAAAGTTTTGTGTTTGACCGTTGAACTGAACTTTAAATTGACAGCTGTCAGATGTGACATATTATAATTTGACATTTTGCGTTCAGTAATTGTGTTTCCGCTACATAAAAAATATCTCAAGTCATGCGACAAAGATTGAATGATCAGTATGATGGGCCACACTTTCAAAATCTCCTGGAAATTATCCACCAGCGAATACACCGCAAATTGAAGAACAGCTGATGCGATGCGGTTTGGTTTCAGAGATGGATTGGAACCAAAGAAGCTCTGTTGGCTTTAAAAGTAATGCCACATAAAGTGTAGAGAGTACAATAAAATGTATTCGTCTGTCTTATCGACTTCCAGAAGGCCTTTGATACAGTCCAACACGAGAAACTTATCGAGGAACTTAAAAAGTATCAGCCTGGATCAAAGCGACATACGAATAATTAGGAAGTTATACTTTAACCAAACGGCAGTAGTGCGGGTTCAAGATATGGAAACGGGACGACAATCCAAATCCGAAAAGGGTCCTACATGGCTGCGTCCTGTCCCACAAACTGTTTAAGTTGTGCTCCCAGTTGTGTTGTCGGAGGGCGCTGGACGAGAGAAAAGAAAGGGAATTATTAGAGGACACTAATCAATAATCTTAGATTTGCAGACGATACTGCAAAAATGGCAGAGGATGCAGAAGAACTTCAAAGCCTACTAGAGAGAGTTAGCCGAGCATGCGAAGAATTAGAACTTACATTAATATAGAAACAAACGAACTGGGTGGAAACCTGGCCCTTAAAAGCCCAAACTATCAAAACGCTGGAATGATTCGAGATGTAGATATATAGGCGCATGCGAAGGACACCCTGGACACATAGAATAACGAACGAAACAGCTACGGAAGTTACGGAAGATCCGTAAAACAGCATACATACATCATATTCTGCGAAATGACATAATGCAGGAAGAATAGAGGGGAAGAAAGGAATAGGAAGAAGGAAAAATCCTGACTTCGCAATATAAGAGAATGGACGGGAATGAATGTTGAAGAACTTGTCATGTGGCACGGGACAGAGACGCATTCAGGAATGTGATCGCCAACCTTCAATGAGAAGACGGCAACAGAAGAAGAAGAAGAATTGTGTTACACTGCGACGTGGGTGCGTGAACCAGTGTGACTTTTCGCAAAATATTCCAATTTTTCTAATTATGGCCTATAATATCTTGCCTTTGATATAACGTAGTCAATACATGGGTTACTTAAGTTAATAAAACTGTAGCTTTTCTGAAGTCCGGCAAGTTTTTCGATTACACTGAATTGTTTAAACTATTAATCTCCCTAAACGCCGAACTTAGCCGGACTTAGAAAACGCCGAACTTAGAAATATATCATTGTATCTTCGGTAAAGATAATGTTTTTATTCAAGAATAGAAATACAACATAGTATACTGTTGTATTAGAAGTAGACGTTTCACTATTTGTGCTGAAGCCTACATCTTCAAATCAAGATCAGCCTGAGGGTCGATCAAAGTAAAGCTAACAAACAATTGAGGTGCAAAAAGTAGCTTCAACTCCATATACAACATGCTTTTTTTCTCGAAACCTTATGAAAATGACGCTTTTAAAGAGGGTTTATTATGAAAAAAACGAAAAAACGTGATTTTGCTGCCGCTAAATTGGCTTAGCATCCACCGTCCTAGAAACTCGCCTTTTAGAGTTTTAGTTTTGGAGAAGAAAATATACTTGAATTAAGTTTTTTTCACAGGAAACATAACTGATCGCTATCAATAGTATCGATTATTCACTTCCAAATATTCCTGGGTTTCAGTCAATTTTATTGTTTATTATTTAAAATGTTACAAATACAGTATTTAAGTTATAAGTATAAACAGTTTTTTTGTTCCCTCGTTCGATGTCGAATAAAATAGGGAATTCAATAACCAGTCAAGTGTGAAGGTAGAAACAACTAGACACGTAAGTTAAATTTAAATCTCTAAACAATAGATTCTAGTCTTTTCCCGAACATGTTTGTCCCGACTCATCACCTGAGAACCAAGGTCCCAAATTGTACTTTTTAATATGTGTGTGATTTGAATTTTAATATGTTAATTTTGTGAAGGTTTTTTTAATTGAATTGATAATAAATGTAAAATGGATATTTTAGACAAACTGATGATGGTGGATAAACACACCGAAACGTATTTGTAACATTTTAAATAATAAACAATAAAATTGACTGAAACCCAGGAATATTTGGAAGTGAATTAAAGTACAGTCAGGAAAATATAAGCAAAGTATCGATTACAAAATAGAAGTAGTCAATATCCACAGAAAATTTGGGGTGTTCCGCTCCACACTATCTAAGGAAAAAATTATCTAAGAAAAGGATGCTCGGTACAACCGGCACAGAGAGACGCCTACTAAATGTATAAAGGCGACCAATCCCGAAAGCTGTAAATTTTAATTCAGAATTAACATCATTCTTCTGGAGGCGTTTGCGAGTATGTAGAGAGTCGGGAGAAAAAACACAAATCTCAGGAAAAATTAATAAACTCCCAAAAACTTAATATTCATAACCAGAACTGTTGCAACAATATATGTGACAGTACCTGCAACTCATGTTTTTCTCATTAATATTACTTGTGTGTGTGTGTGTTTTTTGTTTTATGGCACTGGTCTCACCAGCCAGGCCAGCTTTGCCAGCTTGCCAACAACATTACTCAAATCCGTAAATACATGTTGTTTCCATTTAGTTTTTCAGTTGAGTTTCCAAAGCAATCACGTATAAAACTGCATATGAGTACTTTGATTATATGAGTTTTATCACAGAACTGTCAAACGTGATGCTAAAACAAGTTTTCTGGTGAAAAAGGCAGATAGAACGGTAAAAATGTAGCCCGTCTTTAAACAGTAGTTAATGCGAAATTCTTCCAAAAGATCGAAATCAGAGAAAATCTGTGTGAAACTTTTCAATGGCTTTCCGTTCCTAGCCGTTGCATATGAGCAGAGCTTTCGATAAGACTTTAGCAATAAACGGTTCCAATTTGGCCACTTGAACTTTTTTCAACACTTCAGTTTTCTTTTCGCCAAGAAAACAATTTGCTTATAAGAAGCTATCTGTTGGTAGTCAAACAAGAACATGTTTTTGGTTGTGTTACAAGCAATTATGACAAGTGGAGAGGTGGAGGATGACATGGAAAACTGTATTCATGCTGGACATTTTTATACATGTTAAAGTATCAAGAGCAAGAGTCAAGTGTCTAAAAATATTTGCCTTGATGCATGTTTGGCGTTGCAGCGTTTCATATAAAATTTCAGAATCCTAATTTTGCAATTTTGATTTCCGTTCTATTTCGTTCTCCATTTTTTCATTTTTCTATTTGGAGTATCCGGAAATGTGTCAAGGAATACAAATCTTCTTTTTTTGATGGCAAAAAACTTCTAAATTTAAACAAACACTGCACTAGCTCACTCGATTCTTGCTCTAGAAAATTGTATTTCTCTACTTCTTTCAAATAATTATAGGACCAATATAATTAAAGTGTGTGACTTGTTGTCCAAATTTATTATCTATTGTTAACTGGCGCGTTGCTCTTTGATTTGGATACTACCAACATCTTCATTTTCCTAATTTCGAAGCCTGCCTGCCAGCGTCTGTAAGTTTTTTGAGGGTACTTGCTCGTGCTGATGCACGATGTCATCGGCATACCTAATGTTATTGATAACTGTGCCTTTGATTACTATTCCAAAAAAATACCTGGGTTTCAGTCAATTTTATTATTTATTATTTCAAATGTTACAAATACGTTTCGGTGTCTTTCTCCACCATCATCAGTTTGTCTAAAATATACATTTACAGTTATCATCAATTTAAATAAAAAATTTTCATCAAAATTCACATATGTGTTGATGAAAATTTTTTATTTAAATTGATGATAACTGTAAATGTATATTTTAGACAAACTGATGATGGTGGAGAAAGACACCGAAACGTATTTGTGACATTTTAAATAATTTCGTATATTTTCCTGACTGTACTTTAATTCATTCCAATGTATTCCTGGGTTTCAGTCAATTTTATTGTTTATTATTTAAAATGTTACAAATACGATTCGGTGTCTTTATCCACCATCATCAGTTTGTCTAAAATATCCATTTACAGTTATCATCAATTTAAATAGAAAACTTTCACCAAAATTCACATATTAAAATACAAATCACACACATATTAAAAAGTACATCCAGAACATTGGTTTTCAGGTGATGAGTCAGGACAAACATGCCTGGGAAAAGACTAGAATCTATTGTTTAGAGATCTAAATTCAACTTACGTATATAGTTGCTACCAACCTCACATTTTACTGGTCACTGAATTTTCCATATTTCATTCGATATTAAGCGAGCGAAACAAAAAAAACTGTTTATCTTTCGTCTTTTCATTGCATTCTAGGAATTGCTTGGCAATTCTTCAATATCAGATGTTTACATTTCATTTACCTGGTCCAATCAGTTCATGCATGCGATCATCTAATTAGCGTATGATACACAGAGCTAAGATTGTCTGTATCTGATCTGAAATTTATTGCATTCTGATGTTTCTTAATTTGTATCATTTCATGGATTCTTCTCTTATTATAGTTGTCCTCATTGATCAATATTTGTGTGTTATCGAAATCAAAATCATGCAACTTTTGTTGTGCATGTTTGCTAATGCTGTTGCAGTTTCGTTAACCTTTCTTAAGCTATACTTATGTTCGTATATTCTTTTCTTTAAATATTGCCTGTTTGTCCTATGTATGTGTTGTCACAGTTCAAACAGTCAATCTATATTACGTTAGGTGTGTCCAACTTATCGCTTCTAGGCTTAAATTTTGTAAAACACTCTTTTGCCAAGTTGTTTTTAGTTTTTTCCGCTATAGTAATATTATGCGGTTTTAAAACATTTTTATTTTTGTGTTGATTTCTGGTATGTGTGGTAATGATACATACTTGATTTCACCCTCTTTTTTCTTTTTTATATTATTTATGTTGTTAATAATGTTAATAATAAAATAATAAAATAAATATATTAAATAATAAGCAATAAAATTGACTGAAACCCAGGTATTTTTTTTGGAAAAATTGAAGTACAGTCAGGAAAATATACACAACAATAATTTGATTAGTATTCCAGCCGATTCATCCTCTAATAGCTCCCGAAATATATATCCTAGTAAATTTTCAGTAGCCGCTGAGATTAGATACATCTATATCCCCGAACGCTTACATCACTACACAGGGAACTGTCAGTTTTCACTCTCGCCTCTTGTTCATCTCAGTAGACGTTCGATATCATTGGTATGACCAGAGATTAGTTGGTTTTTATATTAAGTTCTGCATATATTAAGCTTCTGCAATATATGTAAGACCTTTTCGGGCTGACGTTGGCAAACGGCTGGCTATAATCTATGAAATATGCGTATATGTCTTGGTTTTCATCAAGACTATGTTGTGAAGCTTCTTAAGAAACTATCTTATCAGATCCATATGGTGTGAAGTGATGCTATTATTGAAAGTTCATAAAACCTCAATTTCAATGCGTTCTATCGTATTCATAAAAATTGCACAATTTGTCACAGATCCTTCTCAACTTCACTTTGCAAAATTAGTTTTCATTCTTGACAAGAATCAAGTCATATCACGACTTGATGTTAAAGGAATGGTTTTGGCGAAAAACTAGATAAAAATGCAGACCTGCAGCAACTTTTCAACTGTTACTTAAAGCCAAGCTTCTTCAAAGGTTCCAGGTCAGGAAACATCTGAGCGAAATCTTTAAAAGATTTTTCATCCTCAATGTTCGTGCTTGTTTCAATCAGACTCAATAAGATCTTAAGCGTTCCTTATGGGTGCTGCCTTCACCAGCACATAACTGCTGCTGTCAGCTATTCAGCTCCGACCACTTTCACTTTCACTTTCACTCAAAGCCACTCCAACAATAAAAATTTTATCCTTAAATTTCAAAGCCCAGTTCTTTTCGAAATGTGGCCGGTAGTCAAACTTTGCGAAACACCCGGTAAAAGTGTGATTGCTTTAATATACAGAAAAAAATCTTCCGGGTCTTCAATAGCCCGCTATGTACTATCGAAGTGACATAATGCACCTGTTCATAAAAAATAAAACATTTT